>CAMZMU010000067.1:32571840-33009252 GCA_947311845.1 Poa pratensis
CGCGTGGTACAGGTGGTGGGAGGAGGAGGACACGAGGGTGGCCGGTGGTTGGGAAAGGATGCGGGAGGAGGAGGCCACGGGAGGTGGAGGGCTGGGCCTCTCTCGTCCTCCCACCTTCGTCTCCGGCGCTCCATCTGCAGCCGCAACCACAGCCACGAGGAGGACCACGTGGGGGAGCGCCTTCCGCAGCCACAGCCGCGAGAAGGACCACGTGGGGAAGCTCCAGCGTCTTCTTCGCCCAGCCGTCCGCCTCCCCGTCGGCACAGCTTGCAGGTATCGAGACGAGGATGCAGCTGGACCTCTTCTCGCGCCGCCGTTCGTGGAGGGATGGAGAAGATGGTCGGTGGATCCAGGTTGCTGCCAAGCGACTACTTCTCCATCTGTCTTTCTTGTGGTTTGGCTCCTTTCTATCTCCCGATTTAATCCTCCAAATAGTTTTTGTTGTGCAGAGTCTTTTTACAGTATGCCTATAAGGTGTTTGACAGAAATCTAAACAGGTTCCTCTCACATCTTGTTTCATGGTTTTTTTAATCTTTTGTTGAACATACGTGAAGAACCAAAAGTAGTTGTTTGGTCAACTAATTTTGGAAGTGGCTACCAATTCTATTGACCTGTATTGAATCTTCTGTTTTAATTGTCTAAAATTATTTGACGGCTACCATTTCTCTTCATTATGATATTTGGCATATGTTGATCATTCATATGTAATATAACATTTATCTTATCACAGGAAGAGTGCAAAGCGTCGCTGCTGTAGTGAAGGATGACGACATCGAACCAAGGTGAACCGTTTGTCCGCTGATTCGCTGCATAAGGTATTTCCTGACCATCATTTGTGTCAGCTAGATCATCACGATACATTTGAGCAAACAATTTGGTATAAGTTGATCCTATACAATTTATTTGTGATCCCGGATGATCCTATACAACTGAATTTTTATCTAACCACCGAGTGGATTTCTTTTTCAGTGTTGAGCTTTATAAAGATCTTCTAGCTAGGAGGACCAAGACAGTTTGTGCTTATTTTTCCACGCTAGAGTGGACAAGGTACTACAAATTTGCTGCAGATTATTACTCCAATAACTATTATTGTGATTCAGCAAGTATAGCTAGATTGGCTTGCAGTTGCAGTTCTTGTGATAAATGTACTACAAGTTTATATTTAGTCCGAGTATTTCGTGATGAGCATGCTGAATCTAAACAGATGAATGTCGGGATCATTCTTTTGTACCCGCTTAGAAGCTGCTGCGGCCAGATGGTTGGTTCAGCAATGGAGGGATTGTACCCTCCAAAGTTTCTCTCCTGGTTCATCAACGACATCGCCCTGTGTACAGTAGATGATGTTTTGTTCCCCTCCCCAGAATCTCTGTTCTGTATTGGTGCTTATGATCTGTTCACTTGCCGATGCCAAAAGAGCATTTGGCGTAAAGGCTATAGCTTATTTTTCTCTCTAGGTTCTGTCATAAATTTTAATCCTGATATGTTGATTGTATTTCTTTTCTGGGAAGAGGGAAGTTGTAGCTAGATGTTTATTGTCTGCAGGTCACTGCCCGCAGAAGATAGATGTAGCTTTTCAGGTAATTTTGCATTGTTATGGATAATAAAACTTCTTAGTTCTGATCTGATTAGGTAGACCATGCATCTAATGTTGAGGAGTGACCTGAATGCTTGGGTTTGGGTGGCAGGCAGTGTTGACAACGACGAACACTGGTGCACGAAGTTTCAGTGATTGTTTGCTACATGTTACAGGTGTGTGCTCCCTTCCTACCCACCCTTCTTAGACAGTCCTTATTTTTATCATTTGGAATATGGTTGTATCATTTGGATGCATATGCCTTTTTTGTATCCTTTATTCTCATTCCTTTTAATCTCCTGTGACAGAGGATTTTGTTGGTGATCCATGCACTGGAAACAGCTGTGATATAAAACTTCTGTAGTCGCACTAAATATAATTTCCCTCTAATCATGTTTTTTACATGGGTTTGCTGTCAGGTTCAGATCTCCGGCTCAGATGATTTTCTCCTTTCACGCGACATACATCGTGTAAAAGAATGGCACTGAACCAAGATGAACTGCATGCACGCTGATTTGCTACATAAGGTATTTCCTGGCCATCATTGTGACAGGTAGAGCATTAAGCATGATAAAGCTTGAGAAGACAATATGGTATATGTTGAGCCTATACAATTTAATATTTCTCTAATCACCGAATGGTTTTCTTTTGCAGTGTTGTGCTTTCTAATTATCTTCCTGCTTTGAGGAGGAAGACAAACAGGCTACCCTACTAGACCACAAGTTCGTATTCGTATCACTTTTAGGTCAGTGTTCGTGTAAATCTCGAGAAACAATTGAGATGAGCTGTTATTAGATCTTAAATTTGGAAATAGGAGATGGATGCTCACATATGCATTACCATCTCCATGTCTTACAATTATTGTTCGTGGTCACATATATAGTATTTGTAAAGATTCTGGGACTGTGGGTTACTTTTCATGCATGATGGATGAATTGATTGCTTCTTTATTTTCTTCCTCTTTGGAACTTATGGATGAGTTTTTCTGTACTGAAGCACTTGCATGGTTGATTCCACGGTTAGTTAGTGTAGATTATTAATCAAATATTTTTATTGTGATTCACCAACTACCCCTTCCTGGTGGTCAACTTCCAGCCGACCGCGGCGCGTAGAAGCAGTGGTAAGAAGAGAGTGTGGAGGGAGAAGGAAGAGAAGACCCAGAAACTACTGCATTCACGAGCAACGCCAACTTACAAGCTACAGCCGCAAGGTGAGTCCCCCACTCTTCACATTTTCTTCACATCTTCAAAGCAGCAATGTGATTTTTAACGACCCCATCCTCTTGCATAGTTTTTTTAAATCTTGATTTGTCGAGTGTATTTCCTTTTGGACAAAGGGAAGTTCATCTATATGAACTGAGAAGCTTTATTTTCAATGATTTTGCCATACATTTTGCTATGCCTCTTCAAATTTATATAGCACCTCCTCTTTTCTTCACACTGTGCAGAATTCTTTGTCAACAGTTTTAATAGTTAAGGATAAATAATACCTTGGATGTATGCATGTGTAATGAACTCCATACATTATCCTGATGAGGAATTCAACCCATGCATGCTTTTTCTATCCAATTTTGAAATTCCTAGCTGCGTGAAATTGATACTTTTTAGTTCTACCTGCCCATTATGAAAAATAGCAGTTCCAAAATTTTCTTTTTCTTTCTATCCGGTTACTAATGCACCACCGTTTTATTTTTGCTGATCTGTATAAAAAAGAGGTAATGCATGTTCTTCCTTGGAAAGTTGTTCCTTTTATGGTGATATACCCACATGTGTTTCTGTGTGTGTTTGCTAAGGCCGACTTATACCAATGGTTCCAGGCATAAGTTCCCAGAGCAGAAAGCTCTATTGGGTGCAAAGACCAAGAACAAATTAATTAGATTCATGTTGTCGTACAAGTGTCAGATTAATTACAGAGTGTATTAGCGCCCTCTTCAGAAAAGCCTAATTTAACCTTAGTTTTACAGGACTGAAACTTTGATGCTTCATGTTACCTACCGGTGTCCCTGTTCTGCCTTTGGTGAAGCCTCACCCTCGGAAGGGTATGTGCAAGGCCATATTGTTCTCATTATGTAAATTACACTAGGTTTGCTAGACTGCTGGGAGTTATTGGCTATATGTAAATAGTCTATGCTTCTTGGAGTGACAATTCTTTAGCTGAAGCCATCGCAGCCCAGCAACTTATACCACTATGGTAGTAAGACGATCTGGAATCTGACCCTCTGCAGTCCTATCTGCAGTTCCCCTTCTGTTTTTTGTTCATCATTTCTATCTACTATGTTTGGTCATCAGTAGTGTCATTTGTCTCGCAGCGTTTTGCTGTGGTTTATCGAACGGAAAGATCGATCCCTAATGATATTTAGTACTCCACCTCATGACTTAATATCTCTCTTTTGTTGACCTGTGGATTTTCTCAACCCATATCTACCGTATGCTCGATTCACTTCCATGGCTTTGGTACAGTAGTAAAGAATATTTGGTTGCTTAACACATGTTTTTAGAGTTCACCTGCATTACTATTTCTATTGCTACAGTTTGTACACTTCCCTCTAATTGTCAGTTTTATTTGTATATGATAGATGTGTCCGGGAGTTATTACTATTTCTATTTCTATTGTTATTACTATTTTTTTTTTCGAGATTTTGTTATTACTATTTCTATTGTTACAGCATGCTCTGTGGCTTTGGATTACCTTAACAGAGTTGGTATCTTAATCATATATGATGCCAACTATGCAGACCTTAAAATATGCCAGGTGTTTAGGAAAAACTGCTATGATGGTGTTTTTTAATGGCTTCTTCTAACCTTCAGATTATATATGCAGTGGGCATGACCCCTTATTTGATATCTGCTATGATGGGATATCAGGAAGTAATTAACCATTTACACATTCGGCTGATATGCAGTTTACCTGCTTGCTTGCCACTGAAGCTTCAATTTTGAATTCTTGCTAGAGGTTGATTATTTGCTAAGAGAGTCAGAAACAAGAAAAGGCTTGCTAGAGGTTGCTTATTTGCTGTCAGGTACAAATGAGGAGCATTGTGGCTCTTAACTTTTCTCTTGGCGAAGGTGCAGTGGACAAGGTTACAAATACTCTTCTCCTGGACGTTGCTTATATGGCTCATAGGTTTAAAATTAGAAGCACACGCCTGGAGAAATAATTGGAGAAAATAAGGACGGATTCCTAAGGTAGGGGTCATGTTAGACTACACACAATGTGTGCCGTGCCTGTACAGATCACTATGCCACTTATGTAGTAGTGTTTCCCTTTTGCGCTCAATTTTTGACATTTCCACAGTGACACGCAATATCATCTCCACCACTCTGCCTTCATGTAATGCTAGATGCACACTTTGCCCTTTTCTTAGTGAACTTCATTCGAGTGCTGTTTTTCTGTCCAATATATCTCAGAATTTTAAGCATCCAGACATTATGCTACTACCATATATGTGTAGACCCTTTTTGTTACTCATGCCACCGGTTAAAATTTGGCTTCACCCCTCTATTTCTATATATTGTCCTATTATGTATTTGCTATGCTGTTCTTCATATGGCACTGCATTATCATGTCTGTGAACCTATGAAACCTCCTTATGACTCAATTTAGATACTTTTGTTTAGCTCGATAACTACATCATTTTTTCTGCTCGGGTTATTAACTATCTTATTTTTGTGTACAATACATGAGAATTACGGGCAAAATATCTCTAGAACCCACAGGTAGCGCGCGGCAAGACTGTTATGTTAGAAACTTACACATCAGTTCAAAAATATATGCTAAAGTGCAAAATATCTCTAGAACCAGGGGCGGCGCCAGCATGTATTCCCTGTCTTCAAGTGAATACCCATGATTTTGACAAAACTTTGAAATTTTTGGGTAGAACAGCGGAATTTTTAGCAAAAACAATGAGGATTTTGGCAAAATGAATACCCAGGTTCAAAATGAATACACGCCCCTTGAAACCTGGCGCCGCCACTGTCTAGAACCCACAGGTGGAGTGTAGTCCTATTGAAGTATATATGCTAAAGTGCTTTCCACCGGATGGAGCAGCAATTTACCCCTATTTTTGCTGAGTTTACTACAGTTTTGTTGCAACAAGGCATTACAGTGAGTTACAGGATAATTTGGTTCAGATTTCGATTTTCGTTATGTTTTGTGCAACAGGGCATTACAATGAGCTATAGAATAATTTGGTTCAGCTTTCTATTTTCGTTCTGTTTTGTGCTATAAGGCATTACAGTAGGTTACATAATAATTTGGTTCAGGTTTCTATTTCATTCTTTGTTGTGAATTGTATCTCTATTTGTGGAGTGGTCTCAGTGTAAAAAGGCCAGTAGAATATCAGATTCAGTACATAGTGTTCAACCTGGGTAGAATTTCCACATGCAAGCTTTTTACATACTCCCTCTGACCCAGAAAAAATACTGCTAGAATGGAACTGATTACGTACAATTTGGTAGCACAAGTACCGACACATTATTTGGATCAGAGGTAGTACGTTATTCATTAGCATTGTACTAATTATCATTAACTTCTACTCTTTATGATCTGCTGCCACTTTGTATTTAGCTAGCACTGCTGCATCTTCAACGCTGCTGCACACAGACTATGGGAAGACACTCAAATGCACTAGCCTTGTGCCCAACATAATCATTGTGATATTCTTTCTGGATGATGAGCATCTTTTCCATCTGGTAAAGAGCCGTCTAGCCCGCCATATGAAGTACATTTCCCATGCCTTTTTGCTATTTTTGGAGTCATCGTGACGGATGATACTTAATAACATTGTGTTTTACTTTTCTCTTTGGTGCTTAGGCTTCTCCTGCCAGGCCTGAGAACGCGTGATAGTTTTTTTCGCACTATGGTCGTCTTATCAGTGTTCGGAGAGACTGAATTTTTCCACTCTTATTTGGTGCTTCGCTGGTTGGAGGAGAGTGGTAATTACTTACTGGATATTTCAATTTTCCAAGTAGCAACGCCATAATTCTTAAGAAAATATCAGACGGATGCCGGTTGTGTTACATGTTTATAGAGTAAGAGATCATAGGGACCCCATATTTTCTGATGTTTGTACTACTAAAGATAACCAAATAATGTGCTGCTAATAATAGTATATTTTCATATCATGCATGGTGCAGTTTTTTTAACCGGTAATGGTGTATTGTTGATTACATGAAAGGCGATAGCCACCCGTGTTAGAACACCTTAAATTTTGTCCTATTTCTAACATTAGCATGTTAACATCTGTCATATTGGCCTCTCCAAATTAGATTAAGGTTTTTTAACCCTTTATAGAGTTGATCAGTTCACATTTCTATAGCTAAGTTTTCTGAGGTGATCTGTTTATTGGTTATTTCTATTTTCAGAAAAAAATACTACCTAAGAGATTGTAGCTTTCTTTATCTTCTTACACTATAACCTGTCTAGGAAAATTAGTACTTTTTTAAATTAACCTTTTTCTGCAGCCTGATAGCATGCTAGATTAATCATTTTGATATGTTTGACGTCAAAAAGTGATTGAAAGCAGAAAACTCTGATTTAAATTTTTTCATGTTTATATGCTCTCATTAACCAGAGTCAGAGCTTAATTAACTTCTTTTGCAAACAGTTGCCGCCACCAGCGCTCTTGAGGGCGACGTCTCCACCGCAGCTCCCTACCGTCGGTGAAGCGATCAGCGGGTGCACCGCGTCCTGCGCTCGCATGGGCACCCGCCAGCCTACACATCCATCTTCATCGGCCCAAGCGATATTTGGTGAGCACATTGACTGTGTCATGTCCCTCCTTATCCATGTCGATTTGTCTCCACATGCCAAGTTACTTAACGTGACTCATGGCAGGGCTTGGTGCCAGCCGCCGCTCAAAACTTCCCATGTCCTATATCTATTTCAAGATTTTTAGATGGATTCTTATCAATTTGAGATGTTAATTGGTGTTTGCATAATTGATTTGCTTCCATCTACGGAATTTTTGGATGCGCCAATGCAGAAAAACCTATTCATAAGATAGAGTAGTACCACAGCTTATCAGATATTGTTGTTGTATTGCAAAACAGCGATGGTGCACAAGCCAATGTGGGATGTCTGCCTCACCTATTATCTTTTGG
Source organism: Poa pratensis (assembly GCA_947311845.1). Classification (NCBI taxonomy): domain Eukaryota; kingdom Viridiplantae; phylum Streptophyta; class Magnoliopsida; order Poales; family Poaceae; genus Poa; species Poa pratensis. Next base: position 32,579,515 of record CAMZMU010000067.1, read on the forward strand.
TATTTTGTAATTGTTATTCCTCCATTGTGCTGAGAGTAATCGCTATTAAGTGTACTTGCTATTGAAATAAAAATGCATGATTCAGTCAGCTCAGCTGGTCCTTGGAATAAACATGACTGCTATTATCATCCTATTTAGCTTTGATCTTCCTGTTGCTTAAGACTTTCATTGTATGATGTTATGATTACTCATTTCATGTGATCTGGAAGATACGCTTTCAAATCTATATAACTATGATCAAATTCATATGGATATAAATGTCCTTTAAGTGATCTGTGTAAATGGTGTTAACCACGGGCAAAAAATTCAAAGAATCAACTAGCGTTGCACGGCGAGCCGCGCCGTTCGAATCTAGTTACTTAAATATGAGCTGTTTTCCGGTTTGGCCCAGGTGGGCATCACGGAGACAGGTTCTGTTGGTGGGCATCAAGGGGATGTATTATACTTTCTCCAGTGGGCATCAAGGGGATGTATTAGGCTTCCTCCCGGAGTTTCCTGCCACATTGCCTTGATTGGCTAAGAGAGTGCATGTGCGATGAAGGAGATGAAAAAAGAACCTTAATTGGCTAAGAGAGTGCATGTGCGATGAAGGAGATGAAAAAATAAGGGTGAACTCTCAGTTGTCATCACAGGCAGGTTGGAGGTTGCTCACCAGGCAACTCTCCTGCAGATTCTTCATCAGAACAACAACCAAAATAAAGAAAATCCTCTTCCAGTAAACCATGCAAACCTCACCTGGACATCCCTTTTATGCTTTAGCACAATGGAAGAAACAATGGCCTCATCAATCACAAGGGTAGATAGTATAACAAGTGTGCAACGATTTCTCCTTTTATTGAAGTTCACATATATCACTATTATAGACTGTGACTACCAAAATTTATTTTCAAGTGCAGTATCAGGATCAGATATAGAAACAAAGGAATTCATAGACAGGAGAACTTTTCACCGAACTGTACTTTGTCTCCACAAACCATTCTACTACCAGACTACCGTTGCATGTTTGAGATCTAAAACATAAGCGATATGGACCAAAACTGCTTCTAGGAAGCAGGAGCATTTGAACCACATATTTCTAGAGAATATTAGGAGTAGTTCTTTGTCCAGTACTACCCCAGAATATGCTTTTCTTGATATATCTTATTTCTTGCACTGGTTCTATTGCTCACTTGCCTAGATACTAACAGTTGGACCCCATTGCGGCAAAGGATGCATTTCAAAGTTTGAACCATACAACACTATTTGTCGTTTCACTTTGTGACCAAAACAGTAACAAACACAGTTGGACTCTCGACTTCAGCATATGTAACTTCTATTCACTTCATTCACTGCTATTGAATTCAAAATATCTGGAGACCCAATGACAGACCATACAAACCAACTAACTGCAGTTCCCTCCACATTTTCTCATCCGGGCTTGGGACCGGCAAAGGCAGTGTTAAACTGCAACAACCAAAAAACAAATTAGCAAACACTACAACCAAACATTCAGCAAAGCATACAAGCCACACAATCGAGAAAAAGGCAACATTCGCACACAAGATCGTAACACAAAATAGAAATGGGGCACACAAAAATTGTTAATGCATGCAAGAGTTATGTTAAGTAAAGAAATCAAGCTATAAATTTCAGAAACTGAATAGCTAGATTACACAATTAATTACATGGGTTATATTTTGGTTTCAAAAATAAGAATGTACCTATAGTTAAGATGATGTGCTATTTCCATAAAGAGCGTTTTACATGGGCTATATTTTGGCATAGAGAAACTGCAGTTAATTGACCAGTTTTACCCTCTAAAGCCAAGGGGTAGCGAAGCAGAATGGCATAAAGACCGATTCTGAATTCTGTTAGAAGATAACTGTTGAGAGGAAATTTTCAATCGGCCAGAATCATCAGATAAGCCAGGTTGTATTGCGAATTAATCATTCATCAATCACAAACTGGAAGTAGGAAATTCCCCAAAAATCAATTCAATAACCAACAAACCGACATATTCAGAAAATATGACACTAATCATAAATAGTTCAAGTATCCAATTCAGAACCATCAGGCCTTTTAGTGTATATATACATAGCAGAAATTCCTAACCTCTCTCTGCAACATAACCCAACTAGAGTGAGGAGGGATCTTCGAATTAATTAAGATATATATTTTAATATACAAGTGAAAATGGAGCAAATTAGGTGAATCTTTGTTTGTTAAAGTTCAATGTCCGTGCATACCCCAAATTGACAAGATGACCCAGGAAACAGATAAGTGGACAAACAAATTGTTATCATAAACAACTATATAACGAGCAAATCCAGACATGGTCTTGAAATAATTCAAGCATATAACTGTAGGGATCTTTTACTGCTTTCAGAGTTCATGTACATTGCAATCTCTACTACCTATCAGGTGATAAATCTTCCGACTTGCTGCTAGAGAAACAAAACACAGCAGAGTGCGCTGATAAAACTGAAGATACAAGCAGTAAACTATTGGCATGAAACACAACTTCCAGAAACAAACATGGTAACAAAGTAACCAACAGAGTTCTAAGTGACTTCTCGCATCTCCTATGTTGAGTCACACAAAAAACAGATAAGAACAGATACCATCCAAAACTCAGAACACCAACATAGACCAATTAATAAGCTTCAGGATTACTAATCAGAAGATCCAGATGTGCATGCAGCTAAAGACTCCAAGCTGTACCGAAGAGATGAGGCCACTGAATGCAAGTTGAAACTGGTTGCCGCAAAAGATCAAATCAAGTAATAATATGCTTCAGGATTTTTTTATTAGAAGTCGGAACAGTCGGGAAAGCAGACACAGTTGATGGCTCCAAGCTTCACAAAAAGACCCCACATTGGCCACTGTTTTGCTAGACTTTCCAACTCTACAGGCCTTGCACTACGAATATCCAACACTGCAAATCGATGAGCAGCCCAAATATATAACCCTATACTTTGAGTCAGATATATTAAATCTCAACTAGAATAAATGCCATGAAGTGTAGAACAACTATCAGGCCTACCGTTCCATCCACAATGCATATCAGATTGACATCCGCAAGTACCCTGAAATCATTTATCGTACAAATGAACTAATCAATGGGCTGAATTCAAACTGAACAATCCGTAGTCAAGAAAGGAACTTCAAAGAAAGAATATATCCAAACAGAGCACTGCAGACTTCTTCCAGTTCTATGATCTCAGTCCAGACAAGCTTCATGACACCTTCAAATCCTCAATTATTCAGGTCTGACCCACAATTCCAATCAGGTTTGCCACCACAGACCAATAAATTAACATCAAAAAATTATAACATGATCAAGAACAAGCATGAATTATAACCAAACCTCTACCCTTCGATCCAATCACCAGAGCCACTGTCTTGTAGCTAGAAAATAATATGCACATACCACAAACAAGGTCAACTTTGTCACAACGCAAACCAACCCAGGGTTCCAGACGCACCTTCAATTATAATGATTTGCCATCGGAGAATGGAACAAAGCAATTTTTGGCAGAGAGATTCAAATCTGGAAATCACTGAAGCTGAGGGGGGTGAACAAACCAATAAATCAAGCAGACCGTCTAGTACACTGACCTGACTCCACATACGGGGCACGGGTTTTAGCCATAGCAGGTCCCACTAATCCAAAACATATACTGCACACTCTCAGCAGACTAACAGATGAAGATTAGAGAACAAATTCAACCACAGTGAGATGGATTGCAAACCAAACAATACAACAGATTCCGAGCAACTGCCAGCAGGGCCTAGGCTAGACAATCTGCAACCACAGGAAGGAGGAAGCGTAACCCCCAAGCAAAGCAAGAAGCAACTGAGAAAACACATAAGTTCAAATACTGAAAATAAGATTTCAAAATGAGTAAATAAGAGAGCACTGAGTTTTCTGTTGTGGGATGCGCCGTCTAGAGCTCCAAAGCATCCTTAAGACTCATTGTAGCAAATCAATCTGAATGTCCAATATATTGCCTCCCGTAAGATATTTGGAAATTTTATAGGATTAGCAAGTTGTGAGTTGAAAAGGTGGGTTGAAAAGATATCCAAACAAATATAAGCATGCTCCGCCAGGAGATAGGTAGACAACAGGCCTTGATTCCAGAGTGAAATCCTCTATTTCAATATCTGCGAGAGCACATAATTACTGAAACCATGTCGAGGAATTTATTATATGGATGGACAAGCAGCTAAATAAACAGAAAGACAGAAGAATTTAGTTATAGGCTCGAAATGAGTGTAAGAGTCTTAATCGTTGTAGGATGCGCCGTCGATTTTAAGCTCCAGATACCGTTAGATTCATGCACCTTTCCAGATCAATCTGAATTTAGAATAGTAGCTCATGTAAGATATTTATAGGTTATCGACATTATATTGAAGAGATAGTATATTAAGAAGCTTTTTGCAAACAGATTAAAACTCAGTAACAGGTTTATTTGAACTCGTCAACTAGGAAGTGGAACCTAGAATCTGCATCGAACAAGAGGCTTTCCCATTAATTTTTCACTAAGAGACTGCTAAAGCATGTGTCGAATGATGATGATGAGTGGGTAAAGGATAAGCCTGTCCGGTTGGTAAGGTTCAGCTAGACAACACCACCAGCTCCAAACTGCAATTTTATCCATGTCATCTGCAAGAGCTGATGATTTATCGAGTAAGGCAGAGAAAACTAGTGTCTGGAAAGTTTTATTGTAGAAGAAGCCAGTCAAGTTTAGTAATAACAAGGAACCGTCATGGCAGGGAAGATAGGACCAATCGCCAATATCAAATTCTGGAAAATCACCAACAACTCCAAATCAGAATTGTGGGCTGTGAGAGACTAAATTTGAACTGAGATGGAAAAATTAATGTAGGGAGGTGGATTATTCAAACACAGATCAGCAAGAAGGTAAGTCCGCAAAGTGGAGACGCAGTCCCGCTAAGCGGCATAATTCCAAATTCTGGGAACCCAAAAAACGAGATCAGACTTCTCGGAGACTATTGTACTAAGTAGAAGTTAACGGAGTGGGGTTGATTATCCAAACGCCTGAGGGTTAGGCGTAAGCCTGGCTCATCTTAGACTGAAGAAATCAGGCACACCAACCGGTTTCAAATTGCAAATTATAGTTCGTCCAAATGGATATCTGCAAAAACACAGAATTACCAATGTAGGCAGAGATTTTCTTTTTAAATAAAGTTCAATTGTTGAGTTTGAAAAGAAGGTTGAAGTTGCAAAAACCAGCAAATCCCGCTCAGCCGCACATAATATTCCAATTCTGGAGAATAACCAATGGATCCAAATCAGACTTATTGTACACTAAATTAGAACTGTGCAGACAAACAAATCAAACAGAGGGTTGATTATCCAAAAACAAATCATAAGTTTCCTGATACAATGATCACAGATCCAATCCAGCTTCAACAACAGAACTTCAGCTCAGACTATCTGACCATACCAATATAACCATTGAACCATAACAAACTAATATAACCATTAAGGGTAAGCAAACCTCCATCCTCCCGGATTCATCTATCAAAAACCGTTGCCTCTCCTGCATCTCGTTGAGCACAAAAAAATACCAGAAGCGAGATCAGTTGTTTCAATAATAATCAACGCAGGGCCTCTAATCCACCTCAGATCAAGGGATAATAGTTACTCATGACCAGCCATCAGAACTGAACGCCACGGAACACAACAAAAAACTGATCTGACGGAGCACGGTAAACTGACCTCCTCAAGTTCTCTTCGACTTATGATGACTAACCTCTAGTTCCAGCAAAGATCACACTCCTGCAACCAACGCATGGTCGAGGCAAACACAAATGAACTGAACAGACTGCCCACGAAAAACTAACCTGACTCCACTTACAAAACCCAGGTTGGCAACCCCCTTATATCCTGCAGCCAAGATCTAGACTAATACAGAAAACGGGATCAAAAGTACAGATCAACCTACAAAGAGATAGATGGCAAACCAAACGATTTATCCGATTTTGAGTCACTACCAGGCTACCAGAATGTCCGTGGTAAAAAGGATCTGCAACAATGGCTGCGCAGAAATAAGAACCTTAATCAAAGATATGAACCAACGCAACTAACCAAAATAGAAAGACAAGAATGACGAGAAGAGAGGAAGAAATATATAGAAAGCACGATGTTTTCTCGTTTTGTGGGATGGCTTTAGTTTGAACCTCCAGAACATCCTCAGGGTGCAGATCAATCTGAATGTTCAAATATAATTTTTCGTGAGAAAAGTTTATAGATTATGGAAGTTATGATGAATTAGAAAAGGTAGGTAGATTTAAGAATATCTTCAAACAGATTGCACTCAGCATCAGGTCGGACTTGAATTCGGCAACTACGACCTGCAATGAGCTATGAGTGTTAAGTTAATGGGGCTAGAGCATAAGAAATAAGACTTTTTTTAAAGAAAGTAGCATGCATCAAACTACGAGGGCATAAGCAGGGGGATCAGACAGACATCAACAGCGGTTCAAAATTGGGAATTATCTCCCGGCCAACATCTGCAAAGAGCTAAGAGTCACCGACGAAGGGAGAAAACTGATGTATTATTGAAGTTGCATAGTGAAGTCACAAAGGGGAACCGCCGCAGCATGATGAACCAAAATACACCTCTCACTCTCCCTAAGACGTATAATTCCATTTTCTGGAGAACCAACAAAAATCCAATCAAAATTGCCGGTAAACGAAAGTTAACTATAGGGTAAGATGTGTTGAGTCTAAGTGGGGGGTTCATTATCCAGAACGAAGTTTCCCAGTCCTTGATTACCAGTCGAATCCGTGTCCACAAAAATTTGATCTCTGGACACAAGAAGAGACCCAAGTCACAACTGACGAATAGTTGAAACTAGAGGGGAAGAAGTTGAGTTTGAGACGGGACTGATTATCTTAACGCAGAACGGAGGTCTCCCAATCCTTAGTATCACTGCTCCAATCCATACAATATCAATCTCTGGAGAACCACCAACAGTCCCTATGTCAGAATTGATGGATACTAATGCAAATGAAGATACCAATTCGAGGAGTGAAGAAGAGTATTTCAAACACAAATCAGGATCTCCGATGATTAATCCAAACTAGCTTCAATCCAACACCAAAGCTTCACCTCCGGAGATCTGGCCATACCAAAATAGTTGAACAATAACATGTTCAAATATTGTTTTCGCAAGGTAATTTTATATGTATGTAAGATAATGATGAATTGAAAGGGAAGGAAAATGGATTTAAAATATCTTCAAACAGATTGCACTCAGCATCAGGTCGGAGTTGAATTTGGCAACTAGAACCTGCAATTAGCAAGAGACCTTCCTATGAATATTTATTTCGTTAAGGGGGCTAGAGCTTAAGTAAATTAAAAATTATGCATCAAACAATGAGGGTTATCAGTGAATCAGGGCAGGGATCAGGCAGATCGGAACTGCAATTTATCTTCCGTCGCATATCTGCAAGAGCTAAGAGTTACTGACGAAGGCAGAGAGACTAATGTTTGGAAAGTTCAATAATTATCAAAGATGAGCCATCACAAAGAGAAACCGCTGCAGCTGAACCACAATAGACCTCCCGGCTCCTAAGCCGCATAATTTCAATTTTCTGGAGAAGCAGAACAACTTAAATCAGAGTTAGGGGAAACAGAGTCGAACTACAGGGGATAGAAGTATAGTCTGAGAGGGGCTCATTATCCAATCGCAGAACGGAAGTTTCTCAATCATCACTGTGTCCAATCCGTATAATTTCATCTCTGGATAACCAGAAAAGTCCCAAGTCAGAATTGATGGATATTTCAAACTACATGAAAAGAAGTCGAGTTTGAGAAGGCTCATTATCCAAAGACAGAAAGGATGTTTCCCAATCCTAGGATCACCCGTCCAATCCAAACAATTCCAATATCTGAAGAACCACCAACAATCCCTAAGTCAGAATTGACGGATATACTATGTACTACTGCAAAGGAAGGAACTAATTTTAGGAGTGAAGAATATGCAAACACAGATCACAATCAGGCGTTGTCCGATCCTACGATGACCAATCCAATCCAGCTTCAATCTCGGAGATCTGACCATACCAAAATAACTGAACAATAACCAATACGAAATGACCATGGACATAACAGAGCAAACCTCGACGCCTCAATTCATCTCTCCAGAACGACCACCCTCCTACTTACTGATGGAACAGAGCAACACATCCGACAAACGAGATCAGCTGATACAATAAGAACCAACCAGGGTATCGACTCCACCTAGTTAACGGGCGATGGAACTCTGATCGGCCATCGGGAGCACTCGGGAAGCCACTTGAACTGAAATCTGAAATCACCGAGGGCAGGGTTGACTGAACCAATGAACCGATCTGACCGAGCACGAGAAACTGACCTTCGTCCATCTCCCTTTGCGGGCCTCGCAGAGCTCCAATTTCAAACTCTATATCCAATCCTGCAACGGACGACGGAACACCGCGATCCAAAACTAGACTAACATGCAGGAATCACTTTCGGAAAATAGAGAGATGGCAAACCGGACAACTCGATCGATCCAAAGAGACTCCGATCGAATCCGGATCCGAACCTGCGCCAGGAATCTGCGAGAACATGATAACAGAGGCGACGAGAAGCAGAGGTCAAAATCGAGACAACACGATTCGATCGGAAACGAATCGAGGTAAGGAGAAGAAACGGGAAGCAATTCCGCAGACGAGAGCGAGGCGCCGGCCACCGAGACGATGAGAGAAAGACCGGGCGAGAGCGCGGGGAGGAGAGGGGCGCACCTGGGCGCCCTTTATAGCCGGGGTAGAGGCGGTGGGCGCCAGCCGGTTCCTTACCGGACACGGCTTGAAATCGTCGCGCTGGCTGGCGTGGCCGCTGGGTTAGGCAAGGGATGATGATGCAGGTGGAGGTGGGGACGGAACGGGTGGGCGGAGGAAATCAAAAGGAAACGGGATTGGTGTTGGTGATCGGGTCGGATCCGGACCGGTTCGGGGCGGGTGGGCGGCTGGCAGGTCGGCAACGCGGCGTGGAGGTATTCGCGCGTCCGTGGAAATTTCTGGGTTCATCGGGATGGCCGACGGCCCATATGATACTCTGTGTGGCTCGCTGCCGTTGATTGCTGACCGTGTCCCTGGGTAACGACGAACCCGTGGATGAGAACGTGGAAAAGGCGGTGGCTATGATCCATTGTCTCTGGTCAAGAACGTGGTTTGTGGAATCAGCTACTCCTAGCGTGTTGGGAAACTGGAGATAATCAATTGATGTGCTCATTGCAAACGGAGCTTGGCTCTGATGGTTGGGTTCCCTGTGGTGGAACCAGCCCACCCAGGTTCAAGTCCTAGACTTGGCATGGGCGTTTGCATTTACCTGGATTTATCCAGGATTATTCGGCGCTATTCTTTCAGTGGTAGGTGACGTGCCCGTCAACAGCGAGGCGCCCGTGGTGACTTCGTCAACCTCAAGATCTGCCGACACCGTCCTTCAGAGGTGCTCATAGGGGTAGGGTGTGCGTGCGTGCGTTCATAGGGGTGAGTGTACATGCGTATTTGTGAGCGTCTGTGTTGTACTGTGTTCTCAAAAAAAAAAAATTGATGTGCTCATTAACAAATTTTATTTGTGATCACGGATCGCATCGACTATCGATGCAGTTTATGGGAACCTGGCTGGAGATTTCTTGCACCCGATCTCTAATGCTCCCGCTAGTTTAGAAAAATCGAAAAATCGATATCTATACAACTATTAAAAGAGCAAACTTGTGTTGATACATTAAATCTGAGCCTTTTAATATTTGGCCAACGGTCCAGATTGCTCCAATGTTTGACAACTCAACACATCTTTTCATTTTGTGATAGTTACGGGACAAATCCCCGCTAAAAAATAAACCGTTCTATCCCGACGCTCTGTTCTCCCGGCTCGCCGACATGAGACAGGAGCGGGAGACCCTCACACGGGACGGCGGCCATGGCAGGAGAGCCCGGGTTCTCGCGCTTTGCCGCACCGCGTCCTGGCCTGAGCGAGGCCGACGACGTACCCTCCTGCTTGAGGCTGCACGCGCGCCGCCATCCCCCGCGCGACTTCGTCGTCATGCCCGCCGTCGCCCGCCTACCGTGCCCGTGATGGCCACACCATGGCCAGCCGTGCCCGCCGCGCCCGCGTGCGTCGTCCCGCTGGCCGCCGCTGCCACGCGCCGGCTTGCCATCTCTGCCCTCGTGCTAGACGCGATATCCTCGAGCTCAAGCAGCGCTGCTTCGACCTGGCTCCTAGCTGCTAACTCCAGTCGCTCACCTCCTTCCCCATTGGCAGTCAAACCTCCACCCCACCGGCGACGCTGCAGCCAAGTAGCCGTCCTAGACAAAGTACCAGCGCCTGGTGCCTGGTCGCCTGAGCCGGACGATGCGCAGGGAGAAAGCGAGCACGAGGCCCGTGAAGCCAGCAACCTCACCTCCGGTCACCAATGCGGCGCCGGAACAACGATCCCATCCTCACCAGGCCGTTGCGGGCAGCCGTCGGCATCAGGCCAAGGAAATTTTACAACGCTGCAGAGCGCAATCGGCAATCGAGCAGTTCTCTACGCTCCAAGCGCAAGGTGCCCAACTCCAAGCCCACTGCCCGATTTGGTCAGATCTCACCTAGCCCTGCCAAGATTGGTGATGCACGGACTGGCTACTCGATTTGGTATAACCAGCTCGCTGGACGAGAGCAAAGAGATTTTCAGGTCACCTGATACAGCCATGTCGATGGTAGAGAGAAGTGTTGGGATTTGTTTTAGAGAAGAAAGGAGATTTTTTGGGTGGCTGTTCAAAATACAGTAGAGATGTGTATAGCTGGGAGCATTAAAACGGTGACCCTTAACGTATAGCGTGAGAGCAACGCCATCGTCACAGGCCATCCAGATCCACTCGGTGCTCATCGTCGGCTGCTCTGATGGTGGAGGGGATGAGGTGCTGTTGTGTTTTGGGCAGGGAGCGCATGAACTGTTCGTGTGTTTTGGTCATGAAGGAGATGAGTCACTGCTACTGCTTCTTTTGCAGACGGACGTTGCATTCGCTCAATGGGTTAGCTTAGCTGATTTGAAAGATAGACGGAAATATTCATTGCTGTTAACTGGTAGAGAGATTAGCCTGTTGGGCTACTCAGTATTACTCCTGCTATGTTTTACATGTCAGCTGAATGTTGTTGTGTGCAGTTTTGACAGACTTAATATATAAAAATTCCACCATACTAATGAGAACGTCCAGTCGCTCATAACTTGGAGATATCAAATATTGGCACATGTTGACTATAAAAGTGTGACCCAATGGAAGAGATTTACTCTCATACAAATGTTGCAGCATTTATATATCACTTCATCTGATTTCTTGCTTTCAAGACAATTGCCAATCACGTATTTAGAATTTATTTTGGATTTCGTGAAATTTCACTAACCATTGTGCTTGACTTTTATGCTCCAGGTTCTATATATTGCGACACTCACGCACGTTATCAGCTTCGAGCGGCTGTCATTGGTGTTGTAATATTAGGGAACAAGGTATATACAAGGGTTCTACATATTGCGACACTCACGCACATTATCAGCTTCGAGCGGCCGGTATATGTGAAGATTTTTCTCTCACATTACAACATATGATCATGTTTGCTATATTATAATGAATTATGAGACGTGCGTTGCACGTACACGTGTACTAGTATATTTAAAAGGTTTAAAAAATCTGAAAAACCATGCATATACGATATAGCCTATAGACTTTAAAAAATTACAATGCGGAACTTTCTATTTCGACCTACATAAAAATGACAATTTTACAGAGATGATTATCGTTAACAATGCATAGTTTCAAATCTCCAAATTTTGTCATTTCGTGTAAGTTATAATATAAAGATTTTTACATTGAGATTTTGTACGCTTGTATTATGCATCACTGAAACATTCATGATATTTTCAGATTTTTTTGAAACTTTAAATATAGTTTTTGAAATAGACGGATCACTGGAGCTTGGGAGCAAACTCCTACTTTTTCAGTTATCTAGCTTTGCTTGATCTAGAGGTGAAGTCTCGGTTTCATTCTAATTTTTAAATACAAAAGCTTTCGGTGAACTGAACAAAACCCCACGACGCGGTGGCTTCACCACGGAAATGATTTATTTTAAAGAAAAATCAACCTGGGATAAAGTTTTTTTCAAGGAAAGCAGCAGGTTTGCTGCGGAACTTTATTGATTACCAACCAAAAATACATCTATAGAAGTTTATCAACCAAAAACCTTGGGGTTCATCGACCCAATTATAAGCATCTCTATTTAAAAAACAACTCTAGGATAACGTCTGACTCAGCCGCCCGAGAGAAAGAATGAAAGTGAAAATGCAGGAGGGGCGCCAAGATTCGGAAAAAAGGATCGGACGAACCAAAAAGTGTATGTTTGCCAATTACTCCCTCCGTTCCATATTACTTGACTCTCAGATAGATATATCTAGCACTAAAATAAGTCTAGATACATCCATTTTAGTGTCAAGTAATATGGAACAGAGGGAGTACAAAACAAGTAGCTGCTTAATAGGAAAACTGCTGAATTAAGGACAACATGTCTAGAATTTGCAATCCAAAGACTAGTCGTGCTTTCATAGTTAGTGCCGACATTGGACTAAAAGGAAGTTGCAATAACTGACAATATCTTCTTGGCTCCCATGCAATCAAAAACAGGTGATTGACGATTTCATTTTCAGAGCAAAAAATACAATCTTTTGCCTTATTTAGTTTTGTATTTTTGAAGTTAAGTATAGTCATGATGTTGTTGTATGCTGCAATGTTAAAGCTTTCAATATGAGTTAATGTGGTAGATTGTGGGAGATTTTTACCTTTAATTCTCTATGAAAATGTGTCCACCAATGTTCTCATACTTCTGACACATCTACTGATCTGGCCAACATACATCTTTGAAGTATTTCTCTGCTACTTGCAAGCGTTTCTTAACAAATAAACCTAGTGTTGGGGAGCTTCAAAGTCTTACCGAGGTGGAGGTAACTAATAGTTTTACCTGACGGCATGGTACCTCAACGAATTCATGAAGAACAGTTTATCTTCATCTGATCATCATGGTGATGCTAAATCGTCGATTCAGAATTTAGGCCAGCATGGTCAAAACTCCTGATGCTTCCAAGTCCAAGGATGCAGTATTTGTGGTCTAACGACACTATAACAGCAATTCCAACCAAGTACAAAACTTATATACATTATGTATGCGGTGTATATTGATCTAAACCTAGCAAACGCTTGAGTTCTGCTAATTGCTCAACCTGAGCCATGCATGATGGCTTCTTTGTAAATTGCGATCCCTCTACTTCTCCCTTCTCATGCTTAAATAGGAAGACATGTGGCATAACAACCATGCAATATATGCTTTCATCCAGTTCAGTATTGTCGTAAGAAGCACATGCACAATACCGTATTGTCCTGAGCATCCCTTCCTCACAAAAGTAACTCTCTAATAGACGTATTGACTGTTCAAGTTCACATTGTAGGTTTATTTTCTTTATGTGACCACACCACATTTCGACGGAGCTTTTGCATTCGACGTCTCAAGGTGCATATACACTAATGAGCAGAAGTAGTTTTCCACGTGTACACGACAACAACCAAAGCTACAGTTGTGCATAGCTACCGCGTGTTTGGCTAGCTTTAAGCCCTCGTGGCAGGCTCTGGGATGCAAAAACGGTCCATTTGGTTGCGTACCCCGCTCCTCGACTATTGTTTTCGTAAAGTGATAATCCATTTTACTTCCTACACACTATTATATGGATCATTGTTTTATTTGAACCTCAACAATCTGATTTAACTTAAAATTTACCGTGGTCTTTTAATTTTGTAGTGTCTTTACTTTAGCATGCAAGTTCTCTCATTTGGTTGAGTTGGAACTTTTCACATGAGAACTCTGTCCGCTTTAATCCGAGTTTAATATCAATTTTTTGACAAGTTAGGCTCTTAAAGGTTGGCAACTTAATTTGTATGTTCGGGTAACTTGTGACATGGATTGGATATTCAATTTGTTCACGTGCATCGTCCAAGTTTATCATATAGCTTGTCAAAGTAAAAGCATTCTTTCTGAGTTAATGAGGCTAATTGTGGTAAATTTCTCTAGCTACCTTCAATTATCTATGAAAACCTGCAAAGACAATATTCTTGCATTTTCTGACACGTATACTGATCTGGACAAGATATATCTTTGGCTTGAGCATGAGAAACTAGTAAACATGTCTTAACAAAATAAATCTGCACAACAATTTGTACTCGATGCATCGAAACTCACCGTGCTGAGCTGTATTTTTTGAAGAATAGTTCCTCTCCATCCAATCTCCATGGTGATACTACTTTGTGTATAACCAATTTAGGTAAGCACAGTCACAAATCCAAATGCTTCCAATTCCTAGAATGTATTTCGGTTTGAAGAAATGAGAAGCCTCCTGTCTCTTATCCCCTCGCTACAGTGCGCGGGAGGCGATAAGAAGGCGACTCCGACTCTCCCACCTCGCCGCCGGCCAGGCCGGTGGTTCCCTCCCTCTCCGTCTGCTGCCTCGGCGGCGGGAGAGTGGGGGAACCCCGGTCCTGCGATTCCGGCTAGTAGTGTGTGGATTAGGTGTGCGTGCCCTGCTGATGGCGTCGAAGACGGTGGCGACGGTGTCAGCATGCAGGGCGTGGTCCTCCCCCTCCTTTCCCCGTTCCGGCCTCGTCGCCGGGGAGGTCGTGGAGGTGGTTCGTCGGGCGCGCTCATCCGTCTGTGCTTCTCCGGCCGGCCGTGGAGGCGAGGGGAGAAGTGGGTGGATGGGGGCGGTCCGCTTTTGGTGGTGCTGCTGGTGGTGTTCTTCTTCGGCGTCTCTGATCCGGCCGGCCTTGGTGGCGAGGGGAGCGGTGTCTGCAGGAGGTCGGGTGGTGCGGTTGGTTGACCTGGGCGGCGCTGCGTCGGCGGGAAGACGGGTGGAGCTGGGAGCTGGTGCTGTGGCCGTGTCTGTTCATCGAGTCCAGATTCCGTCGCACGGCGGCGGATGGATCTTGCGGTCGTCTACATCATGTGGTGGTGCCTCCCCGGCGGCAGGTGGTACGGCGACGCCGGCGACGTCTAGGTTTCTCGGGAGCGCGGCGGTGGATCTGATCGTGTTTCTTCCAGGATGGTCAGGGTGCTTTGTGCTTTTTACAGGGTTCTTTTGTAATTTCTTTTCTTTGTTGGACCTGCTTGTAATTTGCACTGAGTCTCCTGAATATATGCGTCAGATCCTTCCTCAAAAAAAGTATTTCGGTTTGAAGAACGCTGCAAAAGCAATTCCAACCAAGTTCAAAACTTGTATACATTATGCATGTGATGTATTTTGATGCGAATGTAGCAACGACCTAGTTCTACTCATTGCTTGACCTCACGTACGCACGCATGATCGATTCTATGTGAATCATGATCTCACTCCTCGAGCTTAAATAGGGTCACATGGGGCCAACAACCGTGTAATGTACTATTTCATCTAGTAATGTTACTGACGTACGAAGCACATGGGCAGTACCTTTTTGTTGTGAGCATCCCTTCCCACGCTGAAGTAACTCCCATATACACATATCGATTTTATTAATTCAGGTTTGCACTATAGTTTAGTTTATTTAGGTGACCATGTAAACCATTTTTTCAAACCCGATGAACATTTCTTTATAAATGTCTGTTTACAGTTCAAACGGTGCTAAAAAATTGAACCCCTGGACAACTTTTAAAATCCTTATTAACATTTTTTGAATCGGTGAACTTTTCTTGTATCATGTGAGACAAATTTTTTTAACCACGGGAACATTTATCAGACCCGATGAACATTTCTTTTAACCCTTTTTTCAGACATCGTGAACAATTTGAAAAATACAAACGATGTCATGGACAATGCATAACTTTCCATAGACCATGAACATTTAAAAAAATACAAACGAAAAAGAAAAAACAAACAGAAAAGGAAAAAGAATAAAAGCAGAAAAGAAAAGGAAAAAGACAAAAGATGGGCCTGGCCTATTACTTGTTCGCTTCAAGCAGCGAGTAGGATTTGGCGGTCTAGGCTGTGAGAGAGTTCGTGCGGAAGTTATTTCAGTGGGTTAGCCCAGCTTGAGTCAAGCACGAGCGTGAATTGGTCCGGCCAGGTTGTGGCGTGCTCTATCCCAGCAGTTTTCTGCTAAGAAAGCCCAGCAATTTCGATTAGCACCAATGCGGTCGGCGGCTGACCAGAGCGAATGGCACCCCGCTCTCACACAGTCACCCCGCCCTCCACTTTTTTTACCGGAACTCCAGGCCCTACTTCGTTAACAGCGAGGCGGATATCCTTTCCCACCATTGCTGGAGGGGCTCACCGCTCACCTGGGAGTTCAGCAAAGAATGTAATGGAAGTTGTATCTCTCCCGTTACCTATTTGGTGTCCAACGGTTTGCCGTCTGAATGCATGGATGTCACAATCTGCAAGGGTGTTGTGCCCCTATACCTCAAACTGATTCGGATTCCATGCTGCTCAGTTCGGCATCCTTTGCTATAGGCATGCCATGATCCTTGTCATCCTACTTCACCTGTTGACCAGCTGAGCAGTAGTGATTTTTTCAAAAGCAAAACCACATGTGGATCATAATTGAGAATCATGTCTTCTGCTGAACGATGCTTAGTTTTGTTAACTGCATCATAATCACATAACTGATCTCCCACTAGTAGAGAACAGTAGTGGAGTTCCCCCAAGTAGATTAGGCTATGTGGAAGATAAACTTTCTGTCTAGCTACCTACGGCTGCTGACTTAGGGATACAAGTGAGCCACTTGAATCCCACTTCTGAATCATTTAGTTCATTTTTTGGTTAAAAATATTACTTGTGGATTTGAATATGACTTAGAAGTGGAAAATAAGTAGGATCCCACCTGACACCATGGTGACACTTTTGTGGTCAGTAGTGAATATTACGAAGTAGGACTTGCGAGGTCCTCCACGACAATATTACTCGTGCTTGGACAGTGCAACTAAAGGGACACGGGGACCAACCTCGTTATTTGATAAGAGCATCTCTAACATGGCAGATTTTTAGATTTAAGTCAAAACAACCCAGCCCCAAAAATAGGATGAACCCTAAATTTCACAACCCATTCTTCTATGGGTGCGCTAGGAGGCTCGTTCCCACCAAAAACAGTTCCGCTAGAAATTTATAGCATCGTTCCGTCCGCTCCCCAAGATGCATGCACCATTCAATGACTTCTGGTGTGGTCGCCTCACACCTTAGTTTCCACCCTCTCTTCCTTGGCCACCGCCTCCCCTCCCCGAAGCCTCCGTCGTTGTTCCATACTAGCCGATGGCTCCGTTCGCGGCCGCCAGGTGCCTTTGTGCCGCCTCCAATGTTCATTCGCCATGTCGGCGCTCCTTCTTCGCGCCACCACACCTCCTCGAGCGCCCCTCCTTGAGCGCCCGACCTCCCGGGTGCTCCCTCGGCACCATGCCCATCCAATGCGATTCTTTGAAGGGCATTGGCTCCCTCCAGCAATGCCTCCCTAATTTTTGCATTGTGAATACATGCCCGATGATTAACAAAACAAACATATATCATATTAGTTTAGGACAGGGATTTTCTTAGATTTCCTTCGAAAGAAGCTCTATTTCATGTGTTCTAAATGGCCCAACAAATCGCATGTATGACTATGATTTGGACCCCTCCGCTCAATCAAATTAATAAGGAAAACCGCCAAGGGTTTGAGTGAATGATTCCAGTCTAAGCGCTTTAAATAGCCCTACTTGTCAACCACAAACACATTTCGCATCAACACATTCAAATTGACAAATAAATACAAATAAACACATTTTGAATTGACTCTTCTTCATAGGAGAATTGACAAATACATTTCTGACTCGTTATTTTTTACCATGGTATCCTTTCTAGCAATGTCATTGTGCCAGGTCAGCCAAAGCCAAATCTTGATCTTGAGAGGAATCTCAGCTTTCCACAAATTTTTGAAAGATCTATCTATGCAATTGCTTGAAATATGAGCATACATTGATTTGACAGTAAAACTCTCAGACTTACTCCATTTTTAGATTGGTTGATCCCGTTTGCATTTAAGAGCCACTCTCACCGGTAAGTTCAGCAGTTCTCTCGGTTTGTTCTGCACCTCTACATTCAACCATCTCTTAAAGCTCAAATTCCATCTTTTGTTTCCTAGCATAGCTACTCGAGCCCCTTGGTCATAAATAACAAAAGATTGTTAGTGATAATCACGAAACACTCAAATTACAATTATGCTTTTATTTATAGGACATAGTAAAACAGATAATTTAAATATACATCCTACACGAATGAGTAGAAGGATGAAGTTGAAGACTTGAAGTGGATGTTGAAATAAGTAAACAAGCTTTTGTGACGATAGGAGAACTACCTATAGGACCAAATCCTACAGAGTTTGGTTTGTGGAGAAAAAAATTGTTTCGATTTCTGGACGAAAAATGGTGTGAATTTTCTGCGGTCCAAACTGGCCCTAGGCGAAAGACAACGTAATTGACTAGGTGCAATTAGCAGCCTGGTGGAAAACATCCTTTAACTGGATTTATCTAAGACGAGCTTGGATTAGATGCTGAAACAAAGAAACAAACAAATAAATAATCTTCTGAGATTGTAGCAAAGTTGTTTACATGACCCAATTTTATGGAATATTGCTTCCGCAGAAAAAAAAAATCATGTGAGTTTTTCGGTCAATCCAAAGAGGCCATAGGCGAGCGATAGCCTCCACTGACTAGGTTTTTTTTTTTGATAAATATGGCCCTTTTAAACAACTAAACAGATATATGGTCTCTTCTCAAAACTATTTTCTAATCTGGATTCTCGAGTTTGGCCCCAAAAAGATAGAGCTGAACTTGTTCAATTCGGCGCCATCCTCTTTTGTCGCTGAAAGTCCCATAATTTTCGTAAGGACTTAATTTTTTTTAAACAGGGGTCGACGCCATAAAGGATGGAGCCAACATGTACAAGGTCAGAGTCAGATTTGGAAATAGTTTTGCATAGTCCAGAACTGAGATTAGTTTTGCTCAGATGCCATATTTGGCAAAAAATACGCTGACTAGTAGCAACGCAATAGCAGCCTGGTGCCTGCTGACAGTGGCTAATCAAGTAGATCGATCAAAAGCATCTGCATCGATCTTATTTAAACCGAGCGTATCAACCCGGCTTCCTTTTCATACCGTTATTGACCACCGATGAAGAGGTCGCGTAAGCTATTAATTTTCCTCCGAAAATCGTTCGGAAATTTCATCCGAAACAGCAATTTCGCGTACTACAATGTCGTGGAGAAATGTAAACATTCAACCTGTTTGTTTAGGGGTCTCATTATTCGCCCACCTCCCCGTACTATATATACACTCCTTCGATGGCTGCGTTCTTTTTTCTGCTGACGAAAGCGAGAAGGAGAGACAGAGCAGGCGGCGGCGGCGGAGGAGGAGGCAGGCATGGAGGGAGGGAGCAGCAGCAGCTGGAGCATGGATGGCTATCTGAACGAGCACTTCCACATCCCGGCCAAGAACCCGCCGAGCGAGGCCCGGCTACGGTGGCGCCGCGCCGTCGGCCGCATCGTCCTCAACCACCGCCGCCGCTTCCGCGAGTTCTCCGCCCTAGGCGCCCTCGACGACGCACAGCGCCGCAAGATCCTGGTACGCTAGCTCCTTCACACTGCCTGCCCCCACCAAGCCGCGCGTTCCATCGATTCCGTAGAACAGTTCGCGCCGGCCGTCGCTCTCGCTGAAGCTTAACTAGTTTAGCCTGTTCCGATTTCCGAACAGGTTTTTTTTTTCGAATTTTTTCGTGGTTTCGGAAAGCGCCAGGAAATTTCATCCTGCAGATTAATAAGTAGCCTGGTGAGTGGTGATGTGAACGGATGTGTGCGTTGGTGGACGTGAGGGCACGACAGTGATATGTGTCTCGGTCTCACGGTGGAAATATTCCCCAACCATGCATGATCACGTCAATTCTTCTCGGTGTGTCTCCCTCTTCGTTTGAACTGTCTCGTCTCGTGGGAAGAATTGCACGTCTCGCCTTCCTTCCTCGCATGCTTCTGGTCCAAGGCGTGTGTCCCTACCGCCGGGCTTAATTTGCAAGACCAATTCTAGTCTACAAGAAAAACATGGTCAGTTGCTAAGATTAGTTGGACGCGTGATGGGTTCATCCGCCCGAAATGAACTGCAAAACCTCAACTTGTATATTGTAGAGAGTTCAAGTTGAAATCGTACAACCATATACTCCCTCCGTTCCAAATTAGATGGCTTCTATTTGTTCAAATGTGGATGTATCTAGACATGTTACAAGTATAGATACATCCATATTTAGACAAACATAAGTCATCTAATTTACTACTCCCTCCGTTCTAAATTGAGTAAATGACAAAAAACCACCACATTTGGGAAAACTGTGACAAATGTGGTGGTTTTTTTCATTTACTCTATACTAACAGTAGATAACATTAGGTACATACCTACTGTTTGTATAATGTGCAAGTCGTGAAACTGTATGATAAAACTGAAGTTCAAGTAACAACCCTCCTCGACCCTCGCTCTTTGAGCCCTTAGTCCCGTGATACCGTGTTAAGAGACAAGCATTGAGAGAGGCCTTAGGCCTTGGATACCGGAACAGAGCAGCTACCTCTGATGCAATGCCCTGGTAATTCAGGGGTGGATATATTTATTTGAAGACTTCTTGTTACTGAAATCAAATTCCACGAAAAGTACTCCATATTTGACCCAAGTCAACAAGTTTGTATGTCTTAATTATATATGTTTATTTTTATTTTCCAGGGAAAAGTTCAGCTGGTAATTAACGTGCACAGGGCGGCACTGCATTTTATAAATGGTGTGTCTCCTCTCGTCTCGTCAACTGATGGTGGAGTAGATACATGGCTTTCTGATCTGTTCATAACGGTCCTGTCAAATCTCAGTTGTTATCATTTATCTATGTAGGGGTAAAACATTACCACTTAACAGATGAGCTTATCGAGGAAGGATTTGGCATCAGCCCGGATGAATTGGCAGAAATTACTGGAATGGAGGAAGATTCTACACTCTTGAAGATGCACGGTGGAACCAATGGAATATCTAAGAAAATCAAAGCCTCTTGGAAGATGGTGTCAAGGAAACCGAAATAACAACCAGGAGAAGCTGTATGGTACTAACAAGCACGCCGAGAAGCCCCTAGAAGCTTTGGATGTTTGTGTGGGATGCATTACATGACCTGACTTGATTATTCTGGTGGTGTGTTCTCTGGTTTCTCTAGTGGTTGGCCTAGCAACCGAGGGGTGGCCAAAGGGTATATATGATGGCCTTGGCATAACACTGAGCATTTTATTGGTGGTACTAGTTACTGCATCCAGTGATTACAAGCAGTCAAGGAAGTTCATGGAACTGGACCAGGAAAAGCAGAAGATATATATCCCTGTCACTAGAGATAAGAAAACCAAGAAGGTTTTGATTCATGACTTGGTAGTCGGCGACATCTTGCATCTTTCGATAGGTGATGTGATTCCTGCAGATGGCTTGTTTATATCTGGTTACAGCCTACTGATAGATGAATCTAGCTTGTCAGGTGAGAGCGAGCCGATTCAGGTCTCTGAAGAAAAACCATTTCTCCATGCCGGGAGTAAAGTGGTAGATGGGACAGCTAAGATGCTCGTCACTGCCGTCGGTTCGCGTACCGAATGGGGGAAAATCATGGGTACTGTTAACGAAGATGGAGTTCATGAAACCCTTTGCAAGTTAAGCTCAATGGCGTGGCTACAATCATAGGGCAGATTGGACTTGTCTTTGCTGTTCTGACATTTGTAGTTCTCCTAGCAAGGTTCTTGGTCGACAAGCAAATGCATGTTGGTTTGATGAATTGGTCGGCGGATGATGCATTGATAATAGTCAACTATTTTGCTATTGCAGTGACCATCGTTGTCGTTGCAGTCCCCGAAGGCCTCCCGTTGGCTGTGACCTTAGTCTAGCATTTGCCATGAAGAAGTTGATGAATGATAAAGCACTAGTCAGGCATCTTGCAGCATGTGAAACCATGGGCTCAGCTAGTTGTATTTGCACTGATAAGACGGGAACTTTGACAACAAACCACATGATCGTCGATAAGGTTTGGATCGGTGATGTATCCAAGTCGGTTAATTGTGATGCAAACATCACTGGGCTAAAATCTGTAATTTTGAAAGAGTATGGCAATACTTGCACAAGGCATATTTGTGAACACTGGATCTGAGGTGGTTAAGGGAGATGATGGCAAAAGAACCATCATGGGAACACCAACTGAAGCAGCATTGGTTGAGTTTGGCTTGACCTTGGAAGGCGACCGATATGTTGAACACGATAAACTCAGGAGAGTAAGAGTAGAGCCTTTCAATTCAGTCAAGAAAAAGATGTCTGTGATAATACAGTTACCAACGGAGGTCTCCGATCCTACTGCAAAGGTGCAGCAGAAATTATCCTGGGGCACTGTGATACTGTCCGACGGTGAAGGAAACATAATGCCACTATCAGAGAAGCAGAAGGAAAATGCTTGGATATAATCAACTCGTTTGCTTCCGAGGCATTGAGAACACTTTGCATCGCGTTTAAGGATCTGAACGAAATTTCTGACGAGGAACCTATACCGGACGATGGTTACACACTAATAGCACTTTTTGGTATAAAGGACCCAGTTCGTCCCGGTGTCAGGGATGCAGTAATGACCTGCATGGCAGCTGGTATTAGGTAAGGATGGTCACGGGAGACAACATCAACACTGCTAAAGCTATTGCCAAGGAATGTGGAATATTAACTGAGGATGGGATAGCGATAGAAGGACGAGAGCTTCACGATAAGAGCGCAGATGAACTGAGGGAGCTCCTTCCTAGAATTCAGGTTTACATTTACTTGTTTACTTTTTGATAATTGCGGTATGGATGCAAAGTTGTTAACTAAATCTACTGCCCAAGTTCAGGTAATGGCCCGTTCCTTGCCTATGGACAAATACAAATTGGTAACAAGCCTGAAAAGCATGTATCAAGAGGTTGTTGCAGTTACTGGTGATGGAACCAACGATGCCCCGGCATTGAGTGAGTCAGACATTGGACTGGCAATGGGTATTGCTGGAACTGAGGTACTTCTTGATGTTTCCGTCTAATGTATTGTTTTTTAATGTCTCCTGCAGTAAGAAATACTATGAAGCTCTGTCCCAGTTCTCTATAAGTAAATGTTCTCTATGTCCTTCCATGTTGTATTAATATCTGATAATATGTGTTATTAATCTTTGATATGTGTACATGAAATGGAGGGCATCTTAGATACCCCTATATTTGACCAAGTAGTAAGGCAACCTTGCGATCATCATTCGTTACTACAGAACTACACTACCGTTCCTATTAGGGATGGTTTGCTAACATGTTGGACATCTATGAATTTTTTGGGTTCTTTTGGGATGTGCAAGCATGAAATTCATGTGCACTAACCCATAAGTGACAAAGATCCACTCAAAGTAACTTCATTTTTATGCCATTTAAATCATGTTCATGATATGTTGTCATGATGCAAGTATTTGGTCTTTTCAATTAATGCAGGTCGCAAAGGAGAGCGCCGATGTAATAATAATGGATGACAATTTCGAAACCATTGTAAATGTTGCTAGATGGGGTCGCGCTGTTTACTTGAACATTCAGAAGTTTGTGCAGTTCCAACTTACAGTTAATATAGTCGCTCTGATAGTGAATTTTGTCTCAGCATGTGTCACAGGTATTTTACACAGTTGCTATACCAATCTAATTATTTTGATCGAACACGACTTCTTTGAAGTTTTCGTGCATATTTCCTGTAGAACAATTTTGTTGAGCACTAAAAAATGATTTATATCCTTTTTCTGTTTCTAATAAATTTGAATATTTTCATATATATTATCCACTTTTAATTAACTTGTAGGGACTGCACCACTTACTGCTGTCCAGTTGCTATGGGTTAACATGATTATGGATACACTGGGAGCCTTGGCCTTAGCCACGGAACCCCCAAATGACGAGATGATGAAGAGGCCGCCCGTAAGGCGGGGAGATAGTTTCATCACTAAGGTTATGTGGAGAAATATTCTTGGCCAGGCTTTATATCAGCTCCTAGTTTTGGGTACTCTCATGTTTACTGGAAAGAGACTATTTAATATTGAAGGTCCAGCTGCCGATAAAACCATCAATACTCTCATATTCAACTCTTTTGTCTTTTGCCAGGTATGTCCACTGCAAGTTTCTTTTGCATGCAAAGCTTCTGTTGCTTCTGCCTATTTATTTTGTTAGTAAGGTTTCAAAGTCAGGCCACATCCTTATAAGAAGCCATAATTTGTATAACATATTACTAGTTACTAGATTGCTACTTTTTTGTTGTTTTCCTTGTGGGTGAGACTACATTAACAGTATTTTTATAACGAAAAACTTGTAGCTAGTGTTCTCTCTTTTTTGACGAAAAAGAGAAAACATGTTATATCTATTTTCTATCCATGCATCTAGATCCTTGATAAAATTCTAATAGTTCCCTTGAACATACAGCCTTCAAAAAACATTACCAGATGTCGTAACATCAGTAGGTGTTCATAGATGACATGGTTGTATGAGCTCCTTTTATCGAACGTAGGTTTTTTTTTAATTTCTTTGTGAATCAGTAAAGATGATCCGACAAACTTAAAAGGATTCACAACAGCCCAAAGCATTATTTTCAATCATATTTTGAGAGTATATTTTTACATAATGATGTGATCCTATTACACGGTAAGACAAAGTGCAGATATAATCATTTAATTCCCTAGAAATGTGATCTATAGTGTAATTATAGGAATCTGCGCAGCATTTTAACCACTAATTTTTATTTAATATGCTGCCATGCTTCCAGGTTTTCAATGAAATAAATAGTAGGGAAATGGACAAGATAAATGTCTTCCGAGGAATATTCAGAAATTGGATCTTTGTCAGCATATTGACAGCTACAGTAATATTCCAAGTGATCATAGTAGAACTTCTTTGCACATTTGCAAACACTGTTCCATTGAGTTGGGATCTATGGTTGCTTAGTGTCATTTTTGGCTCAGTTAGTATGATCATCTCCGTGATCCTCAAGTGCATTCCTGTTGAATCTGGGAAGGCAAATATCAAGCCCCATGGGTACGAGTTGATTCCTGGAGGCCCAGAAACTCTGTAATTCTACACGCAAACTCTGTTGTTTCCACAATGGCAACCCAATCGATCACATCAGAAAAGGATTTTTTGTCAGCCTTTATTCTTTGTGATAGTAGTTTTACTGAGCAATATAGTCCCAGCGATCAACCTACTTGAACACTGAAGACTGAAATGTAAGGGAATTGCACACCAAATGATTTGAGTCGACGGGGGGAATTATCAGATAAGTTCAGAAGCCGAGGCATCAGAATACTGGATATAGGAAACGGGGAAATCATTATATTAGTTCAAATGTATATTAGGCGAGTGTGCATATTATTGTTTCAGTTCATAGCTTCCATTAGACACATGTACAGGGTTTCGTGGCTTCATGCCGGTTAGGTTTTGGAACTAATGTTGCTATGTGAACAATCATGAGTAACATTAGTTCAGGAACTTCTTGAAGGAATATTGGCATTCATGGTGATTTTTGCAGGTTCTCTGCATATTTTATTTATGTGTAGTAAGTTGCAACAATTCTGGAATTCCCTTTCTATTTACTGTTGTCTGGCATAGATTTGAATAAGAGAGATAAAACTTGTACCAAACAATTTGCTCTGTCCGAACGAATTACCCTTTTATGGTCCAGTTTTTCCGGCATATATGTGCATGCATTGTTTGTGATCTTGGGAAGCTTACAAACTACGCAGTCTCAAGAAAGAAGAGAGCCCATGTCAAAACAAAAGCTGCAGAGGAAGCTAACAAGAACATCCAGCTAGTGTACAAACTTCAGTCACAGATTTGACCACCTTTACATAATAACGTCTTATCATGGATATGAAGAACAAGAAGGTACCCTTGATACCCTTAAATCTTATCCTGATTGAAGTTGGGGAGCTGGAAGTTAAACAAAACTTGCCTAGCATCTGACGGTCGATGAAGGCACGCGTGCTAAGCTCCTACTTCTCTGGTGGAGATTGGAGAGCCTGGCATCTACGGAATAATATGATCTTTGGCGATGGGAAGAGCGGAATTGAGTAGTCCTCTGTTTTCCTTCAGACCTACCTCTTGTCCTCTCAAGATGACAGGGATATTGAATTACTCTCTGACCCTAAGGGAAAGCAACCGGTCATGCAAACCTGTAACTCTCCCATTGTTGCCTTTGTTGATCAGGTTAGTAGCTGGTCCAAACCGCCTCCGGGTTGGTGTAAACTGAATTTTGATGCAGGTTTCATGGAGAGCTCTAATACGGGATCCTGGGGAGCTATTCTAAGAGATGAACATGGCCAGGTCCTGCTCTCAGCTTGGGGTCGCTCTGACTACTGCCCAAGTGCCGAAATCGCACTCCGGACAAATCTTCCATAGTTCCATTGCAGACTTGGTCAAAGACATGCAGGGGTCGCTCAACCTTGTCCCTGATTTCAAGGTCGAAAGAAATATAGATAACCCCCACAAGTATTGAAAAAAGGACAGAGCACCCCCTGAACTTTAGACTAGAGCACTTAGCACCCAGAACTATGTAATACCGGACAGTTGACCCCCTAAGCAGTTTTGGACAGTGGTTTTGATGACGTGGACGATGGTGGACTGTGGTTAGGTCGGACCATGCCACGCTGGAAAACTTTGGTCCGCACGAACTAAATTACCTCCTCGACCTGGTTCCGCTGAGTCGTTTCGCGTGGCCTCGTCGTTTACTCTGTCGCTGCACTGCACCGAGCCCTCCGTCGGTCTGCTCTCTCCACCCCGACGGCGGTCATCAGCGCATGGCGGATGATCGGCAGCATCATCTGAGGGTTAGGGCTCCGATTTGGCGGCTCTATTTGTTGAATGCTGATCGGTGCGCACTCGCAGCAAGTCGCCGGATGCTGCTGTTCTTGGGGAAAAGAGAACTCGCTTCATATCGCTGTCAGTTGGCCAGCGTGCCGAGAATGCAACACGGGAGATGCTCTCCCTGTTCCCATTTTTTTGCCAGCTAACTGAAGCTCTACTTGTGATTACCTAATAGTAGTGTCGAGCTTAGCATATTAAACTGCAGTCTTTACTGAAAACGAAGGGTATTTGACAGTGCAGTAGATTCAGTTAGCACGATTTTTTCTAAACCAATTCATTTGGTAGACATTCAGGTTCTCAACTTGCAAGTGCACTATTCAGGTCATCATCGTCCAGGTTCGACACCCAATTCTCCTTTTGCATCTGCAGTATTCAGGTCGAGTGACAAAACACAAATCTTCAGAGCTTGTCTCATACTCTCATCTCCAGGCTCGTCCTCGCGCCGCCGTCCGTGCCCCGTGCCGGCGACCAAGACCATGCTCAGCCGCTTGACGTCCATCCTCCATCATCCGCGACGTGCTTCGCTGCCGGCGGCGCTGATCCCCTGCACCTCTGCCCCTCCCGTGACGTGCTTCGCCGGCGGCGCCGTTCCCCTGCACACCCTCCCGCGGCGTGCTTTGCCGGCGGCGCCGTTCCCCTGCACACCCCTCCCGCGATGCGCTTGCCTGCCGGCGGCGCCGCTCCCCGTCGACGGCGCTCCCGCGACGTGCTTCCGACGATGTCAACTGCTGCGCACCGCCGTGGTGGACGAACAGAGTGGGAGGGGATTTGCCTACGCAGTCCTATCCGCCACATAGGCAATACCACCGTGCAAAACAGCCTCAGATTGGGTTAGGGGGTCAATTGTCCGGTATTACATAGTTTTGGGTGCTAAGTGCTCCAGTATAAAGTTCAGGGGGTGCTCTGTCCTTTTTCCAATACTTGTGGGGGTTATCTATACTTCTTTCTTTCAAGGTCTCTAAAGTAAACCGTGTTAACAATTATGTGGCGCATGAACTGGCCAAACTGGGGTTTCGTGAACCTGAGTCTGAGTGTGTGCTATTTGATACAGCTCCTCCCTCCTTGGTTGGACTGACCAAACATGATTGTAATCAAACCTTGATGCTATGATTTATCACAAGACAAGTTAAAAAAAAAAAATCTGACGGTCGATGGATTGCTTCGTGGGCCGTATTTAACGAGCGCGACCAGTCGGGCTCGTCCTCCCTCCCTCCCCCACACGGTGTGCCCCGCCGCTTTCTTTCTCGCCAACATTGTGCGGCGCCGCCACCGTCCCTCGAGCACCAACCCGGCCGCCAGCCAAGGTGAGCTACTCCATCTCCATGGCCAACTCCTCCTCTTCCGCCTCGTTCCCCTGCCCCCAAGTACTCCTACCTCCGTTTTCCCTCTGTCCATCCATCGTCCCTCCGACTCGCTCAGATTGACGCGCCGCCGCCGCCGCCGCCACCCTCTAATCCGACAATCAGTCCATCGCTACTGTCACGCCCCTTCCGACCTTAACGCTCGCGAGCTTAGCTTGCCTCCCGAACTGAACCCTCTCTCCGCCCTCACCGCACAGCTGCAGCCCCAACCTCCTCTGCGCCACGCCCACGTCCTACTAGCAGGCTAGCAGCAGCAGGCCAATTGCCGGTCCTCGCTGTCCGCAGCTCTGCAAGTCGAATCTTGCATAAGTTTATGAGTTTGATATTTATAGTAATGCTAGTTATGTTCCTGAATTTTGTATTGCAAATTGCATAATCATAAGTTCATAACCAAACAATGGGGTGTTGATTAAACGCGTCTTGTGATTGTCGTGTGGGCAGTGGTACTTGTGGCATAACTACATCGTTTTCTTAGTCCGGGGGTGTGGTGGAATCGTCAGTCCTCTGCACTGAGAAAATAATTTGAACCTCTGATTCTCGGTGCGATCTGTAGGCAGGTTTACTGATGGTAGTCCCATAAGCCGCCTCAGCTTTGCTGTTTCACTTTTGCAGGTTTTGCGCTTGCTGCCATCTGATGGACGACAAGAGTAACGTGAAGAAGGAAAAAGGTCCTCGCAAGGTTAGTGTTCACTTTGGTTGTTCCTCATATTGGTCATTTCCGGCTTGATGGTTACCGTATTTGTTTCTTGCATGTTAAGGGAGGACTTAAATTTGCGCCCAAGAAGCCTCCAAAGAAACCTGCAAAGGTCGTTCCGAAAACGTATGTCATTCGGTCCATGTTTTCTTTCATAATACCGGTCTATCTTCTATTCAAGATTCACTTGATAGGTAGGCATTGTACCATGGCGTGCAACTGATAGTTACTGCAATTCTACAGGGAGCCTATTGTGGATTGCAAGGATGAAGCCGCTTACAAGGAATTGTTGATGAAACTTAAGACGGTGCGCATATTAGTCTATTGGTAATTTGTTGTATATACAAGCTTATTATTTGGTGGCTGATTGGTGTGTGCTGTATGTTGTTAATTTTGTAGAGCACTGATCCCTCTGGGAGAAGACCGAAGATTGAGAAAAAGGGTAAATGTGGTCAATTGATGTTTTGTTCCATGCTTCATACTTTATGAAATTCATAACTGTTTACGGAATGTGAATCCTGTTCTTTGAACATGCTCAGAGCCTAGTTTCACCCGTTTGTTCATGGTCAACTAGTCACTCGATTTGTGTGGCAAGGAAATATACATATACTATGGTAATTTTATAGTACCTATAGGTTAACTCATGTCGACTAGTTGACCATGAGTCTAGACTAGTCACGACTAGTCAAGAGTTACTACCCCAGAACGACTCGTTGATGGTAATCCTATTCTTTGAGCATGAGCAGCCCCTAGTTTCCCTCATCTGTATTAGCTCATCAGTCAACTCTTGTTGCCAAAGAAGCAATTCCTAAGTTCTATAGACTTCAATATATGTAAGAAGAATTCTTGGAAGCCGTGAACACAGTAAATTTAATTTCTAGTCAGTCAACAAAATTGACCAACCGACTTGCTGTTTTAGTATTTGAGCAATCTCTATTTACCAGGTTATGCATCCACCCTTTCTTACCTAATATACAACCATTGTTTTACAAATACACCGACACTCCAAAGATAATTGCAAGTAGCTTCAGAGCTGGCCTCTCATGAAAATCTATTGCAAGTAGCAGCTGTAACTATATGGTTTTTTCAGACCCTACTCTGATCAGTACAAGAATTCCAGAGGTCGCACCAAAATAGAGTCTTGTTCTCTTGCATACTGTGATACTGTGAGAACGGGGCGGTGGCCCAGCGGTTAGGAGCGCAGTGTGCGATCCTAGCAACCTGGGTTTGAGTCCTGTCGGGGCCGGATTTTCGGGAATTCTCACGAGGGGGGTTTCTTCTATGAAAAAATACCACCAAGGGCTAGTCCTGGTAGGTCTTGTTTTTTTCTTGCATCCTGTAAAAAAATTGCATGCAGTAATGGGTATCTTAAGACTTAGGGTTGATGTTCATAAATCTATCATACCTTAGTCCAACTAGTTTGGCCTTGTTGGTGAAATGTACCTACTATTTCAAATATTGCTGTCATTTTCTTAATAAAATGGACGTGTTGCTAATGATATATCAATGTTTTGTCATATCAGAAAACCATACTGAGGTTGCATTTGGGCCAGGGAACTCTTCCCAAGCAAGATCTTTTCCTAGCCGGCATTATCCAGAAGGTATCGTTGCAAGATAATTATTACGGTTGTTTTTTGCTGAGGGTTCGACTAAATGGTTTAATATATGTTTGTGAAACTGGGTAAAGAGAACACATTGCACTTTTTTTGCATTTTGCTGCCTGTCATTGCAATATTGTCTCTCTATTAGAATAAAACTTAGAATACCGAAGGCTTATATATAGTTGTACACGTTACTGTATTTGGATCAAGACCTTTCACACATTGATGAATTTGGAGCTTTCACACCCTTTCTTTTCATGCATACTCTGTCTGATGGTACAGGGCAAAAAGAACCAAAAGAATATGTCGATCCATGGGTGAGTGGAGATACCGAGTGCACTGATGCAAATGTCTTCCTTTCCACACATCGTTCATTTGATTAATTTCCATCTTTATACAGGACTATACCCATAGCGATTATCCTGTTACTCTCCCCCTTAGGAGGCCCTACTCTGGGGATCCTGGTATACTGTTGGTTCCTTCTGGTGTATATTGCAATTTTGTTCCTTCAAACCATCCCTTATTTTTGTCCTACATTCCTAATGCAGAAATTCTTGATGAAGAGGAATTTGGAGAGTCCTCTGCCAACAAAGCTCAGGATGGTGAATTAACCGCAGCAGAAGAACTTGGATTAATGGTAATGTATTATTGAATTGTTAAAACACTCTCATTTCTGGTCCTATGCCATTAGAGAAAAATCACTTGCTAGCAGACATTTAAATTCACATAGTATCAGTACGCAACTTGGCATTTAACTGCTTGAACCTTTTAGGAGTGGTGGAGGCTAAATAGCTGCTCTCTTATATTTTATATTTGTGTTGACAGGTTCGGTCCGACACACCACAGTTACTCTTCTTCCAGTTACCTGCATCTCTTCCTTTGCCAAAGCAGACACAAGTTGAAGAGCCAACTGTAGGCTCCGAGGAGAATGCTGAACCTGTAAACGCAAGCTCTAATCTGAGAAGACCATCGTCACTGCCTGGCTCCAAAATCAAAGATTTACCAGGAGGTCTAATGGGGAAGATACTCGTATATAAGAGCGGTAAGGTGAAGATGAGGATTGGGGATGCTCTGTTTGATGTGAGTATAGAAGCTGTAAACTGCTACATTTTTTTCGTGTTTGCGTATATGTATATGTTTGCCGTGCATGTACTAAAAATAACAAACTTGGCAGGTATCTCCTGGCCTCAACTGCATGTTCGTCCAGGAGGTTGCAGCGATTAACACAAGAGAAAAACACTGCTGCACCCTGGGAGAGATCAGTAAGCGTGCGGTTCTAACCCCAGATGTTGACTATCTGCTGGATCCTAGTGACAGGATGGAAGAATAAGCCCATATGTTTGCATGGGATGTTGTTCAGGAAAACAATTTGAGAGTATGTTTGCCCTTCCAGGGCTTCATTCTAGGAGAGAGGCATCAGTTATTTTCCTCTCTATTTACCACTCTTCAGTTTTCGAGGAAATGCATTGAATAAAGTTCGAGGTGGTCAGTGAGTGGCAAATAGATCACAGCTGAGGCAAGGGGGCGAAATATAGTCATGGTTTTGATAGCAAAGATAAGCTTGTGGTGCTATTTTGTACCTTGGTGAGGTCTTTCAGTCGAGTTTTCTCGACTGAAGGTACTTATATTTGCAAACATGTTTTTTTTCTTCATACCATGGAGGGTAGAATAAATGCAACGCATGTGACAGAAACATAGGTGGCAATGCTACTGTATTTTTTTCCTTGCCAATGCATTTTCCAGGAGACAACTTGCTACTCTTCAATCTTCATAATCGAACAAACCAAACACTGCCAAGTACATTAGGACTAGAAGTATTAGAAAATACGTTTGACACGTACTTTAGAAAGTGGAAGTGAGTGTACTACTTCAGAAATTAAGAGCACCAGTACTAAATAATGAACGAGACTAATAATTAGTACTCCCTCCATACCGGTTTATAGGATGTATTTGACAATTATGTTAGACCTAGGTGAATGGGGATTGGCCATGAAAAATCTATCTTCTCAATATTTCATCCAATTAGCACTCTATTTAATGCCAGCATTAATTAGGTAAAGCCCAAACCCAATCAGTTTGCTTATTGTTCTTGGAAAAGGCCAAAACACAACAATAACAGCTCTTAATTAATGCTAATTGTTGCTTATTCTTGGTAAAATCTGGTTTTGAAATTGCATCCTATAAACCGGTACGAGGGAGTAGTACGTTAGAAATTAGCAGTGCTACTGCTAAACTAATAAATGAGCACAAAGACCTGAGGCAGAGAAACGAAAGCACGAGCACAAACCGACCACGGCTCCATCACGAGTCACGATGAATGGACCCTTGTGTGGACTCAGGCTGCATCTTCTGCAGGTATATTTTGAGACCTCCTTCCATCCGTAGTCACTGAAAGTGAAAGGCTCCGGCAAAAGAGGATGAAAGCTATAGGCAACTGAAATGGATCAGTCTTTTCCAAACAAATGTTAGATCAGAACCGCAACAACCCACGAGCTGACCGCAGTTGGGTGGGTAAGCGGCTCTTTTCAGGCTAGCTCTGCATTGCGGATGGAGTTGATCACTGGTAGGTCACCGTGTGTGCTGTGCGCGGGTCTACTGCTCGGACCAGCTCTTCTCCCGCCACCCACTCGGGCGGCCAATTCATTCGCCACAAGCTGGGGGTTTCGCTTCGCAGGTGTCCGTGTGAAAAACGTACATCACGTTTGGACTGGCCCGACGCAAATTTGACCACATCTTACGAATCTGGTCCTTTGTAAGTATTAAAGACCAATACAACAATGTAAGAAGACGCAGCTTTCACACATGTATATCATCCTGAATTCATGCACAATAACAATGTTCTAAGGAAGATTGACGAAGTCGTTGCCGACATCTCGCCATTCATTATCATTCACCAAAATGTAACCCACCCTTGTTTGGCAAAGCGGTATCGTAAAACTGTTTGAGAAGTTTGTAAAGTTATTCCTAAATTTTTACAAAGTTGCAGATCCAGATGGCATGTGGGACTACGCGCACTACCCCAATAGGTTAGAGCAAATCTAGCAATTCCTTCAAAAGCCCATATTCTAAAGTGGTTTTAGAGAACTATATGGAGGTTGCATTTTTCAGATCCCCTAAGACTGAATTTTTTGTAGTGCTTTTTTCTATTAATCCCCTAAGACGAAAATCTAATACCACCACAACGATAACATAACATACATAGTATATAGTGCTTATTACAACCCAACAAGATAGTTAAGAAGTCTCAGAATTAATGAACGTCACCACTGCATCCAGGGACAACATCAGAACACATGAGCACCCATAGAAAACATCAAGCACGATGTATCATCACAGACTCTCACATTTATTCCTCTTGCAGTATCATGAGTCTATCATAGTAGTGCATCCAACAATATAAAAATTGAGGTTAATTGTCATGACAAATCGTGCATGAGCAAACACCATGCCAAGACCCACTACACGAGGAGTTCCAACTTTTAGCATGATTTTCTTCCGCGATACGCTTGCAAGGATTCTCGCATGTTAGCTTCATGCAGAAGTTGAGCCATTCGTTCTTTCTTTCGCAGTGCTCTGTGCCCATAAAACATGCGTACATGTGATCAGAAGAAGAGCATGACTAAAAGAGGATATCATGTACTTGAAAAGTGGGAAACGTGTGATTGGACTGTTAAAGAACTCGAATATTATCAAAAGATAGCATGTAGTGTGCTTCACATACGTCATAGAGCGTAAAAGGTACAAAAAAGAGTAATCTGAAAAGGAATGGTGAACCATTCTCCATCCCAAAACTTTACAAATATCTTATACAAGTTTTGTAAGGAAGTTCTCGAAAATCGACTTGAGACTTAAATAGCAATGGCATACGGAGAAAAAAGAGCATACCTGCACAAACATGACCTCCTAGTAACAGTAGTGCCAAGAGGAGACATACACCGGCTGACCTTCCTTCCATTTTTTGAATGCAACGTTTCAGTGGTACTACTATGTGATTTTCTTACTTTTTCCCTTTGTGACACCAAAATAAAAATATGTATGTCATGGGGATACATAATAGTCTCATTTATAGACATATGAATAGAGAAAATCAGGAATATTTTGAAGAAGATAGAAATTGAAGAAGACAGAAATTTTGTATGTACATACTTAATAACGTATCATTATGGCCTTTCAATTAATATAGTGAACTAATACGTGATATTGTAATATCAGGTTGATAAATGAGGAATATAGAATAAATACACAGTACAATGGTCCACAGATCATTATAGGTACCAAATGCTGACCAAAATCTTGTTGATATCTCGGTTGATCTTGTTCTCCTATATTAATACTGACCAGGAATATTGCAATTAATCTGATACATGCAACAAATCCTCGCCATATCTCTGCGCTTGGCCATGTATGTCACAATTTATTTTGTTTGGCCGTAAAAGTCCATCATTTTTACTAGTGGTTCCTGACATAACATTAATTTTGAAATACAATCTTTGTAATGTTGGCAGCTGTCACCTTTAATCAACGGTGCATATATCAAGGCTCAAAATTAAAATTATGAGAGAACTCTCGTTGGTATTTACAGGTGTTCTTTTTGATTCTATGTCATATTTCTACGCTGACTTCAGAAAAGTACAAGATCGTGTTATAGAAGAAGAAAGAGTTTGAAGATGTCGAAGATTTGCTTGTTTATTTTACACTTTATATTTTAACCGCTGTAGTTGGCTCATGTATCTCTACCATGTTTTTTTTGCTACTATAAATATATCGCGGTATTGATTGTCAAAAGAAAAGGTGCATATATCAAACATAGAAATTTAAGCTCAATATTTTATTGTAGAATATAAAAACATAAAATACCATTTTTTATTAAAATATAAGTTTATTTTCTGTAGTTCTAAATTTCAAGAGAATTCCCTGATATGGCAAGAATTGTGAAACGTTACTTTTTTATAGTTTTGTGGCTATCACAATTAGTCAATGGTATAGGTAATCCTGAAAATAAATCATGAGGCAAAAGAACTTAGAACATGAAAACTCGCGCCATGCTTGAAATAAACCTGTTCTTTACAAACTATTAGTTTCTCATTCTATTCAGCATAAACTTATACAACTTAGAAATAATATGCAAATATTTTTTGTTTCAAACCAAATTAATATTCTAATGAAGATTTGCTAGATTTTATTACTGAATTTTGCATAGTTATACGAAATGTTTTACAACTTAGAATTATATTGTTCTCAGATGATTTACATGTCATTTATGCAGAACTAAGTTGTGGCCTTGTTTGTCAAACATAAAAGCACAACAGATAACCTAGGCTCATTCCTGTTTCATGTGAGTGCACTTCAAAATACGCAATGCCCAATAGAGATAACTGCACTATACACAAACGGGAATTTTTTACTCCGGGTACTAGCGCACCCTATATGCGCCAAAAAATTGTAATTCAAAAAATATTTAAAAAATCCAAATCCTTTGGGGAACCAAAGATGATCAAGTACTGTACTTGTATAAGAATATTTGGCCAATAAATGATTCTCATTGACTTCAGGAAAAAACATATAATGAATATAGCATGTATAGTAGTTGTATATAGGGCAATTATTTAAACCATGGGAAATGAAAGTCATTCTCTGACGAAACTTTTCATACTAGTACAATACATGATCATATTTTACTTTTTTGGTACCCAGAAGCACCAATGTATTTCCGCACTATACACATCATGTACCCGATGAAAGTAGAAATGTTGTTGGACATGTGGCGCTCTCAGCTTGAAGGTGCACCTAGACGGCTAGATTCACGTCTATCTTGTATTCTCGCTATAGGCTAGGTCAGGGACGGAGCTAGGACTGAAAGATAAGGGGGGCCAAATGCATATAAAACATGTTGGAGGGGGCCATATGGGCAAATTTTATCAAATTTGGGGTCCAATCTGTACATTTACAGGGGGCGTTTTACAAAAAATTCCACCATGGGGGGGGGGGGGGCCATGGCCCCAGCGCGCTCCCTGGCTCCGTCCCTGGGCTGGGTCGAAGCCTAGATAAAACTCCCAAAGTCCTTGCTATGTGAAAAATGGAGAAAGGATACTTGAATACCAAGCTTGAATAGCCTGGTTAAAAACCCTGCGTCAAAAAACTTCAGTAAAACTTGTTAAAGAGGAAAATAATACAATCCTTATTCAGCTATGCGAATTTTCTCTCACTGAGTTATGCACATATCTAAGTCTTGTCATCCCACTTCAACGGATATCTTTTATGAACGTACTCCCTCCGTTCCACATTTTAGTGTCAAGTAATATGAACGGAGGCAGTAGCTTTTAGTGATTCAATCAGCCGGATTTTCTAAGACTGAGGGCTCGCTTGGATTTCCGTCTAATTTTTCCTCTAAAAAATACGACAGATACCATAGTAAATTTACCGAGCTTCCAAACCCCGGGCCGCCGGACGGGAGTTCCACGTACCTGCGCCGCCGCCGTCACCTAGGGTACGCACGGACGGGAGAGAGAACCGAGCGACCTGCTGTGTTTCGCTCACGAACAGGTACGCTCACGCGAATACAGAGCAATCTCCAGGGATGGAGCTCGAGATTCGTCTGGGCCTTTTTTTTTTTTTCCTCCGCGCGGTCAGCTCGATATCGTACGCGAATACCACAGGTGAATACCAGACGCAACCAAACAGCGACATTCGCTATATTCGGCCCCAGGTGGACCAAGCTTTAGACTTTCTAGTTTTGCTTGTTTTCCTTATCTTTGGTAGTCTTGTGTTCTGTGTGTTCTTGTTCGGTAGTTGACTTTGCCAACGTGTGTTTGTAAGTTGTAACTCTTGGCCGGTTGTTGTATTCGTTAATTCAAAGCCGGGCTCTTCTCGAGCCTTCCGTCTAAAAAAAGGATGAAGTATAGTTTTCACCCTCAAATCTCACACATTGGATAACATTCACCCTGAACTTGAAAACCGGATAATTTCAACCCTGAAATGTACAATACGACAAATAACCCCTGGTCTGGTTTTGGATGAATTTGAGTGGTTTTGTTGTCAATTTAGACAGTTTTGTGGATGATGTGGAGCTGATCGTGGCCCAAACCCAGAAAAAAAATCCCCAAATTTAAAGGCTGACGGGCTGCGCCGCCGCGGGGAGGTGCTGTTCCGGTTCGACTCCTTCTGTCGGCCCGGCTACCCGGCGCGCGTTCAGGGACGACGTCAGGACCCTGCTCGGCCTCGCACACCTGGAGGCCGGCGTCCAGGGGAAGACCCGGTGCTGGTCGTTCCAGCTCGAGCTGCACCGCAACCCCCCGACCGTCGCCCGGCTCTTCGTCGTTGAGGAGGAGGTCGCCGCCTCGCCGTGCCGCTAGTGCCACCTCTGTCGTGTCGTCGGTACACGCCTGCCATAACCACATCGCATTTGAACGCGATCGAATCTCCAAGGATGATGATCGATCGTCGAGGATGTGTAGTGTCGTGTCGCAGGTTGGGGTAGGCACCTGATATGCAGCAAGAGGTTTCACTTCGTGCTGACGAAGAGGGAATCCTCGGTGGAAACTGATGGACTGAGCTACGGATCAGCGGCCATTGCCGCGGCGGCACCGAGAAAGCGTCGAAAGGGACGGCGACCTCCAGGGGCCACCTGCTGCACGGCAGAGGCGGGAGGCTCCGCCGCGAGGAGCAGCCCGGCCGCCCTTCAATTTGGCCCCATCGATCCCCACAGCGCGCCGTCCGAATGGAGCCGACAGAGGCGGGAGGCTCCGCCGCGAGGAGCAGCCCGGCCGCCGTGCAGGCCACCAACGACGACGCCGCGGCGAGCAAGCTGCTCACCTCCCTGGCGCGTCTCTCCCACTTCCCGTTCCGGAGCACCTCCATGGCCGTCCCCGACGACAGCGGCGGCCGTGCTGGCGATGAGCCGGACACGTCGCCGGCCAAGCGCCTAGGATGTGACGGGGCAGAGGATAGAGGCCGCGGAGCAGAACGCGGGGAGGCAGGAGCCGAGCGGGCCGGCGGCGGCGATGGAGGAGAAGGCTGCGGTGGCGGCTGACGCCCTTCAATTTGGGTTTTTTTTCTTCTGTGTTTGGGCCACGTCAGCGCCATGTCATCCCACAAAACTATCTAAATTGACAACAAAACCGCTCAAATCCCTCCAAAACCAGACCGGGGGTTATTTGTCCGATGTTGTACATTTCAGGGTTGAAATTATGCGGTTTTCAAGTTCAGGATGAATGTATCTAATATGTGAAATTTGAGGGTGAAAACAATACTTAATCCTAGCTCGAAAGCAAACATCCAAAGGGAGCGTAAATTATTTCCGGTCATTTCCGGCCCAAATTATGCATCAGTTAGCTTTGGCGAGCACGAGCGCCAGCAACCCGCGTTCGTCACTACCCGTCAGCCTGTTTTGACCGGGCCATCTTCCGCCGCGGCCGGGGCGGCGCCACCCAAAACTCCACCTGTTTTGACCGGGCCACTCCCGCCTCCGTCCTTCCACAGTTCCACCCCCGCCCCGCGTCACTGCACCCCTCGTTCCCCTCGCCTCCCAAATCGAGACACGCTCGCTTTCCTCTAGAAGCGGAAACCTCCCCCAATTCGCTCGCCTGCTTACTTACTGCCTGCCTGCCCGGAGTAGCTGAGAGAGGGGCGGGCGCCGCCACCAACCGTCGGCACTATGAATTCAAACGGGCGCCGGCCGCGGCCGGGACAGCTAGGCCACAGCTGGGGATTTAAAGCGGCGCCTTTTGGGAACCCCAGCCCCCACAAATCCACCCGCATTTTCCCCATCGATCCCACCGCCACCTCCTCCAGTCCCTTTGTGAGCCCGCGGTCTTCGATCTCCCCGCGCGTGACGAGGCGGAGCTAGCAGCTGCGGCGATGGTCGGGAGCTACACGAACGGAGTGGTAGGAGGAGGAAAGAACGGCGCGGCGGCGGAGGGGAAGCTGGACGAGCTGCGGCGGCTGCTGGGGAAAGCAGACGGGGACCCGCTGAGGATCGCGGGCGTGGGCGCCGGGGCCTGGGGCAGCGTCTTTTGCGCGCTGCTGCAGGACGCCTACGGCCGCGACTACCGTGACAAGGCGCAGGTGCGCGTCTGGCGCCGCGCGGGCCGCGCCGTCGACCGCGCCACCGCCGAGCACCTTTTCGAGGTCATCAACGCCCGGGAGGACGTCCTCCGCAGGCTCATCCGCCGCTGCGCCTACCTCAAGTACGTCGAGGCGCGCCTCGGCGACCGCACGCTCTACGCCGACGAGATACTGCGCGACGGGTTCTGCCTCAATATGATCGACACGCCGCTCTGCCCGCTCAAGGTCGTCACCAGCCTGCAGGAGGCCGTCTGGGACGCCGACATAGTCATCAATGGGCTGCCGTCCACTGAGACCAGGGAGGTGTTCGAGGAGATCGGGAGGTATTGGAAGGAGAGGATCAACCCGCCAATTATCATCTCCCTGGCCAAGGGGATCGAGGCGTCGCTCGACCCTGTGCCCCGGATCATTACCCCGACACAGATGATCACCAATGCAAGTGAGTTCTTTGCTCAAGTTTGGTTACCAATATCTGATTGATTATTTATTCTGATTACACAGAATTTTTAGATTTAACTGGTTACATAGAATACTCCCTCCGATCCATATTAGTGGGCATAGCTTTGTCTAAATTCATATGTATCTAGTTAAGTATTTAGACTAGATACATGTGTATCTAGACAAAGTTGTGCCCACTAATATGGATCGGAGGTAGTATTAGAATTGACAGTTTAGTTGCTCGTTTCTTCGATCTTGCAGTACCGGTACTGTTTATGGAAGTAGGCCTTATACTAATTTAAACAAACATTTACTAACCGCTGAACTGAATGAAGGTGCAGTTTTGTGGAATGTTAGTGATGAAATTTGCAGGCTAATCTTGATCTGTACCTACTGTCCTTTATATTTGTTGCACGATCATATGGCACGTTCTTTATGTCTGTTGTTGAATTTTCTGAGAGTTAGTTAATGCTCAACCGCTAG
Source organism: Poa pratensis (assembly GCA_947311845.1). Classification (NCBI taxonomy): domain Eukaryota; kingdom Viridiplantae; phylum Streptophyta; class Magnoliopsida; order Poales; family Poaceae; genus Poa; species Poa pratensis. Next base: position 32,620,144 of record CAMZMU010000067.1, read on the forward strand.
GTAGTTTGCCGTGAATGTCCATGTGTATGTCTCTCTGCAATTCCTTTAGGTCGTGTAAGTATCATTTTACCTTGGTTTGCTGCATTAGTGCTGAATAATGAATGGTCTACTTTATCAGTATTACGTTCTAGCAAATATTGTGACATGTTCCATGTATTTTGCTTCACTGAATTATAAAACTCTGCTCTTATAGGTCAATTCACCGTGCACCTTGCAAGTTTTTCTTCGTACTACTTTCCACTAAATATTTTTCTTACCACTGTTTGTCTGTCATGGGTTTTTTTGTAGCTGGAGTTCCATTGGAGAACATTCTATATCTTGGAGGCCCTAACATTGCTTCCGAAATTTACAACAAAGAATATGCAAACGCTCGCATATGTGGAGCCGACAAGTGGAGGAAGCCTCTTTCTAATTTTTTGAGGCAGCCTCATTTCATTGTTTGGGATAATAGTGATCTCATTACTCACGAAGTCATGGGTGGCTTAAAGAACGTATATGCCATTGGTGCCTGTAAGCTTCAGTTTCTTAACTACTGTCTGTTGAGTGTGCCTCATAGTATGTTGACTGGGAAATTGAAGTCACATTTGGAGCCTTCATGTTCCAGCTAAGCTGTAACACGTGGAACACAATTATGGCCATTTTAACACCAAACCAGAAATATGTTGAAACCTTATGTGAAATATCCTGCGTTGCATCAGGAATATGTTACTTGAATCTACCATGTCTTGCATTGATGTTATCGCTTTCGCATACTGCTTTGCTGCTAAATGCAATTTTATCGGGGCTATTAGAGTAATATTCTAATATTGATGTAGTCTGCACAGCCTAGTAGCTTACATCTTATAGATTTGATAGAGTAAACTCTGCATGCCAAAATACAAGACTTCGGGGATATGGGGTTCACTGATTCCCCTAAGGGGCACATTTTGTACTTATCACATTCTACATTACTGTTTCTGAAAAAGCCTCATATTTCAATGGTTTTGGTTAACACCACTTCTTTTTGTAGGTATGGTGGCAGCACTAACCAATGAGAGCGCAACAAGCAAAGCGGTTTACTTATCACTTTGCACGTCTGAGATGATATACATCACCCACCTCCTAGCGAAAGAGCCTGAGAAGCTTTCTGGACCATTGTTGGCGGATACGTATGTCACCTTACTAAAAGGTCGTAATGCATGGTATGGGCATAAATTAGCTAAGGGAGAACTGACATTGGAAATGGGGGACAGCATCAAAGGCAAAGGGACTATACAGGTTTGTGGCATCATCTTAATGTACTTTGTATAACTGTCTGGATGAGTTTTTGTATATGCTAAGTTTTATGTGATGTTTCATTTTTAGGGTGTCTCTGCAGTCAATGCATTCTACGAACTCTTGAGTCAAGGCAGCTTAAGTGTGACGCATCCAGAAACTAAGAAGCATGTTGCTTCTGTCGAGCTGTGCCCAATACTCAAAACACTTTACAAAATTTTAATCAAGAGGTTTGAATGCACTTGAATTATCAAATTTTCCTTTCTTTCGTGTAAGTCTGTTGCCTTTACAGCTGCCCTAATTTGTTTACTTCTTTTACACTTGCAGGGAGAGTGATACTGATTCCATTCTCCAGGCGATACGAGACGAGTCAATGTATGATCCACGGGAAAGAATCGAGATGGCACAACGCCAATTCCTCTACCGTCCATCTCTTCTTGGCCTACCTAAAGGTGATGGCAAGCCTTAGATGCATTCTTTCTTTATGCAGATTTGTTGTGAACTTGCAGAATTTGCTGAACCTTCTGTGTGTACCGGCAAGTGCATGTTGTTTGTTTATACGTACACTAGTGAGTTTGATGATGAGATGTTTTAGCGTGGAGAGATGATGTATATAAAACCCTTGGTGATTCAGTTGTATTTGTTGTAGATGAGAAAATAGATACATGTAATTCTTTTGAACTTGTAGTTAACCTTGCTGTCCCTGCTTAATTGAGAGGCAGTGCTCCTGCCTTTTACTTCCAAAAGAAAAGAAGAAGAAAAACGCCTGTTCTGTATATCCGATGCTTGTATTCCTGTGGCAGTTCGGCAAAAGATTTGCTCTTTTGAAGAACGAGCTTTTCAGATCCATTGTATATGTATTGCTTGTATGAATGTTGAATTGCCACACTATACAATTCCTTGGTAAGAACTTAGAGAAGTTGGATTGAAACCACCTAATCTGACCATAGTGAAAAATCCTCCCAATCTGGAAGGTAGAGGCACTGGAGTCACATCAGATTATATGCCAAACAAGCCTCAAAGTCCTCCAGAAGGGGATCGCCTATGTGCCGCTCTTTGTGGGCACTACTGCTGCTTCCGCGTACCCCCTCGTGTATATGGGACCGGCCCATTCCTGAGCGCTGTTAAACTCGTTCAACTGGCGAGCTAGCTCGAACTCGACTCGTTCCACATACGAGTTCAAAAGTTAAGCTCGGCTCGACTCGGTGAACTCGTGAGCTAATCGCGAGTAGCTCGATAAAACAGACAACAAGCAAAATGAATGAAGTCATGATGCAATTTTGCAATTTTTCCTGATTATTCGGACTTGTACAGTGTGGTGGCCGTCGGGGAGGCTTGAGCAATGGAGATTGGAGAAGAAGCAGAAGGCCGGCAGGGGAAGGGGGCGGCGGGGACAGAGTTAGGCGTGGCCGGCGGGGACGGAGGTGGGCGTGGCAGGCAGGGGAGGGCGTGGCCGGCGGGGACGGAGGTGGCCGTGGCCGGCAGAGGAAGGCGGCCGGCGGGGACAGAGGTGGGCGTGGCAGGCAGGGGAAGGGGGCCGGCTGGGGTGGAGGTGGGTGTGGCCGGCGGGGACGGACGTGGCCGTGGCCGGCAGAGGAAGGCGGCCGGCGGGGACGGAGGTTGTCGCCGCCGCTGCCTCTCCTAGCGACAGGAGACGGGAGGGGATAAGAAGGGAAACGCTAACCTACTCGATTTCGTGGCTTCGTGCGTCAGTGTTATTGCGCTTTGTGCTTGGATGGGCTTGGAAGCAGGATTTGCTAGTTGGGCCAGTTGGACAATTGGGCTAAACAGGAACAGACACCGTATTTTCTGATTTTAAGCGAGTTAAACGAGCTAAACGAGTTACTCGGTAACTCGGCTCGAAAAGCTCGAACTCGTTTAGTGACAAAATTAAAAACTCGGCTCGTCTCGATTTATTCCGAGTTTGAGTCAAGTCGAGTCGATTAGCGAGTTACTCGTTTAACTCGCGAGTTTCGAGTTTTAATTCCAGCGCTACCCCCTAAAATATAGGGCTGGCCTTTAAGATAGGATTCCATAATTGCAACACCCTAGTAGCCTACTAGTACGTGTGGTTGTCGTTCTCCTTGATCCGTATAATTTCTTACTTTTTTCTCTCGTTTTTATTTTACTACTTCCACTAGTAGTTAATTACTGTACATTTATGTTTCTATTTTTTTTAGGTTAATGTATGGATTTTTTAGATAGGTGAATATTTACTTTTAAAATGAATAAAATTGAGCTTTGTTATGAGATATGAGTATTGAATGTATGATGTAGAATATCTTGTGATGCCGGTACGCATCACTGTCGGTGTCGAAAACTAAGATGGGATTTTTCCTCCCGCTGGAGGTGAGCGACTAAAGAGTGGTGAGACTACATTTTGTGCCGACAAAATGACAAATAACCACCACATTTGAACACGAGTTGGCAAAAAACCACCACCCGTCACATTTTTGACACATAAATGCCACTTTTAAGGCTGTGGTGTGACGCGGAGCACTAATTCGTCTGTTTAATCCTGTTAACACGTTTGATCACAGATTGGACCCACCCGTCAGGTCTACGTGGCTAAGAAAAAACAAGTTAACCCTATCTTTTCTTTTTTCCTTTTCTTCCATTTTCTTTTTTCTTCTATCCCGGCATGGCGCCGCAGCTAGCACGCCCGACAGCTAGGTCGCGCTCGCTGGTGGTCGCGCTCATCGGTGGCCGCCGTAGGTCGCGCTCGCAGGATGTCGCCGTAGGTCGCGCTCCCGGAGGTTGCGGGAGGTCGCGCTCATGCACCGCGCCGGCGCGTGCAGTGGCCGGCAGGGCTAGGCGGCGGAATGGCCGAGGCGGAAGCGGAGGAGGCCCGCGACTCCGGCTGCGGTGGCACTGGGGCCGTCCTGCACGCACGTGAACCCGGTTGTCGCAGAGGCACGGGCGCGAGCACGGGCGAGCCGCGGCCAGGCGCGGGTGAGGCCATGGCGAGGGTGCCGGCGAGCTCCCCGGCGGGGCGCGGGCGCGGGTGAGGCCTGGCGCGGGCGCCGGCAAGCTGCGGCCAGGCGCGGGCGCGGGCGACCCCCTGGCCAGGCGCGGGCACGGGTGAGCCAAGGCCATGGCGCGGGCGCCCTCCGGCCGGACGCGGGCACGGGCGAGCCAAGGCCAGGGCGCAGGCGAGCCCCCCGAACGGGCACGAGCACGGGCGAGCCGCGGCCAGGCGCAGGTGAGGCCATGATGCGGGCGCCGGCGAGCCCCCTGGCCGGGCGCGTGCATGGGCGAGCCAAGGCCAGGCGCGGGCGTGGGTGAGGCCTGGCGCGGGCGCCGGCAAACCGCGGCCAGTCGCGGGCACGGGCGAGCCAAGGCCAGGGCGCGGGCGAGCTCGAGCGCCGGCAACAGCGCCACAGCCGAGCCAAGGCCACATGGGCCACGGGCACGGGCTATGGCGGCGGCGGGGCCGCGGCGGAAGCGGAGCAAGTCCGCGACTCCGGCGGGCTGGTTGCAGCACGGCGCCACGGCGAGCTAGGAAGGGACGGGCACGGGCTAGCTCCGGCACATGCACGGAAGGTGTTCGATGCAATGCAGGGGAATTGTGAGAAGAGAGTGGAGACGATGACGGGTGGGCCCTACATCAATTTTAACATTCCGTTTACTTTGCTTTGTCAAATTTTGCCACGTAGACCTGACAGGTGGGGCCGAACTGTCATAAAACCTGTTAGCATGCTTAAACAGATAGATCAGTGCTTCTCGTCATACCATGATCCCAATAGTGGTATTTATGTGTAAAAAAGGTGACAGATGGTGGTTTTTTGACAACTCGTGTTTAAATGTGGTGGTTATTTGTCATTTTGTCTTTTGTGCCATCCGGCGCGAGCAATTTTTTTTGTCTCCCATCATCTGCATGCTTCCTTCCCGGCGTACGCCTCCCCACTTTGCGCTCATCCCAACATGGTTCCAGGCAAACGGTCGAACTGAGCATTTTCCTCGGGCTAACTTTTACGGTGCTTTAAGTATCGTGTAAGCACCGACTAGCGCCTTGCGCGACCAACCAAACAACTCATTTTTCATCCACTCGGTTTATTTGTACATGCTGCGGGTAACCACACACGTTCTAGAAACGTGAAGCTTTGGCTCAAAATGAAAATGAAACACTCTGGTTTTGAGGCTCTCGTCATTCGCCTAAGACACTTACGATCGTAAAAATATATGTAAATCAAAACGCCGGCATAAAGTTAGCCTGCTAATGTACGCCCATGCCCTTGTAAAGGTAAACTAGCTAGGAAAAACGTTGAAGTGCAGGGCACGAAGACCTAAACACGATTGATTAGGTCCACGGCTTAGCATGCACGGACGATCGCCTGGTTTAGGATGGAAATCGAGCAGAGGAAAAACAGAGACGTGACATGACCGTTTCGTTTCGCGTCGATTGTTTTCGTTTTCGGAAAACTCGATCGCCTTTCCACAGGAAGAGGACGAAAGGGGGCTGGCCGGCCACTAACAAGTTTTATGACAACGCTCTCGTCTCCTCTCCCGTGCTACAGTCGAGAGAGGCGTTTTGAGAGTCGTTCGTCGTCCCCTCCCGTTTCTCCGGCGCCGCCGTCGGTTCTCCTCCTCTCCTCCGTCCGCTGTGGCGGTGGGAGAGGGGGGGAACCACGGATCTGGTGTCCGGCTTGTAAATAGGGCGTGGGCGTTGGTGGCTGGCGGCGGCGTCCGGGTAGGAGCGGCGTCGGCGTGGTCAGCCTCTTGGTCTCCGCGGATCCAGCTCCTCCTCGCCGGTGCTGTGTGTAGCGGTGATGGATCTGTCGGAGTTCCTCCGCGCGGGTGGCGTAGCGACGGCGCCGTCTTCGCCTGGTGGGGATCCCGTCCTCGGGCCTTCGGTCGACGCGCCGCCGTTTCCTCCACCGACGGCGCGAGGCTGCTGAGGTATGTGCTCTGGAGGGTGTGTGCTGGAGCTGTTGCCGTCGCACTGTTGTGCTTGGCGGCGGGTTGGAGGACGCTGCGGCCTTTGCTGGGTTGGTGGTCTGCGGGTGGCAGATCTGGCTCCGTTCCTCGACGGCGTCGACCGGAGCGGGCGGTTCTGGAGGAGGAAGGTGAGCTCGGGGAAGTTCCCCGACCTACGTGCTACAGCGACAGGTGGGCACCTCGGTGCTTCTTTCGGCGGTTCACAAAGCCTCTTATGGCGATGGAGCTTCTTCCTCTTCGGGCGAGCTGGAATTCGTTGTTTCCTCTCTCGGTGGTCGGCGCCGGAGAAGAGCGACGTGCTGGTGCTGTTCGTGCAGAGCTCTTCGAGGACCTCGTTGTAATTTCGTTGTTCTTCGGGGGGGTTTTTGCACTTTGTTCGGGCCTGCGTGTCCTTCTGGACCCTTCTTCTTGTTGTATACGTGTTCTGTACTCCGTTTTTCCTTAATATATATATACGTATGCTATCAAAAAAAAAAAAAAAAGGACGAAAGGGGGCTATTCATGTGACGCCCGTAACGCGTTATCCCAACCAACCTGCGTACCCTGAGAGCAGCTTGTTTGTCATAGCGCCTATAGCTGACCTATCAAAGTAGGAGGTGCCCATGCTCATTGATCGCTTTGCAAGAATTTAACATTTTGCAAAAGGAAAATACTACGTATATGTTTGTCTATGTCAATATATTTTAGCCCGAACACGCCCTTCGTCATCTTCTTGGCGACTTGGGCGACCAACCCTTCCGAGCGCCACCGCTGACCCTCTACTCCCCCTCTCCCTTTGTCGCTGCCGGAGGAATCCGTCAGGCGAACAGGTAAAGCCTGCTTGGCGGACAAGAGCGCCGGGGCCTCCTCTTATGGTCTGCTCTTGATGGGCCTCTTCTGGTTTGCACGTGACATCGAATTGCTACAATCGAGGCACATAAGTGTTCTGGTGTGCGGAGCGCGACGTCTGCGGGATGGTATATGTGGTGGCTAGGTCATTCTGAATACATGGCTTGCTCAGCCCTCTGATCTGGTCGGGTCTCCGGCCCTAGGGACCAGCGCGGTGTTCGTGGCTTGTTGCTGGACCCAATCCTGCTAGGTCTAGACATGGTGCGTGCTCTACTGCGTCGTGCGGTCTTAAGACGTTGTGGCTGAGGAGACCAAGGTGGTGGCTCCGGGTCGATGGCGGTAGCGACAACTGCTGTGGTGGCTAGGGGGTGGGGGGGGGGGGGGGCAAGTTCTTCCTCCGATACATGTGACTTCAGCCGTCGTTGCGTGAGTCGTGGCGTGAGGTGACATGGCGGATGTGTCACGTGATGGTTCTAGGAGGGTGGCGGCTGAGAAGAATCCTTCTGCAAGGTGAAGTGTTCTAGCGACTTGGGTGTGCTTGTCAGCTCATATCAGTCGAAAATTGTTTTCCTTATCAGTTGAGGGCAAGGAGGAGCTCTGGTGAAATCCTTGAACTGACTTTGATCGGCGCCATCGACAAAAACGCTTTGGGCTTCGTTTTCAGCTCAGGGCCGTCGTCGAGGAGCTACTATCTCGTCCCTCTTGGGGTTGATGATCTCTCCTGGCAGAGCCCCTAGCTTCGGTATGCTGAAGCATGCGACCGTGATTGTTACATCGTCATATCCTTAGAGGTGTCGCCTTGGAGGGCCTACCTTCCGTCTGCTACATATGTTTCTCCTTCTTCCATGGTTGGTGGATGTCAGGGTGACAGCTCCAGGTGGTTCAAGATTGTGCGTGAAGGTGGCGGCCTTAGGGAGCCATGTGATGACGACCCTATGAGGAAGGGCAGCGACGCGAGATGGCACGAGTGACAACCTCGTGCAGCGGGGGATCGGGCTTAGTCGATGCATCCTAGAGGGGGCGGTTGGGGGGTAGCAGCCCCGAATTTTGTTGTGGCGTCCGTGGTTTGCGGGTGGTGCTATGTTGTGGCAACGGCCTCTGATGATAGTGTTGGTGGTTGTGCAGGACGCAGCGGAGCGGAAGGAAGACGGGGCGTTGGCCCGGGAGTTTACCAGCGTCGAGGTATTGTCCTCGTGTCGTTTGGGCCACAAGGTTGTTCTCGATGTTACTCGTGGGTTGAAGCTATGTCCCTGATGGGGCTTCATGTACGGCTGTTCTATTTTTACATTAAAGCTCATCCTGACAAACAAACAGAAAAACGAGTAATATATAATTTTAATAATCCTAACCTTGCTAGGGCTAAAGCTATGTCTATTCCAATGGCTGTTGACGATGTCGGCCAGCATGGCCAATACATAATGCTTTAAGTAGAGTATTGCGCACACTTCTTCCAATTAGTTGAAGGGGAGCTATTGTTTATGTTGAGAGAACACATGTAGACCAAGAAAACAGACGAGCAAGCAAAGAAGAGCGCGTATATATCCTTTCCCGCCATAGTTTGTGTGCGCGGCCGCTTTCCCATGCAGCATCTATGTAACATCCCAAATTTAGGAACCAAGAAAAACTTTGTTTACAAGACTTAAAATTCAGAACCGACAAAAAACTTTTTGAAATGTTTCACTGATGATTGTGTTTTCCATCCCATTGCTCTGTTTGACCTGGTGTGACTTGTGCTAACTAGTGTGGGTAGTTGATCATCTTGTGTGTTGTGTGTACCAAAATAAAGATGGCGTTGTTCCATGGTTTTATGACTCCAAGTAATCAAATTATCGATCTATATCTTATCTTCACTCCTGTTAAAGAATACCATATCCAAATCTGACATGACCTTTAGGTAATTTGCTTGTTATAGGAATTTGAATTCAAATAATTGAATTCATAAAATAATTCAAATTAAAACATTGAAGTAACTTAAATAACAATCAGGTAAATGATTTAATAATTGATTGAATAACTCAAATCTTACAATAAATATTACAACTTATTGAATTCTTGCAAAGGCAAACAAATCATTTTTCTAAACATAAAATACAATGTCTTTACCCCTTTATTACAACAAACTGAAATTCAAAAAGGAAAATTACAATTGTTTCCTAAACTAAAATGTCTTGTATTTCTTTTCCTCCTTTTGATCTTTATACCAATATTGTTTCCCTGCAAAACAAATGAAAAGCAAAGACAGAAATAAACAAAAGGGATTAGGGTTAGTATTATCCTCAGTTAGGCAGTGTGATGCACTGCTAAACACATCACTGGATATTATTAGGGACTAAGTGTTGTATCTGTTCTTAATCAGCACAGTTGCCTCAGTACAACATCATAGGCCATAAATCCACATGTCCAGTAAAAAGAAATGGAAAATCTATAGATAAGCTCAACCCATAGATGCCAGCTCTCTGAACTGAGCAGGCAGAGGAGCTCACATGCACACACAGTCCTGGGTAGCCATCATCACACTGCAATAGGCATGTGAATAACAAGGGCAAAGGGAGTTGTAGGACACAAGCCACACAGCCATGTTTCACCCACCACCAGCTCATTTACTACCATGCACAGCTACTTCACTCCCAGGAGGAGGATAAAGGCAAGGGGCAGCAGTAGCAAGCAAGGAGCAAGTTCATTTCACTCACTCAAGTACTCAGCTCAAGTTCATCACCCACACAGCCCACAGTTCATCACTAAACCACCAATCCCTCCACTTTTCACCACTGGATTCTTGCCTAAAGCAAGAACAAGATGGATAGAAGCACAAGGCCAAGTAGGAGCTAGGAGGAGAAGGCCAGGAGCTAGAAGGAAGCAGCTGGAGCAGGAGGAGCAGATCCACAAGAACTACAAGCAACAGCCCCAACATCACCACACTTGAGCACAGGTGGATATTCTATCTCTAGCCAAATGATCTGCTAGATGCACATGGTGTGGTGGAGTGTTTCCCTCAGCTAAGCATAGAAATGCTATGCTAAAATCATCACCGGGAGTTAAATCAAGTAAAGCATCTGTTCTTATTAAATCAAAAGCCTCAGCCTATGCATCATGGGCAAGGGACATAAATCCATCAAATTGAGCAAAGGCACGCAAGCTTTTGTTGCTTGAAATCATATTCCTGTGAATCACACATCCAGTGGGTGTGCTGGGCACAAAACCCACAAAGGGGAGAGGCACCACAAGCACAAACATGCACTAATAACACCACTGGGTAGTATAAATAATTTTTCCCTAGGCTAAAATAATTAGAATGCTTCTGTGTAACTCGAAGGAGGCATCACAGCAAGCAAAGCTAAATTATTTAGCTCAAGCAAATGAGATATACTAGCACAGGGCATTAATAGAGCATTTCATGAAAGGAACAAAATTATCAGAGAGCAATATCAGAGCAAGACATCACACAGGTTTCCAGCAAAAACACATCTCTGAATACAAGGTTCAGAGTAGCACACACTTGCTACACTGTTTGGGCAGATAAGTGGGTATAGCAAAAGACAGCACAAGCAAGTATCACCACAGCAAGAGCCACTAGCTAAATCTTCTCCAGCATTTTGCACAGGGACATTTGGGAATCATCCAGAGGATATCACAGGAGCTGCAAGGCAGCAAAACACCTAGCAATAAGGAAACCTAAAATCACCACTAGCAGCTCACATCACAGAGCAAGGCACGAAGGCCTGGAGGGGGAAAGAAGAAGAAGAGAGGAGAGAGGAGAGGAGCTCACCATCGCCCATGGCCGTAACTCCACGGCGGCGGGGCAGTGCCCACGTGGCCGATGAAGTAGGACCACGGGAGGAGAGCACCCATCATCACCACCACCAAGGCGGCACAGAGAGTGATGCTCTGCACCTACCATGGGAGCACGAGGAAGCTAGAAGGCGAGGGAGAGCACGGCGGAGCGGCGTCGTCCCCGAACCCTAACCCTCGGTTTTGAGTTGTGCACGGCCGCATCAGGCGAGGAGGAGTAAATCGCCGGGGTAGGAATGGAGAGGACTGCGAGGCGCGTCGTTTGCGCCCAAGCACGGCGGCGGAGGTTGCCACGCTTGGCCGAATCTAGGGGCGACGGCGGCGGCGATTCTGAATCGCGTCGGGCTCGGGAGTGAGATGGAGAGAGAAGCGAGTGAGAGAGTGTGGCCGGTCGGGTTGACCACCGACCCGAGCCAGGTTTTGGTTGGGCTCAACCCAGTTGACCCAGGGGCAAAAGGGTCAATTCACCTTTCCAAAGAATTTAATTCAAAGAAAATGGTTTATTCAATATAACTAGAAATTCAGTGCAGAAAAATAAATAAAAATATTCCTAGTAATCTTAAGAACTCAAGGAAATTGTTTTGTATTATAAATTACTTTATCTTGATTTAAAATATAAGATATACCTTTATATCTATAAAACTTATTTTAAATAAGAATTTAAGTTTGAAAATTCAAACAAAATTCAAATAAATTAAGAAATAAATATATTCTTAATTTCCTCATATAATAAAATAAAATTATGTTACATAAATGATTCCTCCTATTATTTAATAAATCAAAATTTAAGTTTAATTAGTTAAATACTTTCCTCAAACCTTAAATTTTCTAAAAAGGGAATTTAAATAAGATAAAATTATTAAAATTCTCATTAATGAAAAATACAAATAATATATATAAAAATGAACAGAAAAAAAAATCTATCTGTTTGTATAAAGCAAACACCTGTTGGACTAAAATTGAATCACCCTAACATTGAAACAACACTTTACTTATTAATTTAAATATTGGTTAATTCAATTAAATTGAACCCAATTGGTTTGCCTTGTGTGACTACCGTAGTTATTTGTAGAGTTTAATATTGTAAGGTGGTGAGTTTGATTGAGTAGTTTAGTGATTGCTTGTGTTGGTTTGTTTATCGATTAGACGAGAACGTTGCTGGAATTATCGAGGAGGGGGAATTTGTTGAACATGAAGATCAAGACCAAGGTCACTTTGCCGAGCAAGGCAAGCTATCCTCTGAGCTTGCATTTATTTACATCTATTTTGGTTCGCATGTTTTGCTTATAAAGAGCAACAGTGATTTATGTGGTGTTTGCCACTAAAGCTATGATTTTGAAAACCCTTTGTTTTAAAAATACAAGTATATTATTTTGGCACCCAATATGGAGATATTAGATGGAAATTCTTTTTCAAACTATAGGATGAGAAAATTATTGTTTACTCAAAACTCCTTTGAAAATACTTGTGTGGTTATGGAATGCCGAGGTGTCGGTGTTGAAGTGGAGAAATGGAGAATGGTGATGTTTATGAAAAATGCACAGTGTCCTAGAACCATGACGACCAATCTTACCCTGTGCGACCACATTTACCCACATATGGGAAAGGGCTTAGTCATATAATTTGCTCTTATTAGTATGGGATGCCTCATCAACGGAGATGACTCCGTTATGCATGAGGGGATGGTCTGAGGACCTACCCTGACCTGGGTCCACGCTCAAACTCTATGGAAAGATAAGGAGGAGGATAGAAGGATGTCCCCTATACACCGCCAGACAAAACATATGAGTCCTCACACTTAGGGTTTCCGACGGGAAACTGGACTGGGTGTTGATGGAAAGTGTCATATGGAAAGGGTCCTATACTAGCATGAGCAAAGGAGAGGCTATGGTCGGTGGCTCAACTTCGCATACACCTTGTATGGCGGGACGTGGCTGACACGATGAGTTACCGGATGGGTGTGGGCAAAAAGCGTGCTACCTCTGCAGAGGGTTAAAACTATTCGAATAGCCGAGTCCTCGGATATGGACAATTGGGAGACTGTTCCTAAGACCATGTGCAAGTTTTGCAAAGTTTTGAGATTTGAAAATAAAATGGAGATGTGTTGTATCTGCAACTCTACCGACGGGCTGGTATGAGGTTGCTGGAGAATGACTTGACCATGACGGGCTATGGTCGAGAAGTGAAGAGTTTTGTGATTTGAAAGTGGAAAATGTTTTAGGCAACTATACCGAAGGGCTGGTATAAGGTTGCTGGAAAAATGAAAAAAAGAGGAGTTTTGGAGAAATAAACCAAATGGTGATATTTTCGGGAAAAAGTTTTAAAAGAGACTTCTTACAAAAACAGATTTATGGGAAAGATTCTGAAAGCCTTCCTTTCTTTTTCAATAAAGATATAGAGATTTCAAAACAAAGTTTTATTAAACAAAAGTCTATCCTTCTCTTTTCAACAAGGGTATAGAGTTTTCGAAGCAGAAAAAGTTTTATTTAAACAATAAAAAGAGTAGTGCATGCTCATTTCGGGGGTAGTTTGCGAGTACATTCAAATGTACTCATATTGGTTTCGTCCCTGGCTATTGTCTTAGCCAGATTTTGAAGAAGAACTGTTCGAAGAAGAAGACTTCAATAACGTCAATGCGAACTAGGGCGCTTCCCAGTCAGCTGCCTGTAGGGTTGGCAAGTGACTTGGGCTCCACGTTGATTTGGTGATTTCCGCTGCGAATACCTGATGAAGTTATGGCTTCAATCAAGTAAGTAATTTATTCGGTATTTATGGGTGTTCTGTGATGCCAATTCGAGTTATGTGCAACAACAGACTGATCATGGGATTGTTGCAGGAAACATAACGGGTATCTCGGATAGCTAATCCGGGGTCCCCACAGACTTGGTATCAGAGCCATCCTGACTGTAACAGACCTTAGTTAGCATGGACGTTAGTTAGTAAAGAAATATTTGATTAAAAATCTATTAATACCAAAAATATATTTTTCCAAGGAAGTCCAAAAATAACTTCCACTCTTCGTATCTTCTCAAATATTTCTGAGTCTCATCCCTCTATTTTAAGATTTTCCAAGGATTTCTCTACTCTCTCTTACCCGTTCAAAATACTTGACGATGAACCCAAGTGAGACCTGATTAGCTAGCACCTACAAGAAAAAGCTTCCATCTCAAATATTCAACATTCAGCATCAAGGTGATTGATCTGCAAATACCAAGATCGTCAGTATCAATAAAGCAAGAAACCTCGAAGACCTCAACTCAATATCGACAATTCCACTCAGTTACTACCTCGACAATCCCAAGTATTCCAGCTGAAGACTAAGGCGATAAAATGAAGACTTCAACAGCCCTGTTTCACCAAGGCCCATACGAGAGAATTATTTTGGAAAGAAAAATATTACTACCTAAAATTACTTGTATCTAAGGAAGCCTAAGTGTAGCTTCCACTCTTTTCACCTTCTCGAATTATTCTAAACCTTATCTCTTGTCTAAAGGTTTATCAAAAGTTTCCATCTGTTGTCTTACCTCCATTCAAACTTACATACTTAACGACACCCCAAACCAGACCTGGGTACTTAGCAACCCGAAGACTTCAACAGCAAGGCGATTTATATGCGAAGACCGATGATCCGTGCAACCTTCCGAAATCGCAGTAATTTCACCGCCAAAGTTTCCCACTTGGACAAGGTGAAGAAAATCCTCGAGATACAAAGACCCATAGGATCATAGGATAAGCTCGTTTTACTTGAGCAAAACCCATCTTCCACGGTATTAAACGTCTGTTGGTGCTAAAAGTGCCTTGATTGATCTTGCTTGTGTGTGGCATTCATGTGTATTGTTTTCCTTGTGTGTTTCACAAAACCCGTCTTGTCGGGAACCCAAAGTAACCACACTTTTATCTGTTGCTTTATTTTAGACTGTTTGCAAAAACCTTTTTGCCGTGTTGGCCATAGATGTACTTTTTGTACCCTCTCAAAAGTTCGACTTAGAAAAACCTTCAGAAAATTTTCTCCTAGTAAGAGAAGCAAGGTATGGAATACTCTCTACCCCAAGACTTTGCGATCTTCTGCAAGACGGATACCTGCCTACATACGTCGTTTTGTACAACCACAGCAAGCCATCGAGAAAGATGAAGATTCAAGACCCGACGTTAGATGACACAAGTCGTGTCCCGTCGGACTAACAAAACAATATGAAAAACTAACATAACTAACATAATTTATCTAACTTTAGTTTCTCATCTAACCAATTTTTGCAAAATTACTAACTGCTTTTTCTAGACAAAGGAAAGAGGTGCCATAGGACGACTCAAAACTAGTTGGTAGAAAAGAGACTTTAGGAGGATATAAGAGTGTTGAACTATGAGTTTATTACTCAAAAGGATCATGATGAAATCAAAATTTGTTGGATAATGTTGGTAATGTCAAACATTTGAGGTTTAGAATAGGAGTGAAAACTTGGAGTGGATCGATAAATTAATTGGGTTTGGACAGATGATATATTTGATTAATACTCTGGGGCTAACCAGTTGTGGACCCCAACCATTGGTGGTTATCTGGAACTAGAAGACGTGACCCTTGATTTAAGGTTTAGAAATAAAGGTGAAAGTGATTGGATTTTTAGGAAGCACTTGCTGATAAAATGATGTTTGGATTGGTTAGAAGCAAGTAAATCAAGAAGAATACTCCGGTGTTGGAATGTTTAGGGTGATTCCTAGCGCAAGTGACCGTTGTACTAAATTCTGATGGAATTATAGGAAGTGGTCAAAGAGGATTTAGCAAATGAGTAGATCGTGGTATGCGAGAAATAATTGGTGGAGGACAAGTGAATGTTTATCGGATCCTAGGAATCAATATGACTTGGTCTAGTAGCAAGACATTTTAGGTGGCAATAGTTTTCAGAGCTTGTCACGCTCTGTTTTGGAGTATTCGTAGAAAGATCTTTTATCTTTGATTATGAGATCAAAGCCCAAAAGTGTTGAGATAAAATCTGAATTTGGTTGGAAAGTGGAGCAATTCTTGAGGGTATGATCACATGACTGTTGGATGCTTTATTTAGCTTTGATGATATGGTCGTGGGAAAATGACCACCTGAAGGAGTAAGATAATTTGAGATATGCCTATCTGGGGAATAAATTAATCAAGAAATAATTGGTGGACCACTACGATTTTTGTGATAGAATGTAAAGGGGAGACTATGCCTGAAAAGTTTGATGGGTATCCAATAGATTGAAATATGTTAGGATAAAGGGTTTATGCCAAGGAAGATGATGGTGGATTAATAATTTTAGCTTGGGCAAAGGCCATGATTCAATTAACTAGTTGATAGTAGTGGCCTTACCAGAGATGTTGGAATGGTATTTTGAAGACTCGAGAATTGGAGGCCTATGTAAAGTTGGTTGTTTTGGATCTTAGGTACAATAAGTTTGATGTTCAGAATATAGCGCCCAACTCCCTTGAAAACTAACTTAAGCCCCTCAACCAGAAAGTTTTTCCGGAAATCCTAACTATTCTGGTGCACTCTTAACTTACTTATGAAGACCCAGAACCAAAGAAGTCTTTCAGGACCAGCCCTTTTTCCCGCCAAGCCGGGGAAGAAAAGCGTGAAGAAGATCTACCAGAAGTCACTGAGAAGAATCAAATAACAGAAGCACCTGCTGTTGGCAACATCAACCACCAAGCAAGTCCAGACGCCTTAGAAGTTTATAACATCCCTCTACTAACTAGAACCCGGAGGGAGTCAAGTACTCAAACTTGACGCATCCGGAGACCGATGCGTCCCCATCTGCGACCCTCGTAAGGAGACCATATCAGGAAGTGGTATTTGCACCAACTCCAAGCACCAAGGAGCGACACCCAAGACGAAGATTTTCAAGCTACCCAAGAAGAACAATGCCTCCAAGTCAACTCCAGATGCAACCCTCATCATAACCCTTCAAAACCCCTTTTTAAGGGGGGAAGACCTGCAGTACGTATACAAGAAAATGTTAATAATTAGTTCCTTGCGCCTCAGTCTTGTAGTGTCTGGAAACAGCTAACCAGGACTCTCCCTCAGCGTCGATCGTTAAGTCAAACCCATCATCGAGGATCTGAACTCAGCACAGAAGATCATCGACAAAGAAAGCCTCGCAACATCAGTTTGTCAAGATCTCTCATGGCGACCTTACTGAAGAAGCAACGACCTCGGAAGAGTAGTCAACCCAAAAACCCGTGCCCTCGTACTCCCCTGTTACCACCGGGCAAATCTCGAGGACGAGATTTATTTTAAGGGGGGAAGAGCTGTAACATCCCAAATTTAGGAACCAAGAAAAACTTTGTTTACAAGACCTAAAATTCAGAACCGACAAAAAACTTTTTGAAATGTTTCACTGATGATTGTGTTTTCCATCCCATTGCTCTGTTTGACCTGGTGTGACTTGTGCTAACTAGTGTGGGTAGTTGATCATCTTGTGTGTTGTGTGTACCAAAATAAAGATGGCGTTGTTCCATGGTTTTATGACTCCAAGTAATCAAATTATCGATCTATATCTTATCTTCACTCCTGTTAAAGAATACCATATCCAAATCTGACATGACCTTTAGGTAATTTGCTTGTTATAGGAATTTGAATTCAAATAATTGAATTCATAAAATAATTCAAATTAAAACATTGAAGTAACTTAAATAACAATCAGGTAAATGATTTAATAAATGATTGAATAACTCAAATCTTACAATAAATATTACAACTTATTGAATTCTTGCAAAGGCAAACAAATCATTTTTCTAAACATAAAATACAATGTCTTTACCCCTTTATTACAACAAACTGAAATTCAAAAAGGAAAATTACAATTGTTTCCTAAACTAAAATGTCTTGTATTTCTTTTCCTCCTTTTGATCTTTATACCAATATTGTTTCCCTGCAAAACAAATGAAAAGCAAAGACAGAAATAAACAAAAGGGATTAGGGTTAGTATTATCCTCAGTTAGGCAGTGTGATGCACTGCTAAACACATCACTGGATATTATTAGGGACTAAGTGTTGTATCTGTTCTTAATCAGCACAGTTGCCTCAGTACAACATCATAGGCCATAAATCCACATGTCCAGTAAAAAGAAATGGAAAATCTATAGATAAGCTCAACCCATAGATGCCAGCTCTCTGAACTGAGCAGGCAGAGGAGCTCACATGCACACACAGTCCTGGGTAGCCATCATCACACTGCAATAGGCATGTGAATAACAAGGGCAAAGGGAGTTGTAGGACACAAGCCACACAGCCCTGTTTCACCCACCACCAGCTCATTTACTACCATGCACAGCTACTTCACTCCCAGGAGGAGAATAAAGGCAAGGGGCAGCAGTAGCAAGCAAGGAGCAAGTTCATTTCACTCACTCAAGTACTCAGCTCAAGTTCATCACCCACACAGCCCACAGTTCATCACTAAACCACCAATCCCTCCACTTTTCACCACTGGATTCTTGCCTAAAGCAAGAACAAGATGGATAGAAGCACAAGGCCAAGTAGGAGCTAGGAGGAGAAGGCCAGGAGCTAGAAGGAAGCAGCTGGAGCAGGAGGAGCAGATCCACAAGAACTACAAGCAACAGCCCCAACATCACCACACTTGAGCACAGGTGGATATTCTATCTCTAGCCAAATGATCTGCTAGATGCACATGGTGTGGTGGAGTGTTTCCCTCAGCTAAGCATAGAAATGCTATGCTAAAATCATCACCGGGAGTTAAATCAAGTAAAGCATCTGTTCTTATTAAATCAAAAGCCTCAGCCTATGCATCATGGGCAAGGGACATAAATCCATCAAATTGAGCAAAGGCACGCAAGCTTTTGTTGCTTGAAATCATATTCCTGTGAATCACACATCCAGTGGGTGTGCTGGGCACAAAACCCACAAAGGGGAGAGGCACCACAAGCACAAACATGCACTAATAACACCACTGGGTAGTATAAATAATTTTTCCCTAGGCTAAAATAATTAGAATGCTTCTGTGTAACTCGAAGGAGGCATCACAGCAAGCAAAGCTAAATTATTTAGCTCAAGCAAATGAGATATACTAGCACAGGGCATTAATAGAGCATTTCATGAAAGGAACAAAATTATCAGAGAGCAATATCAGAGCAAGACATCACACAGGTTTCCAGCAGAAACACATCTCTGAATACAAGGTTCAGAGTAGCACACACTTGCTACACTGTTTGGGCAGATAAGTGGGTATAGCAAAAGACAGCACAAGCAAGTATCACCACAGCAAGAGCCACTAGCTAAATCTTCTCCAGCATTTTGCACAGGGACATTTGGGAATCATCCAGAGGATATCACAGGAGCTGCAAGACAGCAAAACACCTAGCAATAAGGAAACCTAAAATCACCACTAGCAGCTCACATCACAGAGCAAGGCACGAAGGCCTGGAGGGGGAAAGAAGAAGAAGAGAGGAGAGAGGAGAGGAGCTCACCATCGCCCATGGCCGTAACTCCACGGCGGCGGGGCAGTGCCCGCGTGGCCGATGAAGGAGGACCATGGGAGGAGAGCACCCATCATCACCACCACCAAGGCGGCACAGAGAGTGATGCTCTGCACCTACCATGGGAGCACGAGGAAGCTAGAAGGCGAGGGAGAGCACGGCGGAGCGGCGTCGTCCCCGAACCCTAACCCTCGGTTTTGAGTTGCGCACGGCCGCATCAGGCGAGGAGGAGTAAATCGCCGGGGTAGGAATGGAGAGGACTGCGAGGCGCGTCGTTTGCGCCCAAGCACGGCGGCGGAGGTTGCCACGCTTGGCCGGAATCTAGGGGCGACGGCGGCGGCGATTCTGAATCGCGTCGGGCTCGGGAGTGAGATGGAGAGAGAGAGAAGCGAGTGAGAGAGTGTGGCCGGTCGGGTTGACCACCGACCCGAGCCAGGTTTTGGTTGGGCTCAACCCAGTTGACCCAGGGGCAAAAGGGTCAATTCACCTTTCCCAAGAATTTAATTCAAAGAAAATGGTTTATTCAATATAACTAGAAATTCAGTGCAGAAAAATAAATAAAAATATTCCTAGTAATCTTAAGAACTCAAGGAAATTGTTTTGTATTATAAATTACTTTATCTTGATTTAAAATATAAGATATACCTTTATATCTATAAAACTTATTTTAAATAAGAATTTAAGTTTGAAAATTCAAACAAAATTCAAATAAATTAAGAAATAAATATATTCTTAATTTCCTCATATAATAAAATAAAATTATGTTACATAAATGATTCCTCCTATTATTTAATAAATCAAAATTTAAGTTTAATTAGTTAAATACTTTCCTCAAACCTTAAATTTTCTAAAAAGGGAATTTAAATAAGATAAAATTATTAAAATTCTCATTAATGAAAAATACAAATAAATATATAAAAATGAACAGAAAAATAAAATCTATCTGTTTGTATAAAGCAAACACCTGTTGGACTAAAATTGAATCATCCTAACATTGAAACAACACTTTACTTATTAATTTAAATATTGGTTAATTCAATTAAATTGAACCCAATTGGTTTGCCTTGTGTGACTACCGTAGTTATTTGTAGAGTTTAATATTGTAAGGTGGTGAGTTTGATTGAGTAGTTTAGTGATTGCTTGTGTTGGTTTGTTTATCGATTAGACGAGAACGTTGCTGGAATTATCGAGGAGGGGGAATTTGTTGAACCTGAAGATCAAGACCAAGGTCACTTTGCCGAGCAAGGCAAGCTATCCTCTGAGCTTGCATTTATTTACATCTATTTTGGTTCGCATGTTTTGCTTATAAAGAGCAACAGTGATTTATGTGGTGTTTGCCACTAAAGCTATGATTTTGAAAATCCTTTGTTTTAAAAATACAAGTATATTATTTTGGCACCCAATATGGAGATATTAGATGGAAATTCTTTTTCAAACTATAGGATGAGAAAATTATTGTTTACTCAAAACTCCTTTGAAAATACTTGTGTGGTTATGGAATGCCGAGGTGTCGGTGTTGAAGGGGAGAAATGGAGAATGGTGATGTTTATGAAAAATGCACAGTGTCCTAGAACCATGACGACCAATCTTACCCTGTGCAACCACATTTACCCACATATGGGAAAGGGCTTAGTCATATAATTTGCTCTTATTAGTATGAGATGCCTCATCAACGGAGATGACTCCGTTATGCATGAGGGGATGGTCTGAGGACCTACCCTGACCTGGGTCCTCGCTCAAACTCTATGGAAAGATAAGGAGGAGGATAGAAGGATGTCCCATATACACCGCCAGACAAAACATATGAGTCCTCACACTTAGGGTTTCCGACGGGAAACTGGACTGGGTGTTGATGGAAAGTGTCATATGGAAAGGGTCCTATACTAGCATGAGCAAAGGAGAGGCTATGGTCGGTGGCTCAACTTCGCATACACCTTGTATGGCGGGACGTGGCTGACACGATGAGTTACCGGATGGGTGTGGGCAAAAAGCGTGCTACCTCTGCAGAGGGTTAAAACTATTCGAATAGCCGAGTCCTCGGATATGGACAATTGGGAGACTGTTCCTAAGACCATGTGCAAGTTTTGCAAAGTTTTGAGATTTGAAAATAAAATGGAGATGTGTTGTATCTGCAACTCTACCGACGGGCTGGTATGAGGTTGCTGGAGAATGACTTGACCATGACGGGCTATGGTCGAGAAGTGAAGAGTTTTGTGATTTGAAAGTGGAAAATGTTTTAGGCAACTATACCGAAGGGCTGGTATAAGGTTGTTGGAAAAATGAAAAAAGAGGAGTTTTGGAGAAATAAACCAAATGGTGATATTTTCGGGAAAAAGTTTTAAAAGAGACTTCTTACAAAAACAGGTTTATGGGAAAGATTCTGAAAGCCTTCCTTTCTTTTTCAATAAAGATATAGAGATTTCAAAACAAAGTTTTATTAAACAAAAGTCTATCCTTCTCTTTTCAACAAGGGTATAGAGTTTTCGAAGCAGAAAAAGTTTTATTTAAACAATAAAAAGAGTAGTGCATGCTCATTTCGGGGGTAGTTTGCGAGTACATTCAAATGTACTCATATTGGTTTCGTCCCTGGCTATTGTCTTAGCCAGATTTTGAAGAAGAACTGTTCGAAGAAGAAGACTTCAATAACGTCAATGCGAACTAGGGCGCTTCCCAGTCAGCTGCCTGTAGGGTTGGCAAGTGACTTGGGCTCCACGTTGATTTGGTGATTTCCGCTGCGAATACCTGATGAAGTTATGGCTTCAATCAAGTAAGTACATTTATTCGGTATTTATGGGTGATCTGTGATGCCAATTCGAGTTATGTGCAACAACAGATTGATCATGTGATTGTTGCAGGAAACATAACGGGTATCTCGGATAGCTAATCCGGGGTCCCCACAATCTACACGGCTACTAATTTCAGGTTTCCAGCTAACCGCCATGGCTCAATTATTCATACGGGAAAAAGGATAATTAATTTAGTTTATCTTACAAGAAAACGGGTGAGATAAGGTGCATCGATTTGTCCTTATGGATATATATAAATTAAAGTACTCTCTCCGTTCCAAAATAATTGACTTCCATTTGCCCACATGTTGATATATCTAGACATGTTACGTGTATAGATACATCCATATTTGGATAAATAGAAGTCAATTAATTTGGAACGGATGGTGTATTTCTTTTTGTTTATCTTGGTCTATATTTTAGCTAGCTAGACGTTCGTGTAGATGCTGCATGCGCAGACATGACCATTCATTTTTTTTTAGATCAAAAGCTCGCAATTTTTTCTTTGGACTGAATGAACTTCAGAGGCGCAATAAAAAACAGTAAGATAGGTTATCACGTTATAAATAAATATATTATGCATATTTGTTAATTTGATTATGTAGTATGTACACACACGAGCATTCTTCTTTCTTTAGATGACAACTTGCTTCCGGATCTTCTCCTGCCCGATAGATGGAATGCTTGACCCTCCTTCCTTATGTGTTAGATGTCAATTCAAAATGTGTGAAGACGACTGTTTAGAAGTTTGTCTATTGCGTGCAAACCGTGTCATTATCGAGTACGACATGTAAAAAGAATGGAGGAGCATACTTTAGACCGCCTCAAAATGACGTCACAATGATCAAAGTATATATTGATTTGAAACGGGGCAAAAACTTTGCATTTTATATTGATATAGTAGAAGTAAACATGGGTGGCCTAAGCCGAAAGAAAAAAACCCGGCCCGACTAGGCCTAAAACAAGGTTTTAAGATAAAATTTCCGACAAGTGTCTAGCGCCCGCCAGGATCCATTCCTTACTTTCGTCCTTGATCTTCTGCAAGAGTGCAAGGGAGCCGTGAATTTGTTGTTGAAGACCCGTGCATTTCTCTCCTTCCAAATTTCCCATGTCAACAGAGTAATAGCCGTCCGTAAGCCTTTAGGCTGCGTCGAGGGAGTCTTCTTAAGCGCCTTCCAGTACTGAATGACTGTTGGCCGTCCCGATCCTAGATTCTGAAGTAGGTCAGGATAGGATAGCCAGCCAGCGGCAGCAAGCCAAATGCGCTTGGAGTAGCGACACTCGAAAAGAATGTGCCTAGCAGTTTCTGGATGGCATTTGTAGAGTTGGCACAGAGGGTTATGGGGCCATCCCCTGATGGCAAGGTGGTCTGAGGTCCAAAACCTATTATGAATGGCAAGCCACGTGAAGAAACGACACTTTGGTGGAGCCCAAGTTTTCCAGACGATCCTCTCGAAAGAACAAGGCGTAGAGCCCAGAAACTGGGCCTTGTAAGCTGATTCCGCGGTGTAGTGACCATTAGCGGTTAGCGACCAGGAGATGGAGTCGTCAATGTCCGGATCCAATGCCACTTCCTGCAGGATGTCCCAAAGGTGCACGAACTGTGCCATGTGATCAACCGTGAAGTGTTGAACCGAGATGTCCGCGACCCAAGTAAGGTTGTGGAGAGCATCATGCATGCATCTCCGCTTCCGCTTAGTAGCCTCAAAGATCAGTGGCGCGATAGATTTGAGGGGAATCCCGTTCAACCAGGAAGATGACTAGAAAGAAGCCTTCAGGCCATTGCCAATTGTCACTAGTAGGAAAAAGCCTACCAGTGGCGCACCAAATTTGCTTATCAGTGGCGCACGGTGGTGCGCCACTAAACTTGCGCTACAGGTAACTCACTTATCAGTGGCGCACAACATGTGCGCCACGGCTAGCCATTCTTGTGCGCCACAGCTAGACTTTTTTAGGTTTAAAAAAAATACAAAATACAACGTATACAAAGTCGTATATGTCGTCCTACGCCACCACCGCAGCCATCGTGGTCCGGGATGCGCCGCCGCCGTGTCGTCGCTGTCGTCGGAAGGCCTGGCTCGCCATGACCATGGTCGGGGACGCGCTCGATGTGCCCTCGCCCCACGCGGTCGCCGTCGACGAGCTCATCGAGGCCGCGGCTGGCCGTGGATGGAGGCGCGCCGCGCTGCCCATCGGAGGCCGCGGGGAGGTCAAAGGGAGGGGGCACAGACGGCGCCGTCTGGGTGCGCGGCGAGGACGGCGCGAAGAACGCACCGCGGAGGCCTGAACGGTAGTGTTGAGCCGGTCGGAGACGACGGCGGCGTGCTCTTGGCTCGCCTCGCCGTCCGACACGACGAGGACGTGGGCGCGGTCGAGCTAGTCGGAGAAGACGGTGGCGAGCTCCTGGCGCGCCTCGGCGTGCGACGGGACGAGGACGGCGGCGCGGTCGAACTGGTCGACGAACTGCTCCTGCCTCCCGGTCGTCGGCGCGACGAGGACAACGATGCTGCTTCTGGCCGGCGGTCGTCGGCGCGGCGAGAGCGGCGAGTAGCGCCCGAGTGGCGAGGCTGTTCGTTGGCTACCGATGGAATCATTTAGGAGAGAGAATGTTGATCGCGATTCGTTCTAAGAGAGAGAACGTGGATCGGCGCGGGTGCGTGTGTGGTGGTGTGTGGCTGCGTGCGTGGTGCGTGGTGTGTGTGGCTGTGCGTGGGTGTGGTGGTGGAGAGAGAGATAAGGTAGAGAGAGTAGGTAAGAAATATCCAATACAAATTACCTGTGGCGCACAATGTTTAGGTGTGCCACAGGTATTCTCTTTCCACTTTTCAAAATATCTTTCGAGAAATACCTGTGGCGCACGGCGCAGTGGTAGTCTCTCTCCTTCCTCGGGAAATTTTCGAAATTTGGTGGAACTTACCTGTGGCGCACACAGGTAAAAAATTACCTGTGGCGCAGTGAAATTTCGTGCGCCACTGGTATTTTCTGCCAAATCTCCAAAACAAGCAGAGAGACTATCTGTGGCGTTGTGCGCCACAGATAGCATTTCACCTATAACCTTTTTCCTACTAGTGTGTGACCTTGGTATAGAGTACTGACGTGTCATTTCGAGACGGAAGAAGCATACCCTTAGACCGCCGATCAAAGTATAGAGTACGGACTGTACGCATATATAATCAAGAACCTTATATTTCGAGACGGAAGAAGCATGTCAATATAGCATGTGTATCCTATATGAGCAACAATTTGCTAGGAAGAAGGTTGAGGCTAATAATGTTTTCTTTTTCTCGAGTGAGGTTTTCTTAAGGACCGCACGGAAACTTTGTTTTGTACTAGGCCGGACAGTAGGAGTATCAAATTCTTCTCTTCTTTGTGAAGGATATCTCCCCTCCCAGGTGGACTGCTAATTGCATATATATGCACGTACTTTTTCGATTGTAGTTTTCTTCTACGATGGCGATCGACAAACAAATGCATGAACGAAAACCTTCCGGGCTGGGTTAATTTACCGTGAAGCTAGCTATGAGTATCAAGTATCAACCGTATGCGGCGGCCAGAGGTTGCTAGATTTCGGTGCACCTAGGAGCTAGAAAATCCAAAGCAAGGGCAATACGTGGCCAGAAGGTCGGTACGGCTGCATGGAATTACAGGCCTTGTTAACGTAGCGTGCATTGACCTTCCCGTGTGCGTGTGTACGTGTGTTAGAAATGACTGTTGCACGCCACCAAGAGCCGCCAAATTACAAACTAGAGAGACCCTCGAGAACTTGAATCTTGCAATGAAAAGAAAACGAATTTGTTTCGATCAATTATTACTCGATGGTGACATTGATATATCTCTACTATATTAAAGCGGAGCCGGTGGTGATGGTCGTACGTCGTCTCACCCCCTCGTGGCCTTGTGCGATCCCGCGAGAGAAAAATCGCTAAAAAACCCAGTGAGAAAACCGCCAGAAAAAAAGCCGGCTCGAACCTCTCACGCTCTTCGCCTACCGGCTCCCGCACAGCCGAAATTTCCACTCACCTCTCCGCCTGCACCGCCCCGCCGATCCTTATCCCCATCGATCTGCACTCTGCACCGCCGGCCCTCAGACGCGCAACAGCGCCACCACCAGCCACGCTGCCGGAATCTCACCTGAGCCGCCGGAACCAATCGCGCTGGATCCGTCGTCCCCCGTCGTGTCGTGGTCAACGCCTCCAATGGCAACCGCCGCCACGTTCCAATCGGTCCAACGGCAACCGCCGTTCAGCGGCGATCGTGGATCTCGTTTTCCTCGCTCAACAGGTCCAATAAGTTGTGCCTCGCCTGATTCCTCCCGTCCTGCCCTCATTCTCATCTTCGGTCTCCTACCGTCACCATCACTTGCCCTCACGCAGCTCTGCCACTCCGATAACCACCTCGAGGCGTCGTGCTACGGAAGTCGCTGGCGGGCGCTGTCGTTTGTCCATCCACGGCGTCGAGCAGGAGCTCCAGGTAGAGGAAGGTGAGTTTTTTCATGGGGATCACGCGACCAGCAAAGCTTTTTCTCTGCAAGCTCATCGTTTGGTTCAAGGCAAATAATTTCAACGCGCGATCTTTGTTGATTCAGGTGCAGACATATTCTTGCAGTTTTGTCTTCGGTTGCTCATTCTCGCGCCTGGGACCATCGGGATTTTGTCCGTTCTACCAATTGACATTTCTCCGATTTGAAGATCTGCAGGTTGAATATCCTCTTCTTTATGTTGAAGATTTTGTCCGTGCTGTACCAATTGCATATCTCTGAACCTAACCTCATGTTAGTTCGGCAATAAACATGTCCTTGACAATGCGTCTTATTTCTTTGTTCTAATCGATCTGAATTATATATGAACAAGCATGAGACTCAGTCAATCGCTCAGCCACCGCAAGCCCTTTAAAAACTGAGACTGAGTCAATTGATTCTTCAAGGTTTTTCCTCTGGCAATCGTCATCATCGTTTTCCCTCATGCAGCTTTGTCTTTCCCAGAACAACCTGCTCGTCGACTACGCTGGAGCTGTGGACGAGACCGCCAACGACCTCTTCCTGCACATCCTGCTCGACGACAAGCCGGAGCCGTGGAGGAATCAGCCAGTGACCTCTTCCTCACCACCGCTGACTCCCTGTTTGAGGTACGCCCATAGATTTATTCTTATGGAGAGAACTGACAAAATAAACAGTACAGTAACTTAGCAGTAGATGTTCGAAATCAAAAAATCTAGCTATTACGTGTTGACACCTCAAGGTGCGCTGAAGTTTTAATAAGGCATTGTTTGTGTTGATCGATAGGCTTGTGTAAAGTTCTGATTTCTGAAGTAGAATTCTGAAGTTTGAGAGTTTTCTGAAATTGATTTTGCAACTTTACAAGTAGCTGGTGTACTATTGGCTTGATCCGTGTGAGGATATAATAAAACAACAAAGATGTGAGTTTGTGTGGGTTCTGCATTTCCTATATTTATTTGTTTTCTGTAGATTATGGGTTCAAGAGATTTGGGAAGCTCAGGTTTTAAACTGTGATCAATTCATTGAGTCTCATGCTTGTTCATATTAAAGAGCAGTACATCCTTATTGTTCTGAACTAGAAGTTTTTGTGTCTGATCAAATACAGGTTACCTGGCTCAACTCTAAAACAGTTGTAGTGAAGGCCTTCTGGAACCAATTTGGTGTCACATCTGTAAGGGTCCGCCTCTCATCACTCATCAGGCATTCAAAGATCCTTTCCATCATACCGCATGTCCTCTTCTGTGTTTCTGCTTCATCACATATGGATCTACTAGAAATGTTAAGAAAATAGGAATTTATTCTTCTCCTTTCTGCTTTTCGCCTGGCACAGGCCATGCTGCTCTGAAAATTTAGCCGACGGTCTTTTGATAATATCATTGCTTCACATATTTTCACTTGTGCCACATTTTTAGATTTCCAACAGAAGATTGTAAGGAGGAGAAGTCAAAATGAATTTAAAGCCATTTATGTTTAGCACTTTCAAGCAAACTGCAAGTAGTCCTAATACTTGTCAAAATTTGGGTAAGAGGGTACACTGTATGAACTATGAATGCTTGCCGTCACGGAATATACATGGACTTAATATGACCATATGCAGAGAATGAATATTGGTATCTTTATTATGTAGATGGCACCCATCAAACTCCCAAGTAAGTGGACGTATGCGGGTATCACAGAAACCAAGCCTGACATCTTTGTGACGATGACCTGCAACCCAAACTGGCACGAGATACAGGACGCGCTGCTTCCAGGCCAAACCTTGCAGGACCATCCAGATCTTGTGGCCCAAGTGTTCAGGTCCAAATTGGAGACGATGAAAGAGATGCTTACCAAGAAGCATGTCAGATGCGTTCTAAAGGCGGACATCTATGTGGTAGAGTTTCAGAAGAGGGGCCTCCCCCATGCTCATTTCATGTTGATGTAGCTGGACCACGTTTGAGCTGCTTTCTTGATTATCTTTAGTCTTTAAAATGTAATGCTTGCCGACATATTTTAGACATATATACGCATTTGAATTTCCACTTGGATATATTTTCAATATACATAAATATTTATGTGCACTTCATGTTTACATGTTCGATGACGGTAAAAATGAAAACGCCGTGCTTTGCTAAATGATTTGATTGCAAGTCCAAGTGTTAAAAACAATGTAACGAGTCCAATCTCTTGAAAATACTGTTCCGCATGGTAATTTTTGTAAGATCAATTAATGATTTACATAAGGCCATATGCATCACTTCATGCAGAGCCTAGCGCTGCCTCTTTTCCGATTTTTTTTAATATTTACATTTTTTACTTTAGGAATCGCAAGTCATGAGCATCTTTCTCCACTTTCCCCCTCCAAACTGACTACCGCACTACCTCATTTCTCACCATTTCTCACCACCACTGCATTCGGAAGTATGATGATACATGTCATCAAACCTGTACTCCTCTAGTACTACACTAATGCTTTCTTTCTCACATGTTTGGAGACAAATTTTTATTTTTCCATGCAGTATACCAATTAAATAAGATTTTCGTTTTCTATTCTCTCTAATATTTTGTTGGGGTACAAATAACTCACTGATACCACACACTTTGATGCAATGTGCGTTGCCAGGAGGCTTTGTAAGTATCAGCGCAATAATATTAACTATCTGATGGAAGGATCATTTTCTTTACAACAATAGATCTAAAAATAAAGAGATGAGAGAAAGCGCAAAGCACACATATACAAACCATCTCTGGAACTGCAGCTTGCTTCTCGGATAAATAAGTCGTCCAAACGGAAAAGATGCAATTACAGTTTTAAGTTCTAAAAACACATGGGAAGGAAAAATTAGCAACTACACCCAATATGTTAGTCCCTGCAAAAGGAAGGAGCAATCGCATAAAATAGGCGCCCCATTTCAAAACTAAAACCTGAAAAATACATTTAAAAAACTCAAGCACTCGCCCAAAGCAAAGTTGAAGTAACATTTATCAGTATTGGCGGCATGTTGTCGCAACATAACAAAATACCACCTCATTTAGTTTCATTTTTTCAAAGGTCTAGTTATCTGAAAAAAAAGTGTCAATGCACTAGATTGCTAGTACAAAGGATATCACACTTTTTATTGGATAAGCTGAGTTGATAAATTGACAAAACAATTACTTGAGATAAATGCGCTGATACAACAAAATTTTAGAATCATTAAGTGCAATACAAGCGCAAAGTGTATCAGCATCTATACTAAGATAAGAATATCAGCATCTATACTAAGCTAAGGATGTGCCTGAATAGCTGAAATTTCTTACAAGGCTAGAACTGCATAAAGATTAAGTTCAGTAAATTATTCAGGGGATCTCCCCATTGTAGTAGTAGTACTCACTGCTTAAACTGTCAATAGCATGCCATCTGACAAGTACGCACGGAGGCATCATCTGCAGGGTTAAGTGACCTGCATGGATGCGTGATAACATAATAAGCACGTAAATGTATGGATTTGACAATCTAATCGAAGGCATATGGACCACTGGTATCACTGCTGCGACTTCTTGGATTTGTTGTTCAAGGAGCAAACACAAATATAATAACAACCATAAGATCGCAACCATTGAAAAATTATAAAGAAAAATCTTCACTGAGGTTTAGATTAACACCATAGTTATTGTGCCTAACATACAAATTTGAAGACGTAACATCCAGTGATGAAAGAGCTGCAGGGCAACAGTTACATGTCCATCGCGCGCCAACCAATCAGTTGGTCCAGTAGAGTAGCTGAGGCAAATGAGCTTACAGACTGGAGGAGGTTGGATCGTTGGGGTCGGGCGCGGGATTGGCAGCCATGGCGGAGAGGAAACGGAGGTGGCAATCTACACCAGTTGTTCCCAGCATATAGCTCGTCCTCTCCAGGACCAGCAGAGGGCGAGGCGGCCTTCGGAAATGGCACCCGCGCCCGTGGCCTTGGAAAGGCTACTCCTGGCGCCGTAGTCCGAGTTGGAAGCGGCGCGGCGTCGCTCAGCTCGAGGTGATGATGGGCACACAAACAGGCGGAGGTGGCTTCCCACACGTCGGCCTTCCTCATTGCTGCTCGTTGAGCACCGCCTGACGGCCAGCACGCAGCGCCAGGAAACCCACCCGCGCGACTGCACTCTCCCGGCGGCACTCTATGCAGCCATTCGGGCACGCTCGAGGCGGAGACGCGCTAGGAGGGACTGGCGGCGGAAGACGCAGAGGAAAAGAAGTCCACGATGAGGCTCGGTTTGTTCGCAGCGCGATTTGATCCTCTGCGGAGTCGTGCCTCGTGCGTGCGTGCGTGGTATAACTGTCCCCTGCTTTTTTTTCCTCCTCGCCTCTGTTTTGCGCTACGGAATTGAGTTTCCTCTTGCGGGATTGCGGGAAGGGGTGGGACGACGTACCACCATCACCACCAACTCAACTTTAATGAGTAGTAAAGACTAGGCCGGACAGTAGGAGTATCAAATTCTTCTCTTCTTTGTGAAGGATATCTCCCCTCCCAGGTGGACTGCTAATTGCATATATATGCACGTACTTTTTCGATTGTAGTTTTCTTCTACGATGGCGATCGACAAACAAATGCATGAACGAAAACCTTCCGGGCTGGGTTAATTTACCGTGAAGCTAGCTATGAGTATCAAGTATCAACCGTATGCGGCGGCCAGAGGTTGCTAGATTTCGGTGCACCTAGGAGCTAGAAAATCCAAAGCAAGGGCAATACGTGGCCAGAAGGTCGGTACGGCTGCATGGAATTACAGGCCTTGTTAACGTAGCGTGCATTGACCTTCCCGTGTGCGTGTGTACGTGTGTTAGAAATGACTGTTGCACGCCACCAAGAGCCGCCAAATTACAAACTAGAGAGACCCTCGAGAACTTGAATCTTGCAATGAAAAGAAAACGAATTTGTTTCGATCAATTATTACTCGATGGTGACATTGATATATATGGATAGTTCTTTGTTGGTTACTTGATGTCTGTTTGTACACACATGACAAGTCGATCGATCGTGACAATTAACGCAAAAAGAACAAACACCCAAGGGCCGATCATATGTTGGCAAAATTTGTGCTTTCAGCCCGTGAGTCGTCGATGAGTATGTATGTGTGTGTTCAAGGGAATCTCGTGACGTTTCTGGCGTGATCGGTCTCTTTGCATCCTGTGGAGGCCAGCCATACAAAGGTTTTGCACATCTGCAAAGCATGAATTCTCACGTGGGTTAATCATTTTCCTGGCCAGGATTGGATATGGGATACTCCATTACAAGCAGAACCACTCGATATCTGCGGCATAAATTATTCATTTCCATATATAAACGCAGGAGTTAATTGAATTCGCTGTGGTATTACAAGCAGAACCACTCGCGCGATATCTACAGCATAAATGAAATTTTTCCCATATATATCCGCAGTTATAATGAGGCAGAAAATCTTGTCGCTAACGCTCCCCAATTAATCGAGTCATCGCCGCCGTTAATCGCTATGGAGTAACCTACCGTTCTCGATACCTAAAGGAATGGCCAATTAACGAGGACATGGTCAAAACGACCACACGAACGCCATCCAGGCCGTCCATCTCGCCCACGTGGCGCGCTCACGCCGTCCGTCTTCGTTTTTTCTTCTGGTGATCTGAACATAACCGCCGTAGACTGCACGGCCGACTCGGCCGCGGCACGTACAGGAGGAGCACGCGCTTGCCGCGGCCAGGAGTCGTGCGGTTTGGTGACTTGCCATTGATTTTTTTTGATATCGCCGCACGCGCGCACGCCTCCCACCTCCCCCTCTCGCACTCGCACGTAATCTCTAAACTTGGCAGTTTTCCGTCGCGCGCCATTACCCTTTGCGCTTCTGCAGCTCTATATAAACAGAGACCTGGCGCCTCACGGACACAAAAGAAGATCTAACTCGCAGCACCAGCTACTGCATATCGATCTCAGAGTTCCTTCACAGAGGCATTAGAGAGGGTTCACAGAGTCCAGAGGTAGACGAAGAGAGTTCAGAGAGAGAGATCCTGGTGGTGCGAGGATGTCTGCTGCAGCTGCCGGTCGTCGTGTTGGTATGGCCGGGGCGGTCGCGCCATGGATCCTCGCCTGCAGCTTCCTGCTCTGCTCGTCATCTGTGTTGTTCCAGGGTGAGTTCAGTCTGACGATCATTGCCTTGCCTACCCCCTCTGCTTCTCCCTTGTTCTGTTCAGTTCCTTTAGCTCGTGATGACAGTACATCAATTGCTCATACGTACTGCCATGCGTACATCATGTATCGTTTGCTGTTTATTATCTCAACTGCATCTCCGGCCAATTTATTTCAGTACGTCAATAATATCAATGTTCAGCTCACCTGTATTTTCATCCTGTTTTAAACAGATCGTACGTACAAGTTTTTTGTTTCTGTAAAAACGTGAATAGAAGCGTGTTTCCTTATCCCTTTCTTGTTTTGCCACCGTCCCAATCCATTCTTGGTATGCCTTACTATTTTCCCTTCATTGCGGTTCTGTTCACCCCACGCCTATATGTGTCCAACTGACTAGGTTGCCCTTTACTTTGTTCGTCATCTGATTCTGCAATCAGTCAGTCTGTTCACATCTGTTCTTGGCTCGATCGAGCTTGCACCCTGGTTAGGATAAAGGATTTTTGTTTTCGAAGGGGATCCTTTAGGATAAAGATGGCGCCAAATGCTTGCTTCCATTGTTTATGCCTTGTAGCCTTGTAGGTAGAGACGTACCTAGACTGCTAGAGGTGGTTGTCAGGCTTCTTATTCTTTGTGTTCTTGGGCGGTTTTTCTAAAACTAGAAAACTATCCGGGTGAGGAAGCATAACATGTATGATTGGTTTCGTAATGTGCATGTAATTCCATACTGTCATTGGCACAGTTTGATTATTACTTAATTAGTTATGTATCATTGCACGGAACTTTGGTGATCAGAGGCCCCTGTTTATTTTGTACGGAAACTGCAAATTGCAAGCATAGCGTGTACTGGATATTATAAGTTGCAGCAAAGTACTTGCTCGTACTCTTCTTCGACCTACTCTGTTCTCACTACCTAAACACAATTTTGAATGGATTATTTTTTCATTATTTATTAGTAGTAGATGTTACATCGCTAGCAAAAATAGTATTAATTGTGCCGGTCGTATCTTTGTGTGACGAATTCAAAAGGCAGGGCTCTTTTTGAATCAGAGAGTTAATTGCTTGTTGATCTCATCTTAATATGACAATGCATGACAGGAACTGAAGTCTTCTTTCGTCTCAATTGTTCCCATATCACACAACCAAAGCCCTAGGTCAGAAGTTTGTTGTACTGAATACCATCATTTCTGTACTGAAAAAAAAAAGGTTTCTACCCTTAGCTCACAACCTGCACTCACATGCATCATCATTATATAGCTTATCCTTGAGCTTTCATGGACCAGCCCTAATTAGGCAGGATTAGAGATTCTATGAACTTAGCTGACGTAGGCGTGCATGAAGTTGCCTTTTTCTTTTTCTCAACCATGTCTCTGACTTCAACTTCGACGCTGACAGAACACTGTTGACACCAAGTTGAAAAAGTGTATAAATCCATTGCATGCTCAACTAAAGTATGTTGATAGGGTTGGGCCATTTCAAGTACTAGGTAGGAAAACTTTACACAGACGTTAATTGTGTACAGACTTAACTTAGAATTTCGGTGCCATCTTCACTAATCTAGGATGTCACTTCGTGTACGTAATAAGCTAGGTTGCCTACTTACTGCTTTCTTCTTCATTTCATAATTTTTTGCTACATAAATATGATTTCAGATGGTAAGCATCCCACGTCTTCTCTTGAAACATCTATGTCAAAATGGTTAGGTAATTTGAATGTGAACACGGTTAATCAAAGATTGCATCATTCCTCACACAAATTCTTCTTTTCTTCTCCACGCATTTGCTTAATTTCCACCAATATTTTAGTATTTTACCTTGGTTGGTACTTGTTGAATTATGAATTATCATGCATGGTTGCCAAGTTAGTTGTGATCAAAGAACAACATAAAAAAAAAGTATGGCCGAAATTTAATTTCTTTTGTATGTTGCCAATCATTGCAGGAGCTGAAGGCGCAATTGGTGTGAACTACGGCATGATCGCTAACAACCTGCCGTCGCCGGACAAGGTGATCTCCATGTACAAGGCCAACAACATCAGCTACGTGCGCCTCTTCCACCCGGACACCACCGTCCTCACCGCGCTCCAGGGCACAGGCATCGGCGTCGTCCTCGGAACGCTCAACGAGGACCTCGCCCAACTCGCCTCCGACCAGTCCTTCGCCGCCTCGTGGGTCGCCTCCTACGTCAAGCCCTTCGCCGGCACTGTCACCTTCCGGTACATCACCGCCGGCAACGAGGTCGTCCCGGGGCCTCTAGCCGTGCACGTCCTCCCGGCCATACGGAACCTCGAGGCCGCGATTCAGGCGGTGGGCGTCACGGGCGTGCCCGTCACCACGGCCGTGGCCACGGGCGTGCTCGGCGTGTCGTACCCGCCATCACAGGGTGCGTTCTCTGAGGGCTCGGCGCCGGTGATGGTGCCGCTCGTGTCCTACCTGCTGTCGAAGAAGGCGCCACTGCTGGTGAACGTGTACCCATACTTCGCGTACGCGGCGGAGCCGGAGACGGTGCAGCTCGGGTACGCGCTGCTGGCCGGGTCGAGCGCGACGTCCAATTCCAAGGTGGTGTCGGTGACTGACGGCGGTCTGGTGTACACCAACATGTTCGACGCGATCCTGGACGCGGCGCACGCCGCGGTGGACAAGGCTGGAGCGCAGGGACTGGAGCTTGTTGTGTCGGAGACCGGGTGGCCATCGGGCGGCGGCGCGATGGGGGCAACCGTGGAGAACGCCGCGGCGTACAACAACAACTTGGTGCGGCACGTGACCGCAGGCACCGGCACGCCGCGGCACCCGGGGAAGGCCGTGGAGACGTACCTGTTCGCCATGTTCAACGAGAACCAGAAGCCCGAGGGCACGGAGCAGCACTTCGGCCTCTTCCAGCCGGACATGACCGCGGTGTACCAGGTCGACTTCGCCGGCTCCTACTGATACTGAGAAGTGGGACAGTAGATTCAGGTTTACCACACATACAGAGATTGATTCATTTCCCAGTTACCTTGCTACTCTAGTTATTTACAGGTTTACACTTTATAGCTTTGTACAGCTGCTGGTACACGGCATATAGCATGGGTAGTGTTCGTTGCTTTAGGTATCACGAGTGCGTTGGATCTGATTTGTATTGATACTTATGCATTACTTCTTCAATGTGTTCAATTCAGTTCAATTTAACACCCGTCATGGTGTAGTTTCACAATTTTCTGAACTTCCAATTACAGCTAGAAAAGAAAGGGAATTCTGCACTACGAATTTGCACACTTCTGTACTTTCTGCACTCCGAATTGCATATCTTCTGAACTTTTTTTGAAGGGGAAATTAAAGAAAACTTTTGTTACTTTCTAAGTGAAGAAAAATGATACTCCCTCCGATCCACAAAAAGTGTCCCCTCCGATCCACATTATCTCGCTACCTGTATCATTGGCCCAACTGAATCCAAAACAAATAACATACTTCAAGGCTACCTGCAACTGATGAGCTCTTGATTCGATGTGCCTCGTTTGCTCCCCTGTCGCCCACTCGATCTACAGACTCCAGGCGGCTGAGTCTATCAGTCTGTTACTCCGTGTCTGCCTTTCGGTTCTTTGTGGTTGCGTGGTCAGGATTTAGCTTTTATTTAGAACTAGGGAGATATCACGACTGAACAAACAAATAAAAAAAATGCATTTTTCGAATAGCCAGCTAAACGATTTCCATATTTTCATTGGATTAGGAGAGCTGCAGACATTTACAAGAAGGGGCCCCAAAAACAAGCCTACTGTCGAAATATGAGTGATCGGAGGTCATCTTCAGCAGGTGGATTGGTGGTCGTTGGTACTCAACTCCACCCCCGCTCGCTGCGTAAGGGCACCTCTTCGGTGATCATGTTCACGGCGTGGTGGATCTGGAAGTAACGAAACGCGATCGTCTTCGACAACGCACGTCCCTTAGTTAGCGCTTTGGTGAAAACCATCAAGACTGAGGCTTGTTCTTGGGTGAGCGTGGGGGCCCGTGGTCTCACACAGCTTCTCCCCTAGTCTAGGTCGTTGGGTTGAGTTGTATGGTGTGGGGTGGCCTCTCTAAAGGCTTGTAAATAACTTTTCTATCTATCAATGCAAAGAAACGCAAAGCTTTTTGCGTTTTCGCGAAGAAAAAAAAAGTCTTCAGCAGGTGACACGCAAGGATGAGATTCCAGCTGAATCCTCCTCAAGTGGAAGAGAAACATGGTGGTGCGGTTCGTCCTGAAAGGTTGCGCGCTCCAATGAGACAAAGCATCAGCAAGTACCTCTGCAGTCACCTCTTTCAGTCTCAGTGGTTCATGGGTGACAACCTATTGATCGACCTAGTGCATGTATATGTTAGGGCACACACGTATGATGCATTGCTCGATTGCTGAACAGAGCAGAGCGATCGAGGCATTTGGGAGGACAATAAGATGTTATAGTCGACATGCTTGCAACAGGGAAAGCACACTAGCCAACTCTGGTAACAAAAGCTCGGTGGATCGGCTCCCGTAAGTGCTATCAGCTCCTACTCATATTCCCAGTGCGTCCCATTCCTAACACATATCATCAATCTCATGGGTCAAGCTAGCGCCACTTCTGTATACTCTCCCAAGTTATTTTTTGATGTGTGTATACTCCAAGTTGCAGCTATAGAAAAGATGACAACCTTATATTTTTGCCATGCAATCTTGAGTATTTATTAGCTTATGTACTCATTGCGATTTGGGACCGTGTTGATAGGTGCAAAGGAGCGGTTCAATATTTTATTTATGACTGTGTTGTAACATGGAGTTTCTAGATTTGTGGCACAGCGCTGGTGTCATCAAGGTGTAGTTATGAACATGATCAACAATGACCTGATGATGGTTATGTGTAGTTATAAAGAATATGTATTTACAGTCAAAAAATAAATAAAGAATATGTATGTGTGAGTGGAGATTTCCAACTCCCGAGCTCCACTGATACTGTTATTTTTCTAAAAGAAAAAAAATCAAAAATCATATTTCCGACTTTCAAAAATATTTAAAAAGAACTAGGGAGATCGCATAACTGAACAAACAAATAAACAATGCATTTTCTTCAAATAGATGGCAAAATTGTTTTCCATATTTTCATTTGGATAAGGAGAGCTACAAATATTTACAAGAAGGTGCTCCAAAAAGAACCCTACTTCCCAGATATGACTTGAGTGACCTGAGTTCTTCTGCACCAGTCGACAAGCAGTTATGAGCCAGCTTGATCCTCCTCAAGTGGAAGCGAAACATGGTGACAACGTACATCTGAAGGGTCATGCATTCCACTGAGACAAAGCATCACCACTGTTGTAGTCACCTTCTTCTGTCTTGGCGTGTTGATCGACCTGGTGTATGTATTTGAGCACACATGTAAGATCCATTGCTCGAGGACCAATGCTGAACAGAGCAGTGAGATCAAGGCGTATGGGAGGGCCAGAAAACACTACAGTCGACATCCGTCTAGCAGGGAAAATTCGCTCGGAACCTCTCGTAACAAGTGTTCGTTGGATCAGCTCGCGTAAGTGCTCTCACCACGGACTCATGTTCCCAGTGCGTCCCATGCCTAACACATATCATCATTCTCACGGGTCCATCTAGCGCCACTTCTGTATGCTCCAAGTTGCAGCAATAAGATGACAACCTTATATTGTCACCATGCAATCTTGAGTGTATATTTAGCTTCCGTACTCTTTGGGATTTGGGACCATGTTGATAGGTACAAAGGAGTGATTCAATATTGTATTTATAAGTGTTTGTTAACCACCTATCTGTCCTTAACTCTGTTGATACATTCAATTTTAGTAGCATCGGCTTTTCAGATTTGTGACACAGCCTAGTGTAATTTTTTTTTAGAAATGGGGGTGTGGATCCTGGCCTCGGTATCAAAATAATGCACACAACATTCGTAAATTATTGCAAAGTATCAATATTCAAAGGTTTACAATTGAAGGATTGCTCAGCGTGGATTAAAAAATCAGCTAGGTAAACCAAGCTCTAGCCATATAATCTCTTATGATGTAGTGACCCACCCCGGTAGAAGATAGTCCGTACGACCATCATCAATCGAGTACATCATGTATTCATGAGACCACGCTGATCCGCATGAAAAAGATAGGACCACAAATGGATCCAGTAGGTCGCCTTGTTTATAACCTGCAAATAATGTGAAGATTGTGCATTGTTAAAACTTATGTCATTACGGCAATTCCAAATTGCCCACAGAACGGCCGCGGCGCCAATTCTAACACGTTCTTTTGTTTTGAAATCCATCACATTCAACCAGCTGCCAAACAAATTGCGATAGTAGTTGGAGGGTAAATGTTAAAAGTAAAATGCACCACAGACTCCACGAGACTCATATGCATCACTGAAAACGCATTTCTTACACCCTGTCCATCTTCGTTTAGCCAAGTTATTTTTCGTCAATAATTCTTTTCTATGCACGAACCATAGGAATTTTTTTTATTTTTAAAGGCACCTTCAGTTTTCACAAATATTTGCGCAAGTGTCTGGTATTACCATTGATCAACTCAGCATAATAAGATTTCACTGAAAACACTCCATATGGTGTAAGTTTCCAGTTCAATATACCGGTTCATCTGTTAAGTTAACAGTCATAAGTTTCTCAACAAGATGGAACCACAAATCCCTAGTGTCCCTTACCAAGTACCTTCTAAAGTACAGATTGATACGAGTACTCTAGAAAACAGTCGTGACCGTAACGCTCTTGTTCGAGGCGATAGTATATAGTGAGGGATATTCATTCGCTAATGAATTATTGCCTAACCATATGTCCTCCGAACCGGATCTGATATCCATCACCGAGATTAAAAGAACCATACTTAAAGAAGTCATCCTTGACTCCCATTAAGCCCTTCCAAAACGGTGAATCGGTTGGCTTAACCTGAACCTGTGACAACGTTTTGTCACCTAAGTACTTATTACTTAAATGTTCTTGCCACACCCCATCCTCATTGAGTAATTTGAAAATCCATTTACTCAACAGGCATTTATTTTTTTAATTTCCAACACCTCTATGCCGAGCCCACCTTGGTACTTAAGCCTACAGACTATATTCCCTTTAGTGAGCCTATAATTTTTCTTTTGTTGATCATTCTGCCAAAATAAGCGTGAACGATAGTAATCCAATCTTTTACGTAACCCCTTAGGTATTTCAAAGAAGGACAACATGAACATTGGTAAACTTGTTAGAACCGAGTTGATTAGCACCAGACGATCTACGTATGCCAACATCTTAGCTATCCAGGACCCCAGCTTACGCTCAAAGCGATCCTCAACCAGTTTCCATTCTCTATTCAGAAATTTTCTTTGATGAATAGGAATATCTAAATATTTAAACGGAAGTGAACCAACCTCACATCCAAAAAAAATCGGTATTTCTCTTGATCATCTTTTGCTTTGCCGAAACAGTATAGCTCGCTCTTATGAAATGACCAGATGATGTATCTGTGTAGTTATAAAGAATATGTATATACCTGCTAGTATAACATATTGAGTTCTATTATGAATATATATTAGTTATCTTAGTGTACAATTACAGCGATCAACTTTCTTCTTAATTAGATATTAGCGACTTCTACACGAAAAGATTTAGTTGACCACGGTCTACTATAAAAAAGAAGGGTCCAGCAATTATTGGTCGGGTGTCATAATCCTACATGAACTCGTATAGATTTTCTTGCACTTTCACCTGATGTTGAACATACAAGTGGTATTTAGTTCTCTTTGTCATTGCGTTGTGTAGGTGTGCAAAATATGCTTTATTTGGTGTTTTATTGCTTGTGGTTTCTAGTTTGTGGTTTAATGTTTGGTCATAACATTGCTTTTCTTTTAGAACGGGTACTAGCCTTGCGTAGATAAGAGTATCTTTGTTCATAGGTATTGTGGGGTATTTTTTTTGAAACGAAGGCAAAAGTTTTGCCTTATCCATTAATTAAGAAGAAGGTGCCCGGTTTATTTGTGGGACAAACTGGATGAAAACCATACAACAAATACCATAGGTATTTTGGGGTATTTTATTCGCTAGGTATATAGACCGTGTTTGGTTTTAATGGAAACCTATGGTCCACTTTTCATGCAGTCTCAAAGGAACTTTTTTACTGAGTCTAGAGTCATAACATTTTCCTTTGTTTTTATGACATCTATAGTGCAATATCCTTTTAACAATAGTAATAGCTTTGAAATATCCCTAAAAAAAGTAATAGTTTTGAAATATTTCACGAAATACAAAGAGTTGCAAATAGTTATGGGAGACCCTGGAAAAGATCACAAGTCTGCTCCTTTTAAAAGTTTTGGACTTGAGCTCAATCGTGCTCATGAGGCTGAGAGGCATGGTGCTGACATAACACCCACGCATCAAGTTTCACCTTGACTATTAGATGTAACAAAATATAATGCGTGCAGAGGAAGTTTATCATCCATCTTTGTGTGACAAAAACTCTGATCGGCTAATCCACACTCTCAACTTGAACACATGATCCCAACGCATGGCATGCCTAACAATGTCCCTTGTTCTCACAGACCAATCTAGCACCACGTTTTTCTCCGCCCCGTGACAACAACAAAATGATGGGAAGGCTTACATTTTTGCAGTGCAGTTTTGAGTGTTCAACTTTAATGCTCATTGGTACTATTTAGCTGTAAGTGCACAGAATAATTCAAATTGTATACATGGGCTGCATGTTTCCAAAATTACCACCTCACCGATCGCCGGTAATTATTTAACTCCACAAGTACAACATGTATAAGATCCCCCTAGTAACGTTATTTATACGTAACTAGCACGGTGCTTTATATAATTTGGGTGTAGTTATGAATGTTAACAGTAAGGATCATACACAATATCAGTTGTGACAAATGATGTTTGCTTATAGTTATAGAAAAATAGTGCTCCGGTGGGATATACTAGGTCCAACATAGAGAGAAATTATAATCGGTCATGGCATGTTTGGATATTGTTATGATCATCTGCCACGAAGATGTTATTTATCCATGATTATAATAATTTATCAACTTAGTATAGGAGATATATAGATTGTGTCCTACTGTAAAAGTGTTCCACCAATTATCTATTGGATGTTATAATCATACCATGAACTCGCGGTAGATTTTATTGCACTCTCCCTCGATGTAAGTGATCCAAAACTAGATAATTTACCAAGGTGAATGTCTTGTTCTTTTTTTAGAAATGGGGAACCAACCCCGCCTTTGCATCAAAACTATGTACACAACGATTTATTGCATAGTTTCAAAAAGTATAAAGTATCAAGCAAGAACATTTATAGCTAAAGAATCACACAAAGTGAAAATGAAAATCAACAAACAAAAGATGATAACACCATCCTCCCCTAACACCATACTTTTAAGGACATATACATTATATTTTGTTCGTCAGAATGATGGTCAAAGTTGGACTCAAAAATCAAAGGGACTATATAATCCTGAACGAAGGAACTTCCATGAACTCACGGTAGGTTTGCTTTCACATTCCTTGTATTAAGTGACCCAGATTCTAGATAACTTGTACCAAGAATGGTGATTCGTCCTTTTTTAAATTTTGTCCTAGATTTACAATGTTCCATCGATTATTTCGGAATGGAAGAATTGTTCCACGTTGATTTTGCAACTCCCTCTGATCCAAAAAGATTGTCGTGAGTTAAGCGTCGGAAGCATCGCA
This sequence comes from Poa pratensis, assembly GCA_947311845.1. NCBI lineage: Eukaryota > Viridiplantae > Streptophyta > Magnoliopsida > Poales > Poaceae > Poa > Poa pratensis. The sequence goes on from CAMZMU010000067.1 coordinate 32,662,486, forward strand.
CGTAGCTATTTCGGTACGACACTTAATCCGCATCGGAGGGAGTAGCCCTTACGGAGACTGTTGAGAAGTAGGACCCGTATGTTACAAATTTAGTTTTACCACATAGAGTAATTCATTTTCAGTTACCTTGCTATTATGATGTGCATGTTTACACATTACAGCTTTGTACGTGTGCAGTGCACATTGGTACACCATTCGCAAAAAAGAAGGTGTTGGTAGTTCGTTGCTTTAGATGTCATTGTGTGGACTCGTAGTGATACGTATGCATCACTATCACTAGTTTAATCTGACACTCCTTCTCTCGGTATAGTTTCAAAATTATCAGCGCTCCTTTGGAACTGGAGCTTCCAGTAATTTGCTTAGCAATTGGGGCCAAATCCTGCTCCGAAGAATAGAGTTAGAAATGAAAGGGAACTCTGACAACTGCATATCATATTTTCCTTCTTCTCTGCAGGTTGCGTATCTTCTGTACCTTCTTTGGAGGGAATCGAAAACAAAAACAATTTACCTACCTTTCTTAGGTCTCTCCTAATAAAACTACATTTTTTCTGTGAGAAAGGTACATTTTTGTGGGAAAAAACAAGGAGTAGAACGTTGGCCCAGCTGAATTCAAAAACAAAAGCAGAAGATGTCCCACCAATCCAGCCCATTGGGCTCAAAAGAGGCAGAAAGGTGCCACGTTACCTCTTCTGCCGCTGAACACGTAGCGATGCACCCCACGACAGCCGCACTAGAAAGTAGAAAGTGCAAGTGCCGAGACGAAGCGAAGAGGGGATTCGATTCCTTGGGGGAAAAGAACAAGATTTCCTTCGCTGAGTGAGGCGTGAGAAGCGGCGAGTTCTTCAATCTTCCGCGCCTCGTTTCTTCGCCAGGAGGTGAGTACGACGGCGCCTCGCCTTGGTGTTGGTTAGTTTCTTTCGCTCTCTGCTTGATCTGGTTTGCTCCGCGTCTGGTCTTCGGTTGCTTTTGTGGAGAAGTAGTGATCGATCCGCATGAGTAGCGTTCATGCAAGTCTATTTCTGCAGTAGGAGTTGTTTGATTTGTAGTTCCTCTGAGTAATCGAGCAAGGGGCAGCAGGAGGCGCAGGCGCAGTTAGATTTATGCTCTGTTTGAGGGTTTTTTTTTTTAATAGTCAGATTAATCTCGGCGCTAGTAGAAGTAGCAAGTGTTGGTGAAATATATGTGGGAAAATTTGTAAGGTAGATCTCTTGCAACGTCATACAGTATTTGACAATTTTTGTGTATGCGCACACGCAAAAAAAACACTATGTTTCTGGCGGAATTTGGGGGTAGGCTGACAACATTGTTCCGTAAGAACTTCCATTAGGGCAACTGGAAGCCAATGTTGGATTAAATTAAAATGGTGATCCTTCCAAGAAGTCGCGGTAGCCTTGCCTGCAGTTTCCCATGTTGCAAATAAGCCGTAATCTGGATAGCTTCCAAGGAGGAGGATACTTTATTTCCATCTTGTCAAAATACTTAAGAAAGGAAAGAATTTAAGCATGATGTTAGTGTGTATGATGTTAGTTTGTGTAGTGTGGTATCTTGCCATGGATTTCTCATATCTAGTAGCATATCTTTCCAGGCATGGATGGGAAGAACTCCAGCAGTGGGCAACAAGCTCAACAAGCTAGGCCAGATGTGCTGAAGCCTACTGCAGATTCTGGTACTGGAAATGTGAGTCCGGTGAACGGTCATGAAACTGTAGATATGAACATGGAAGCCGCCATCTCCGCGGATGATGTCATGCGAGCTGGAGGGTTCGGTGCAAAAGACGACATCGGCAGCCTCCTACCAACGGCTATGGACTGCACTGACTTTGAGGCCTCACTGCGGGACGCCCGCGACTTCGAAGGCGAAAAAGAGCAGCCATCACATCCTGGGCTTGGTTACAGGGCAACCGAAGCTGAGGGTGGAACCAAGCCATTGGATGTGCCGAGGCAGTGATCATGCTTCCTTGCGCAACTTTGAAACAAAGGACAGGGTCCATGTTTCTGAAGCAGTTCTGTAGTTTTCCATCTTCGAAACTCGGCTTCACTGAGTAACATCCTCTTGTTCCAGTGCTGGATGGACATGAGTTTGTGAGCCATAAGAGGTTTTAGTTTTCTGTAGTTATCGCTGTCCTTGGATCCATGAAATCTGCGGAAGTATATTTTATTTTGATTGTGTATTGCCTGCAGTTTCCGGTTTTGTCAGTGTTATAGATTGATCAGGACTTCTCTTACAGGAAGAGGGAATTTGTTCTGCCTCGATGAGCAAACAAACAATTCCAGAGCACACCCATATGACTTACTGTGTCTGGTGTGGCATCTTGCCCTGGAGTTTCCATATCCAGTAGAATATTATTCCAGGCATAGATGGAAATCACTCCGGCAATTGTCAACAAGCTCGACAAGCTAGACCAGATGTGCTGAAGCATAATGCAGATTCTGATAGCACAAATGTGAGTCGGGTGAATGGTCATGAACCCGTAGATATGAACATATAAGCCGCCATCTTTGCCGATTAGGTCATGCGAGCTTGAGGCTTCGGTGCAGAAGACGATGTCGACAGCCTCTTACGGACATCTATTGAGTCCGACGTTGACGCCTCATCGTGGGACACCCGCGACTTCAAAGGCGAAAAGGAGCAGCCGGCATGTCCTGTGCTGGGTTACAAAGCAACTGAAGCTGGCGGCGACAGTTTTAGCTTGTGAATAACTTATATTTAGTTTTCTTTGTTGTTGAATTATGAAAAGTCTGATTAAAGTGCAGTTTTACTTGTCTTGGCCAGAACTTGGCTTTTCTTTCAGAACCGGTGGATTCATCTGTCTGAACAAACAACAGATATTGGAATCTTTAATTTTCTTTTTGAAACATCGTAAAAATGATGTCTCTATTTTCATAAACTTAGGAGAGTTGCAAACATTTCCATGAGAGACCCCAAAAAACAGTGGCCCAAAAAGGATCAGAAGCCTGCAACGGCAAGATGAGTGCTCTTAGGTCTTCTCCACCGACAGTGCTCACATTCAAGAGGACATGTGCACCACACTCATATGATATGTCAAGTGTGAGGACGTTTTGGTTGACCTGGTGTGTGTATTGGTACCAGAGCAAAGCCCTATGCCTTATTGCTCGAATCCGGTGTGGATTTGAGTACTACCCATCTCACTTATCGTAGAAATAGAACAACTTTTGCCATGCGTGTAGCGGAGCAAGTTCACTAGCGAACTCTCATGACAAATGCCCGTTGGACTGGCTCGCGTACGCCAGTGCATCCCATGCCAACCGCCGATAGGCCAAGCTTAGCATCACGTCTGTATACATTATACACCCAGTTATAACAATCAAATAGGTAGGCAAGCATACTTTTTAGCAGTAGAGCTCTGGGTGTTCAGTTTATATACTCGTCAAGACTGCTTCGTAGGTGCAGAGGAGTGATGCGACATAGTGACATTGTATTAATGACTTACAGGCCGAAGTGCATGACTAATTAGTAAGTACTTGCTTTGGATAGTTGGAAGGAAGTGCTAAATTGGTAGGTACCGCTGTACGTACCTGTCTTTAAATAAGCCATGAACTTCGGCATGCAAGTGTTCTACCAACGCTCATAGTGAACTTCGGCATGCATGTGTTCTACAAACTGAGCACCATGCTCCACGTACTCCAGTTTGCAAGGAGAGAAAGATAGTGCTAAGATACAAATGAGTACGCAGAAAGATAAAGACATTTCAATTCCACACAGTGATCTTGGGAATAGGAAGTATTAGGAATTAGAGTTGCACTAACAATTTTCTAGCCTGCACCAGAGACTTCCCATGTACGGTTCAACCAATTAGCAGAGAATCAATAGACTTGTCTCAGGCAAAGATCCATCCTTCCCAGGCAAAGATCAAAGCTGAGCTTCGTACTAAGCTGATCTCTGTTGGTAGGAACCTGATCTTCGTTGCTAGGAATTTGACCTGTAGTTCGCCTATGGGATATGAGCACAGAGCACGTAGGGCTGCTAGCCGTGGCGCTGAGTAATTAAACTGTCGATGTGGTGTCTGGCTCTGGCCCGATACATTTTGTTGGTTGGGCTGAGCTAGAGTTGTCGCAATACAATGCATTGAAGCCGTGCACCTGGTAGGCGAGTCGGTGGCCTCACGTGTCTAGTTAGCCTTTTGTTGATACATTAAATTACTTTTTAATGGCCAAAGTATGATATATATATACCTGCGAAATAAATCCTCAAATGCGTTTGGTTTCACCCATCCAAAGCAAGCCAGTGGTCCTTGTGAAGAGCACACTTGTTTCTCGTCCACCAACTGAGCTTGTTGATTAATCACAATACCATGTTCATATTTATGAGAAGTTGTACCGATAAGATTTTTTAGCTTCACGTCTCTCATTAGGTCGAACAGGGGGCTCTAATCAAATTCACAAAAAAAATCACGAAAAAGGGGCTAATCAAATGCCGGCGAGCTCAGGTACTATGGTAGCCATGTTGTGCCGCCTAGATTCAGGTCTGTGGTCATCCACGAAGGAGGCATCCGTCTGCCTCCCTTCCGTCTTAGTCAGAGGTGGAGCTCGTTTGTGCCACGTCACTCTCCATATCTCGTGAGCCTATTTTTTTTGCGAAACACGGTACAACGTGGACGCTCACAAATACGCGCATACACTCATCCCTATGAACGCACACACGCACACCCTACCCCTATAAGCATCTCCGAGAGACTGAGCCGGCGGATTGGGTCTTGAGATTGACGAAGTCACCACGGGCGCCTCGCTGTCGACGGGAACGTCGCCTCCCACTGAAGAAAATTCCGCCCAAATGAGAAACACCAGCGTCAAACCTGGGGTTTGAACTCTGATGGGCTAGGGGTACAACCACCCACGTAACCATCTTACCACAGGCAAGTTCTCATATCTCGTGAGCCTCAATCTATGCACTTTGTTCACCGGCTCCATCTACGCACTTTTGTCTAGCCAGATTAATTAGAACAAAGATTATTGGAAAGAGTAGTTTCTTCTTTGGTGTTGACCCATTTGGCCATTTCGGTTGCCCCTGATTATTGGAAAGAATAACGATGGCCCGTTGACACTTGTTCATGAGCTAAGAACGGCGACAAAAACTGAGCTCGGACAAGATGTCGTGGCCACACAAGCCATTCGCTTCCCCCCTGCATTGATCACCATCTTCCTTTGCCCGCCGGATTAAAGCAGCCACGGGCCATCGTGGACACAAAAGTTCTAAATCTTCAGCCGCCCGTCGGCGATCTCCAACGCCTCTTTGTCAAAGACTTGGTTTCATGTCTTTCCAGTTCTCTACCTCCCACTGATCGGATCCCACAACGTGATCCATGAATTGTCTATCTGTCTAGCTTCAATCTTGTTCTGAATTTGTGAGATTTGTCGAGATGGATAGTTTTGTACCTTTTCTTTTGGGACGTTGTACTATAGGAAATTGGGATAGTTTTTCTATGAATATGGTCAAATTGTTGATCGTTTGACTTCAGAACAAAGAAAAAATTACACGCCTTGTTAAAAGGGGGGTAGTCGGGCTTCGGATTAATTTCCACAAGAGCGAGGTTATGATTTTGGGGAGCCCTAACCACGAGCAACAAAGGATCGCAAATATGCTGAACTGTAAGTTGGGGGCCTTCCCCTTTACCTACTTGGGCTTACCAATTAGCGATAAAGCCTTGATGGCTGGGGATTGGGGTCCCCTGCCAAAGAAGGTAGGCAAGAGAGCTGACCCTTGGATGGGAAAATGTCATCAGCTACTAGGCTAACGCTAGTCAATGCTTGCCTCTCTAGTGTTCCGCTACATGCCATGGGGATGTGAATGTTGGGGGATGGAGTTCATGGTGCCATGAGCAAACACAACGCCCATTTCTTCTAGGTGGGAGAAGGGCACCAAATGCAAATACCATTGGGTGCGGTGGGCCGACGTTTGCATGCCCAAGGCCTTGGGGGGCCTCGGGATCATGGACACTAAACTTATGAACAAATGTCTTATGGCCAAATGGATCTGGAAGATCTACGCTGGAGGAGAACAAGGCTTGTGGGCCGACATCCTCCGCAATAAGTACCTTAGGGTAAGGATTTGTTAGTGGACAATCATACCCAGGGCTCACAATTCTGGAAAGCGATCCACAAAGTCAAGGAGGTGTTTCGCTTGGGGATCAAACACCTAGTTGGCAATGGGACTTCCACCAGACTTTAGCTGGACTGGTGGATTGACCCGGACCTCTGCGGGAGAGCTTCCCGGAGATCTTTACCATAGCCTTGGAACCAGAGGCGACGGTCGCCCAAGCTTTTAGCCAGGAGATATGGGACATTTTGTGTAGGCGCGCCTTCGGCCTTGTAGAGCAGGTCCAGTGGGTTAACTTGTTGAGGATCCTCGAGACTGCGCGTCTATTTCAGGCCCCTGAACGGATAGTCTGGGCTCTCGAAGCTTCGGGGAGGTTCACTGTCAGCCCTCTCTACCGCAAGCACTGCGAAGGAACACCTCGTAAGCACTTCTGTGAGATCTGGCGGATTGCAGTCCCCCAGAAAATCAAGGTGTTCCTTTGGCAACTTCTTTGGATGCGGCTGCCGTCTAATGACAATATTCGTCATCGGCATGGCCCTTCCACTGGGTGGTGTGCCTTATGTGGTGAGTTCGAGGACACGAACCACATCTTCTTCACATGTCCTCTCACCAAGTTCATGTGGAGTTATGTGCGGGAGTTGCTCCAATGCAATTGGAACCCTGCCTGCTTCTCTGACTTGTACCGGAACTGCGTAGATACGTGGGCCAATCGAACAGAATTATTTGGACGTGTTGTGCGGCTCTAGTTTGGTCCCTATGGACGACCCGGAACAAGTTCACCATTGGGGGTGTCTTTCCCTCCTAGCCGGCTGACGGTTTCTACAAACTTTCTATGTATCTACATGTGTGGAAGCCAGTGGCTAGGAGGCAGGATCGAGAGGCTTTGGAGCTGACGATTAGCAGGATTCGTCTGCTCTACACACAGGTTCGGGAGGCGCCAGGCTGACGTTCCCCAACCTTCCTGCTTGTATCCCTTATCTAGGTGTCGTCTTGCGTGTAGTAGGGCCTTGGGGTGCTTGTACTTCATGCTTTCTTGTAGTAGCTAGTTGTGCCGTTATGTTCATGTGGTACACTAGCGCTTGGCGCTTTTTATATTTCGAACATGTGTGCCCTGTTGCTGGTCCCCGGCTTGTACGAACTTTGTTTGTGTGTGATGGCTTCATTAAATTAAATCCGGGCTGATCTTGAACCGTTTTTAGTTAGTTTTTCTGTCGGTTTTGCTAAATTCCATTCGAGAAATCTCACGGACTAGCAAAGGTCCCCATTCTTTTCTATCTGTTTTTCTGGGACATGTTGATTCCGGGAAGTAAAGCTACCACAGCTGGAAAATTACGCCAAGCTACCAAAAAAAAAATTTGCATGGTAATACGATTCTCATTGATAAATAAAAGACGAGATACAAAGTACGTATACACCGATCTTACAAATCTGAAAAGATAGGATAAACCTATGTGACAAGCCAACGCCTATCCATCTTCTTCGGCACCACCGTAGCAGCCACCAAAGAAAAAATAGACAGATCACCTCTTCACCCGAGCTCGACGCGGCTCCATCGCTGATCATCAGCTTTTCGGACCTCCAAAGTAGTTTGCCATAGGACAAACCATTGCCGTTGAAAGAATCAGATCGTGGCAGCACGACCCCGGACACGCCATCGAACTTCAGCACTGGCACCCCCGCACGACGACGTCGGAGTAGGGAACCTGAACCGTCAGCCTCCAACCACGAACCCACCACAAGGTGCACCATCTTCCAGTTGTCACTAGTGCAGACCACCGTCTGCATGTACTCCTGGACGAATCATCTCTGCTCTACCATGGCGCCGGAGACAACGCCGCAGCAACGGGGACCGAGCAGGAGGAAAAATCCATCTGATGGAGTCGCCGCCGCCGCCTCGCAGACACCATCCATGAACCCTACAGCCACCGATCTGAAAGATCGGCAAGCACACAGTGCCACCAACTCCGAAACGCCGCCATGAAGGACAACGCCGGTGTGGGAGTAGAGTTGAGGCAAATTTATTTGCCCGGGCGCCGCTGTCGTGGTGGTATCACGGCAGATGCCATAGGATGGCTAAGAGTGGGGCCGATGGACGCTGGTGGATCCGGGAGAGGGCTAGCGCGCTAAGAAGCGCACACAGAAAAGCTCACAAGCACAAGAACACACCACGATCTACCCAGGTTCGGGGCCCTCGTGAGGAGGTAACACCCCTACTCCTACCTATCTCTCTCTATATATCCGAGGTATCACAAGTACAAAGTGCTCCTCGAACTGTATCCCTCAACAATGGAGAAGAGCTCAAGGATGAAGATGATACTAAGAGGGGAAATGAGTCCCAATGCCTCGTCCCTCACGCAGGAGGGGGGAGGCCCTATATGTCGGCTAAACCGAGTTACGGAAGTACCCCTCCCGGTACACTGCAGACGCGCACGCCTGCGCGTCATGATTGTCTCTGCACAGTGGACAGGACGTGGCTTGCCCATGCCCTGTCCCATATCTCTGCTCCTAGGTACAGCCGAGGTCAGCGGTGTCCTTCTCCTGCTCCCATGCGCGTCCTTGGTCATCAGAGGTAAGCCCAGTCACCTCAGACATGCGCCGTACCGCACGCCGCGCTCCCATGTCGGACGGGAAGTGACAGCAGCGCTGACCCCTGTCCGACATAAGGTGCCTCATCTTGATAACCCGGCATGGATATGCCGGATTCCCTTTCCAGAATAACCTTCCCTGCACATAAGACAATACACAAGATACCGACATACATATGTCGGTCATTATGTCTCGGATCCCTTATCTCGGATCCCAAGTCTCGGTCAACATATGCCGGTTTGCACCAGCATGGTACCTCGGTCCCTTCTGGCCCGGGTTACCTTGGTTTTCCTATGTCGGTTTGCACCAACATCACACCCTGGTCACTTCGGAGGTCCAGGTATGTCGGCTCTCACTGTAACCTGGCCCACACCTGGGACCTTGCTTATGCCACACCATGACCCTACCCGGGGGTAGCCCCCCGACATTAGTCCCCGAAGCTGGTGCGGTCCTGCAGCCTTGGATGAAGGGCCACAGCAGGTTTAATCAACCGAAACAACCACACCAAGCATCCGACATAACTATGTCGGTTCAACCGTAAAGCCACTAATAACCTCTCCAACTGATTCCGACATCCGCCCCTGTGTCGGTTTCTCCGACACAAGAACTCCGCTGAAGGAGCAAGTCAAGCTTTCACAACCAACTCAACTTAAACAAATCATCCGACATATATACGTCGGGCCACCTCTAACATCAGGATAAAAACTCCAATTGCTTTCGACACCTGCCCTTATGTCGGTTTCTCCGACACAAGGCAACTGCTTTAACCTGATCAAATATCCGACATTCTTATGTCGGTTCTTCTCAAGCTTCAAGGACCAAACTTCCCACAAACTTCGAGATCTGCTCTTGTGCCGGTCTCTCCGACACAAAAAGATTCCCACGATCTCGTCCAAGATTTGACCACAGCACGTGGCAGGGAAACACTGCGCGATGCCTCGGTTATTGCACGCAGACAGACGTGCCATTGCACGCACGCCTCCCACGTCATGCCGGCCCCATGGGCTATCAAGTCCACAGAACACTCAAGTGCTTTGACCATGGTGTGCCTCCTCGATTCCCACGCCAGTAACAGCACGCGATCGTGCCCTGGGCCGTTACCTCTTGGCAACCCACGATGTGGCCCATCGTGCGGCCGCGATTACCGCACCCGCGCAGATCGTGCGCGGTTAATCCGCGCGGCCGTTACGGGGAACGTGCGCGGTAAAAACGCTAACCGCACATACCCCGCGCCCATAAATAGGGGAGCGGAGCAACCCACATTGTCTTCTTCGCCGTTCTCTTCTCCTCTCTCGATCCTCTGCACCATCGCCGCCGCCGCGCAGTGCACTCTGCCACCGCACGACGCCGGACCACGCGAGCCACCGCCCACCGGAGCACCTCGCGCCGCCACCGGACACGCTCAACTCCGGCACGCCCTGCGCTTCTTCGCCTTGCACCGCCGCCGCAACTCCGGTAAGATCCTTGCCCTTGACATTGCCGATGAGCGCGTTCATCCTTTCTGATGAACTTGTTCATCCTCTCCGTAGATGCTCTCACATCCAGTTGCTTAGATCCCTCTAGATTTTCTTCATTGCGCCTTTTATTATCCTTGCAATAGTTCCTCCGAAGATTTTCCTAAGTTTCAACTCATAGATCTTGCACTTATCTTCTATTTTTCCTTCTCCGTAGATCTTCTGGTTATCTTCTTGTTTATAGATTCTTGTTTCTCTCCGTCGCGCCGACGCTAGAAAGCTCAATGCCGGTGAACTTATGTCCTTTTTTGCAGATTCCGCCGCCGACATGGGTACCCGATTCTCACTTCCTCGCCGCCATGCAGAGATGTCGGCTAGCAATACTCCGGAGCCTGCCGACATTCCCGCCGAGGAAAGCGAGCGCGCCGGATGGGAGGGCTCGGATGTCTCCCAAGCCGAGATAGACTGGCTGGCCCGGACCAAGCGAATCCCGGCACAAGTAATATGCCGGATTCCCGGCACAGAGGCCGAGCCGAGTTTGGAATCCGGCGAACGCGTGGTCTTCGTCGCGCACTTTGAGCGCAGCTTTGGACTCCCGGCGAGCCAGTTCTTCCGATCTTTCTTGGATCGGTTCCGTCTTCAACCCCATCATCTTCCAGCCAACGCCATCACCACGCTCTCTGCGTGCGTTTCTTTCTCCGAGGGATACCTCGGACTCTGGCCCACCGTTGAGCTCTGGGCCAAGTACTTCCAACTCCGGAAGCAGAGTGTCCCGGATCGGAAAACAAGAACTTTCCCAAGGAGATGACCCCGTGCGGAGCCGCTACAATTATACCTCGGAGAGGTTCCATCTTTCCTCGGATTCAAGGCCTGGAGTCATGCCGGAAGTGGCAGCGCACGTTCTTCTACGTGAAGAGCCCAGACAATGTCGACCTTCTGAACCTGCCGACATTCAGCATCGGCACCCGCTCTGAGCAGTTTAACTGGTCACTCAACCCGAAGGAGACGAACCTCGAGATCAATCAAATTCACAAGATCGTCGAGAAGCTTGTGGGGGCAGGATAACGAGCGATGATCTCCTGAGGACCTTTATCAGCCGCCGAGTTTCCCCCCTCCAATCCCGGGTTCACAAGATTTGCCACATGAGTGGCCAGTACGATCCAACTCGGACCAGCACCCACAAGCTGACCAAACCCGAGGTCAGAAGGCGCGTTAAGGCAATTGCCCGAACGACGATGACCGAGGAATGGGAATGGGGTCTAAAACCTCATGATAGAACTCGGCTTCCGGAGCAAGTAAGTAACTTGCAATTTATACCGACATACTTTTTTCTGCCGAGATAACTCTTATGTCGGCTCCATACTTGGCTCATAAAATAACTCGGTTTTACTGCTTCTGACTTGCAGAGGTTTACTCGGCAAAAGACTGAAGACGGAGAGAACCCCTCCGCCAAATGGGGCAAAGATATCCCTGCCCAGGCCGTCACCGAGGTAGATGACTCGGACGATGAGGATCAACTGCCGATTCCGGCTGCGGGCGCCCCTACCTCGGGTAAGTCTCGAGCCCGAGCCTCAATCCGAGATTGGTCAGATGACGATGATTGCGAAATGTTAGAGGTACTTGATGCTCGTCCCATCGCCTATGCTCACCCATTAACCTCGGCCTCAGCTAACCCGGGCGGCCTGCTCCGAGTGCACGCCCTGCTACTACGGGCAAACAAGTTGGATCTCGCAAGCGTGCAGAGACCGGTACCCGAATACCGGGACCTCCACATCCTCAGATCCAGCGGCACCAAAAGTGAAGCGGCAGAAGAAAGGAGCGGTTAAGCCGAAACGGGCCAAGAAGACACCGCCAGTTTCTCAAGGGTAAGATACTCTTTGCCGACATACGCTCGTTTCTCTTGCTCCCTTTTCCCGGGATAATCTTTCCCGAGATAACATCTTTTCTGGTTTCAATGCAGTGATGCCCTTGCGGTTAATCAGAGCGCCTCCTCCATGCGCTCACCCCTTCCGACTGCAGCGGAACCTCGGTCAAATGATTCCGGGGTACACGCCACCCCATCCGTCATACTGCTGCCGGCTTCTGATGCCGCACTCGGAGGAGGCCAAAGCACTCCCGAGGTCGTGGTCCTCGACCAAGATGTTGGCTCCGGTGCCCCCACCGCGGACTCCGACATTCCGCGGTCCGACACTTCGGTAGCACCGGACCCACAGCAACCACCACCACAACAACAACAGCCGCATCAACAGCAACAACAACAGCAGCAACAGCAACAGCAACAGCAACAGCAGCAACAAAAGCAGCCGCCACCGCCGAAGCCCACCACAAAGTCCACCGAGCTAGTAACTCGGAAAACTACTCCCGCCCAAGCCGGCACAGAGTCAAGTGGCCACCGGAAACAACTTGCCAACCCGGAGAAACAAGTGGTGGTGACTCCAACCCACTCCTCGAGCCACCAGCAGCTAGTTGCCCGAGTTTCCAAAGCCAGCGCACTCAAAGCGGCAACAGCTTGGGCTCGGTGGAGCACTACAACATGGATTGGAACGCCGCTGACACCAGCGAGGTTTCCTCCCCTAACCCGGTTGGGCCAAGCCACGTCGCGCAGTCCATTCATGCGCTGCAGATTGCCGTTCTCAATGCCAGCAAGATCACCGAGGTAAACCTTCCTCAACTCAGTCCTTTTCTTTTTCTCAATAGAACATAGATATATTATCCCCAGTCCCCGAGATTTGGGTCGAGTGATTGAAGCTCGACCGAGTAAAGACCACTCGGCGTGAATCTTCCCAAAAAATTCAATATCCAGCCCACTTCGAAAAACTTCGATATCCTGTCCCCGAGATTCGTGTCGAGTTTACTCGGCATGAATCTTCACATATTTCCGACATGCAGTCCCCGAGACTCATGTCAAGCTTATTCGGCGTGAAATCTCACACTTTTTCCGACATATTTTCTCTTTTCAGGATTGCACCAACACCCGGACCGAGGTGTTCAAGAAGCTACTCTTGGAGCACAGGAAACTCCGGAATTCCCACAAGCAGCTGCAAGAGGTGATGAAGAAACACGACGACGCGCACAACGCTGCGCTTAAAAAGGAGAAAGATGAAGTGCCTCGGCTCCAGAAGGAGCTTGCTCGGGTTCAGGGCGAGAAGACCGACATTGAGAAGGCCCTGATGCAGAGGGAGGAAGCTGCGCAGAAGCACAAGGAAACCCTCGAGGCGACCGAGGTTCGCGCTACCTCGGCACAAGGAGAACTGGATGCCCTCAAGGCAAAATGCGACACCTGGCTGGCGAGCTCACCCGGCTTAACAAGGAGATGGACAGTAAGTTTCCTTTATCCTTTCTTTTTGTTTCCACAGCTTGTACCGACATTAAATATATGCCGGTATATAACTCAATTCGGTGATAGCTTTTCTATCTTCAGATCACTTCTCCCATTCCAAGGCCGCTGCAGTCAACACTGTCCGCAGGGCACGAGCAAAAAGAGCAGAAGCTGGCCCAATCTCGGAGGAATGGGATATTGAAGATCACCTGACCGCTCTGAACGCTCGCATTTCTCCTCTGAAGGCCATTGGTATCGATCTTCTTGATGCTGGCATCCGAGCTTACCGAGCCTTATGGCCAGGATCTCAGCCTCCAGTTAGCATTGAAGAATTGTCCAAGTGTCTGTCGGGGGCCGAGACCAGGGTCTGAGAGTGGAGATCTTCTGTAGCTCGCGCCGGAGCTGATCAAGCCCTGACGTTTGTGCTATCCTGGTATGAGGCCATCAACCTTGATGCCGTGCGGTCCCTGCGCAGGGGCTCAAAATGGACTTCAGATCCGACACTTATCGCAAGCCGCAAGGAGGCAGCCTCCTTCATGGCCAGCTATGCTCCCACCCGACACTTCCTTCCTGGTCCAGCCTACTCGGAGGATGAAGAAGATGACGAGGATGATGAAGCGGGTGAAGACGAGGAAGATGACGTCTATGAGGAGATCGAGGTCGAAGCTCCCGACACTGCCACTGCCGGAGCAACCGAGACTGCTGCTGCCGGAGCAACCGTGACTGCTGCTGCCGGAGCAGCCGACACTGCAAAGCCGACCGCGACCGACACTTCTCTGGAAGCAGCGTCCGACACTGCCGGTGCCTCGGCAGCCACTCCAACACCCGAGGTTGTTCCAACAACCGAAGCTTCTCCTGCCGCCGAGACTGCGTCCGCTGACCCCAGTTCCTCCACTGCGGCTGCCTGAACTTATTACCAAATGAACTATTAAATCCCCGGAATGCCGGGTGCAGATGTAAATATACTCTTAAGTATTTCGCAGCGCTACTTTCACTTTGCTACCCTTATTGAAAACGGCTTAATGCCGGATCACTTTGCATCAAGCCCCGAGTTTACTTTCTTGTTTACTATACTCAGTAATCTTGCTCTTGTCTACCATTTAGGCGTTCGACAGTCGAGTCACAAGATCAAAATTATAGCACACAATACTTGTAAATTTTGAGGTAAGGTTTAGAGTCATCCAACACAAAGAAAAGGAAAGAAAAACCGGGTTAGTAAACGACATATGTTGGATCTTTTTAGGACCGAGTCCCCGAGTCCATTTTCATGTTTACCATATACCATAACCTCTGCTCTTGACTGCCATTTCGGCATTCGTCAGTCGAGTCACAAGATCACAACAAAATAGCATACATTACTTGAACTTTGAAACGAGGTCTCAAAATCATCCGACATATGAACAACATAGGTAAAACAGAGATAAAACACATGCATCTGGACAAGGCAGTCCCCGAGTTTCTTTTCGGAGTGCCGGCATTTTATTCAAAGGAAAACCGAGATACATACATTGCGCCATTATGAGTAAAAGGGTCGAAGTAGAGCTACATTCCAGGGTCTTTTGGTCTCCTCTCCGGATTTGTCCATTACATTTTTCCTCGGTGCCTGCGCATCTATAAGATAGTATGAATCATTGTGCAGAGCCTTGCTCACAATGAATGGTCCCTCCCATGGAGGTGACAAGTGTGTCGGCCTGCTTTGCGTTGCACTAGCCTCAGCACCAAATCT
This sequence comes from Poa pratensis, assembly GCA_947311845.1. NCBI lineage: Eukaryota > Viridiplantae > Streptophyta > Magnoliopsida > Poales > Poaceae > Poa > Poa pratensis. The sequence continues at coordinate 32,677,625 of CAMZMU010000067.1, forward strand.
CCCTCTCGGAATACCCGAGGGTGATCTTCCGGCTATGATAGCGTCAGAGATTTTGCTGATATATAGCTGACCGAGATAAGGTCAGTTCTCGTGCTTCTTCGAGCAAATCAACATCATTTTCCCGAGCTTCTTTTGCCTCGGTTTCAGTGTACAGCGCCACTCTCGGCGAGTCATACTCCATGTCGGTCGGCAGGACCGCTTCTGCTCCATAGACCAGAAAGAATGGCGTATAGCCAGTTGAACGATTCGGTGTGGTCCTTAGACCCCACAATACTGCTGGTATCTCCTCTATCCAGCATCCCGGAGTTCGCAACAGTGGTTCAATCAACCAGGCTTTGATACTGGCCAATACCAACCCCTTTTATCTTTCCGCTTGCCCATTTGCCTCTGGGTGTGCCACCGAGGCTATGTCCAACCGAATTCTTTTTTCCGCACAGAACCGAGCAAATTCTCCCACAGCAAAGTTTGTGTCATTATCCGAGATAATGCTATGGGGGTAACCATATCTCAAAATGATGTCCTTCAAAAAGGACACAGCTTTGAGACCATCACACTTCCTGATTGGCTTTACCTCGATCCATTTGGTGAACTTGTCCACCATCACCAGCATATGAGTCATGTTACCTCGGGCTGGCCTGAACTCTCCCACCATATCCAGACACCAAACTGCAAAGGGCCAAGTGATGGGAATAGTTTTGAGTGCCAAGGCTGGCAGGTGGATCTTCTTGGCAAATCTCTAACACCCCACACATTTTCGGACGATATCTTCTGCCTGATTCAAAGCACTGGGCCAATAAAATCCATGCCGGAATACTTTAGCCACCAAGGCTCTTGATGAAGCATGATGACCACACTCTCCCTGATGAATCTCCAGGAGCATCTCTTGCCCTTCCTGCGGCTCGACACAGCGCTGCAGTACCTCGGTCACACTTCTCTTGTATAACTCCTGGTTGATGATGGTGTATGCCTTGGATCTTCTTTGCACTTGCCTGGCCTCAACTTCATTACTTGGCAAATTCCCGTCCATCATATATGCCATTATTGGTTGTGCCCACCCCGGCACAGGACACACAGGAAAGACCGGATCATCCACCTCCATGAGATCAACCGACATTGCTTCTTCCGAGATTGAGTAACCAGTCCCCGAGTTCTGCCAAGCAGTCCCCGGGTTTTCCCAAATACACCCGACATCGATGTCCATGGGAACAGCACCAGACTCCGGTTTCGCCGGGATAAAGATTGACTCGGACTCGGTGATGGTTTGATTGATGGCTTCCTCAGATGCTCCAAGGATATGCCGGATGGAATTGGATCCCGGGATGAACCTAGCTTGGATAGTACATCGGCGGCTTCGTTTCTGCCCGAGGTATATGCGTGAGCTCGCAACCTTCAAAGAACCCCGAGATCTTCTGCACATGAAACCGATATAACGCCATGTTGGCGTCTAAAGCATCCCAATTTCCCGAGACTTGCTGCACCACCAGATCCGAGTCTCCAAAGCACTCTATCCGGCGAATACCAATTTCCTTGGCCACATTGAGCCCATGAACAAGTGCCTCATACTTGGCCACATTATTAGATTCCGCAAAATGAATCTGCAACACATATCTCAGTTGATCCTGCTTAGGCGAGGTAAGTACTACCCCGGCACCTAAACAATTTTCGTCCTGGAACCATCAAAGTGCATTCTCCAGTAATTGGAGTCAGGCAATGGTGGCTCATACTGCATTTCGGCCAATCCACCAAGAAATCCGGCAGTGCCTGAGACTTAATGGCATCTCTTCTTTCATAGTGAGGAGTGTAAGGGGACACCTCGATGGCCCACTTGGCTATTGGGCCAGTTGCATCTTTACACCCAATGATTTCCGAGATAGGAGCCTCACATACCACGTGATTGAATGCTCTTGGAAGTAATGTTTCAACTTTTTAGCAGCCAGATAGACACCATATGTCATCTTCTGGTAGTGAGGATAGTTCTGCTTGGATAACGAGATCACCTCGCTCGGGTAATATACCGGCCTTTGCACAGTTTTGCCATCTTCTTCTCGCTCCACTACCAATACGACACTCACAACCCGGTTTGTGGCTGCAATGTAGAGCAACATCGGCTCTTTGGGTAATGGTGAGGCCAGTATCGGCACAGTTGTCAGCATCTTTTTTAGCTCGGTGAACGCCGCATCTGCTTGCGGGGTCCACACGAAGTGGGTGGTTTTCTTCATGAGCTGATACAAAGGCAATGCCTTTTCTCCCAACCTGCTAACAAACCGATTTAAGGATGTCAAACATCCGGTGAATTTCTGCACGTCCTTGAGACATGTCGGTAACCTCATGCTTTCAATAGCACGGATTTTTGTCGGGTTCACCTCGATACCTCGGCTCGATACGAGGAAACCGAGTAACTTGCCTGCCGGCACACCAAATGTACATTTGTCCGGGTTAAGTTTTATCCAGAATTTCCTTAGATTCGCAAATGTTTCTCGAAGATCACCAATCAGAGTGGATTTCTCCTTAAACTTGATGACGATGTCATCGACATATACCTGCACATTTTTGCCTATTTGATCATGCAAGCATTTTTGCATACATCTCTGGTAAGTAGCACCAGCATTTCTCAAACCAAATGTCATGACACGATAGCAATAAGCCCCGTACGGGGTAATAAAAGCAGTTTTCATTTGATCAGCAGGGTTCAGAGGTATCTGGTGAAAACCAGAATATGCATCCACAAAGGATAATAGCTCACACCCGGCTGTGGAATCGATCACTTGATCAATCCGAGGCAACGTGAATGGATCCTTGGGACATGCCTTGTTCAAGTTTGTGAAATCAATACACATGCGCCACACAATGGCCACGTTCGGTTCATCTTTTTTCTTTTCCACCAGGACCGGGTTAGACAACCAGTCTGGGTGCAGCACCTCCATGATGAAACCAGATGCAAGTAACCTGGCCAGTTCATCGCCTATCACCTTTCTCCTCTCATCCGAGAGACATCGCATAGGTTGCTTCACCGGTTTTATATCCGGTCTGACGAATAATGAGTGCTCAACCAACTCCCTCGGAACACCTGGCAGGTCCAGATTAGACCATGCAAAGATATCCCGGTTCTCACGGAGGAAGTGACTGAGCTCGCCTTCCTATTTCTCCGTTAACCCGGTACCAATGATGACGTTATGGTCCGGAAACGCCGGGTCAACGTTGATCTTCTTGGTCTCCTTGGGCACCTCGAAATTTGCATTCTGCTCCGGGTTAGCCATACCCGGCATGCTGAGTTACGCGGACTGAGCCAATGCCACCACTTCATGGATCTTCTTCTTCTCTGCAGCGATAATCAGTGACTCGGCCAAGCACGATCCAGCCGAGGCACACTCCAGTGCACGCTTGTAATCATCCGAGATGGTGATGATGCCATTAGGACCTGGCATTTTCATCTTGAGTAACCCACATGGTTGATATCATGAACTTGGACAGCGCAGGCCTGCCGAGTAAAGCGTGGTATGGACTTTCGAGGTCCACCACCTCAAACTGGATGCTCTCAGTTCGCTTTTCCTTGGTGCCGAACAATACATCAACCCAAATTTTGCCCATAGGTGCACATGAGACACCCGCACTATGCCATGGAAGGTCGTGCTACTCGGTTGCAGCATATTTGCCGAGATACCCATCTTCACCATGGTGTCTCGGTACATGATATTGATAGCACTCCCATTATCAATGAGAACTCGGGTGAACCGAACATTGATGGTAGGTCCAAAGAATGTCGGATCTACTACCAATGCATAACCTCCCGGAGTTGGCATAACTCGGGATGATCCCTTCTGCTCCAACTGATCTCTTGCTCAGACCAGTGCATATACTTCGGCACTGCCGGCATAACTGCGTTCACCTCCAGTGCACGCCGATGCAAGCTCTTCTTGTCAGTTGGCTCGGTCACAAAGACCACATAGCTCTGATGAGCTTCTCTGTAATCTCCCGGGGATACTCTCCCTGCCTACTGGGACCAGCGTTGTTGTTGTTCCCTCCGACATTCACCTGATTCACAGGTTTTAGATCTGCTTGCCTCTGAGCTGGCGGATTCACCGGGATAGCATTTGCTCCGGTGAGCGGTAAGTTTTGCCTCGGCGGAATTCTCTGAGGTGCCCCCGCCTGATTTCCTTCGGCTCTAGCTCCTTCCCCCCTTGTGCGCTGATACCAGCTGTACTGCCGAGTTGTATGTGTCGGAGAATGACTCCCACGAAACAGGGATAGTCAAGCTCACGAAGAGAGTTCGTGTAAGGGGCTGAACACGTTGGTCAAACAACCCTCAACCTGCACGGCGACGGTGCTCGTCGAGCAAGTGGAGGGACATCACGACAGAGATGAACACCAGCCCGTACCCAGGTTCACGGCCCTCGTGTGGAGGTAATACCGCTACTCCTGCTTGTCTGTATTGCACTGCTTGTAGAGGTTACAGTACAATGAGCTTGCCGAGGGCTCTCTTTTGGCAATGGTGTACACAAGGAAGGGAAGCAATGGTCTTCTTCTTCCTTGCGCGTAAGTGGCTATGCTGGAATGAGAATGCGATCCTTGCTACGGTGCACCTTGTCCTCCTTTTATAGGCGCCCCGTGCTCCCTCCTTGCACTCGCACTGTGGTAGGGCTGTCACGTGGCGCAGAAGGTGGAGCGCGGTGCATCGCAGCCCGGTGTCCATGGACGCGGTCCATGAGCGTAAAGCTGACTCCTGTAGCAGAGTACCCACCGTCCATGCAGGACGGCCAGCTGGGGCCGCAGAGGAACGTGGGGGTGCCCACGGTGACGTTGGCCTTGGAGCGTAGCGCCGGCCGGTCCCCTTATCACCAAAGAGGAAATCCTTGTAGTCCGGAGCGGGTGGCACAGCTTTATTGACCCCTTTAATCACCAAAATGGCAACTGCGGCGTCGTCGTCACCGCGCGCAGGGCGCGCGTCACTCTGCGGCCGCTGCAGAGCCCATGTGCGCTCTGCAGAGGTTGCTTTGCAGCGAAGCGATCTCCACGAGGGCTTGGACGCCCTGTAGAGAATTCGGCGTTGACCTCTCCCCAGGGGAGATTTCCTTGAAGAGGGGGCAGCAGTGGATATGGCCTCCGCAGGCCTCTGCTGCCTCAAATGCCCTCGCGAGGCAATTGCCTCGCGAGGCTCTCCAGCCGTAGGCTTGGTCCTTAGCGAAAATTCGCCATCAAGTGTCGAGGGCCGTATAGGACAGGCCCAGCACACCCTGGATTTCACTGGGCCGACAGTAGCCCCCGGGCCCATGATGGGCACGATGTAGTCCAATGGACGCAGGCGAATCGTCATGGGCCCAAAGTGTCCGGCCGGCCTGAGACACGTGCAGGGCAGTTACGCCGCGACGACACGTTCTCCTCGGAGATGATGGGCGTAGTGGGGGGTCCCACCACGTCTCGGTAACTGCTCTGAGGGGAATAAAGCCTGCAGCGCCGGTTCAGGCAGCAGTTACTGCATCATTTGCGCGCCCGTCTCCTTGCTCTTGACGCCTGCGCTCCTGTGTCTCCGACGCTCCTCCTCCTTCACCGAGCTCCGCCGCCCTTCTCTCTTCGACCATGGGTCCCAAGAAGGGCAAGGCGGCAATGGCGAATGTACCGGCCGAGGCGCAGCAGGAGGACGAGCTCGCGCCGGCGCTGGTGGGGACTCGCATCCACACTGCGAGGCGCTGGACAAGATCCGGCTGATGGCCGCAGGCAAGAACAACGAGCACGGCGCCACCGTTCTCAAGGCGGCGCGATTCGGCAAGCTCGCGGCGGGGCTGTATCCCATCTTCTTCCCGACCATTTTCGCTGGTTTGGTGCCGCCATTTTCTCCTTTCCTGGAGGAGGTCTGGCCTTCTATCAGATCCAACTCCTGCATCTGCACCCCAACTCCATCTTGATCCTCGCCATCTTCGCATATCTTTGCGAGGCGTATTTGGGGGTGATGCCTTCCGTGGCCTTCTTCCGGAGCTTCTATGCGCTCCGCTCCACGGCGCCTGGCGAGCGGTCTGGTTGTGTGTCCTTCCGCATCGCGGATGGGATGGGAGGTATCTACATCCCCATGTCCTGGGACGGCGACAAACCCGTCACACGGGTGACGAAGAAGGTGGACGATTTCCGCCAGCGGTGGTTCCTCGTGGACGCCAAGACGCAGAATTCCTTCTTCGACGTCCCTGAGGCGCCGCCCTGAAGAACTCGAATTGGTCGAGTGCACCCTTCAGAGCCCGAAGATTGCGACTTGGTCGCACGCATGAAGCTCGTCCGCGACGCTGGCCTCACGGGGCAGATGGTTGCTGAAGACTTCGTGAGGCGCCGTATCGCCCCTCTCCAGAAGCACACAAAGCCGATGTGGATGTATTCAGGCCCGGCGGACGCAATGCGGCTGCACTGCAGCTCCCACCTCCTGAAGTCGTAGCTTCCATAATGGGCATCCTCTTCACCGCCCCGGAGGTTCCTGTGCCGCGCAGTGAGCTCGCGAAGCCACTCCATCAGATTACCCCGAAGAAGCGCCTCGCGATCCTGGAGCTGATGCCGGAGTTCACCCCTCAGGGCCTGGCTGGGGAGGAGAAGAAGGAGGACGCGGCGCCCGTGGTGGAAGAGGACTGGGCCTCGGAGTCACCCGCCGCATCTGACGCCGATCTGGGCGTCACCTGTGGAGGGGCGAATCCCTCGGCAGGGGAGGCGAGCTCTTCGAAACCTGCTCCTCCGAGGGAGATGTTCTGGAAATTTCGTCCAGCGGGGACGAGGATTTCCTTGTGGCCCCTTCGCGCCAGGTCGCGGAGGGGGAGGAAGACAGCGATGAGGAGGCCGTAGCGGGACGCTGCGATCCCCGCTCCAAGGCTTTTCACGACAGGGCCGCCAAGAGCCCAGTGGGCACCCCTCTCAAGAGGAAAGCTGAGGCTGCTCCTGAGGGGCCCGGCTCTGGAGCTGCTTCGTCGAGGTCGTGGCGGTCATCCACTACGATGTGGGTCGACTCACGCGCCAAGTCATCTGGGTAAGCGTTGGCCCCTGTTTTGCATCTTTCGAGAGTTTTCTTGCTCTCCTATTGATGGCCTTCCTGTTTGTTTGTTAGGGATCTTGTGACGGCAAAACGCCGGAGGCTCCGCAAGGCTGCGGAGGTCCGGGGCCTGGCCTCGGCAACCGTCGAGGAGCCTGTGGAGCCCTCAGCTGAAGAGGTTGCTAAGCCCGTAGTGACCGAGGCCTCGGAGCCGGTGGCGGAGGAGGACGTAGGGCATGTGGTGGTTACGCCTCTGGCCGGAGCAGCTACTTCGTCTTCTACCGCGGAGGCGCGCCCCGAGGAGGAGGCGGTGGTGCGGACACCGACACCACCACGTCCCGTCACTCCACCAGAGCGGCAAGAGGAGGTCGCCGCGGAGAAACGGGGAGCGGCTCGCCGGCGAAGGAGGCGCTGACGTTGAGATGGGGGAGAGGATTACTCCGCCGCCCCAAGGCACCGACGCCGCGATGGAGGAAAATGTCCCTCCGCCGCCCCCGCCTAACGCAGATGCTGAGGGGGCGGCGGCTTCTTCTGGGTCGCAGCGGGCTCGGCGGCGGCGGACCCCACGGTGGCTGGGCAATCTTCCCCTGCCCCTGAAGCTCGAGAGGAGGCGCCGGTTGAAGACGACGGTGCTGGAGCCCATGGCCCCAATGACGGAGAGGGCTCGCACAGCCCCCAGGCCAGGTTGACGCGGGCCCAAGCTTGGAGGTTCCCACCCTCGAAACTAGTGCGCACGAGGGAGCCTCCATGTCTCGTGGGAGTTCCGGGCTCTGGTCCTGGGTGGCACGAGCTGGAGCGGCGCTCGCCGCAGCTCTACCTTCCGCCTGGCGAGGGGTGCACTGGATGGGCTGGAGGCCCAACTCGCTCTCGAGGAGGCCGAGCTCGCCAGAGAGTACGACGAACTTGAGAGGGCGTGGACCCGCTTCTTCGAGGTCGTGGAGCAACGCCGCCACGACAACGAGGCCATGCAGGCGCAGCGAGAGGAGGCGCTGCGCTTCGCCAAGGAGGTCCGCGAGAGCGCGGTTCGCGAGGCTCAAGAGACCCTGGAGCCACTCCAGGCAGAGCGCCAGGCCGCTGCAGAAGATCGCGAGGCGGCCGCGGTGGAGCGCCAAGCCGCTGCCTCAGAGCGCGCGACCCTCGAGACCACGCTAGCCGCTCAGCGCCAAGAGCTTGCCGACCGCGAGGGGAAATTTGCTGCGGAGTCGGAGGCTACGCGGAAGTCTTTGGACCAACACCGCGTGTCCTTGGATGCCCGTGAGCAAGTACTGGCGGCGCGCGAAGCGGAGGTGCTCAAACGCGAGAGCGGCAACTGCAGGCTGACAAGGAGCTGTCCACGCAGCGCGCGATCTGAGGCGCGGGAGGGCAAACTGGCCGAGGCCATAGGCAAGCATGACGAGGAGGTGGCCAGGCACAAAAAGCTTGTAGAGAAGTCCAAACGAAAGCTTGCCGCGAGGAAGGAAGAGGCTGAGAAGGATGCCGCCGCCAAGCAAGAAGAATATCGCTCCGCCGTCGCCGAAGAATATGCCGGGAAGTCAGGAAGCAGAGGACCGCTTCAAGAAGAAACGCGCGGACGACAATGCCCGCATTGTTCAACTGGAGCACCAGAACGCCAACCTGAACTCCCGGTGAGGCGCGCCAGGGACGGTCGTCGCCGCGCGGAAGAGGCTCGCGAACGTGCTGATCAAGACCTCGCCTCCCTGATGGCTGATATGAGGGAGCTGGCGCGCAGGCGGCCCTGCTGTGGAGCGTGCTGCAGAGGATGAGCACAGCGTGCAGGCGGCGCGGGTCCTGACGCAGCAGCGGGAGCGCGTGTTCAAGTCCTTGGTGACCCGGGGAACACTCTCGCGGGGCAGCTAGGAGTGGATGCTCCTGTTGTTCCCGTCAATGGGAACGCTGACGCCGCCACATACCTCGCCTACTTCGATCAGCTCTTCTCTGTGCTCGAGGGCCCTGTGGCGGAACTTGGCGAGTTGTTGATGAGGAGTGCCGCAAGCTCTTGACCGTGGCGATCGATCGCGTCTTCGCCAACCTCCAGCGCCTTCACCCCGGCTTCGACTTCGAGTCAGTGACCGAGCCCATCGAGGGAGATCCGCCTGGGAGCTCTCCAACTTGGTTCGAGAAGAAGTCAACGATTACGTCGACCGCTTCAAGAGGGTTGAGGCGGAGCAGGCCGCTGAGGAGGATGAAGGCGCCGAAGAAGAGAAGGCTGAAGAGGACGGCGATGGTGAACCCTCTGCCTAGGCCACTCCTGCAACAAGATGCGCTTGGCGCAATTATCTTTGTTTTAAGACTTGTTTTAATTCACGCTGGCTTGTAAGATACTTTGATCGTATGCAAACATGTGTGTGTGCCCCTCGAAGGGTCCTTTTTCCCTGTTCCATGTCTTTCTTCGCTCTACGTCGTCAGGACCCATCTCTTTGCGCTATGACACCGCCGCTACGGTATGCCGGAGCGTGACTCGGCAAGGCCGGGGGGTGTTTAAGGCTTGGAGAGGTAAGGGCTCTCGAGTCGCGGTGCTCGAGGGCTCCCCTTTGACGCACAAGCAGTCCATGGAGTGTGAGAGAGAAAAAACCGCTCGAGGGGCGACAGGTGCCCGTGAGAGGGAGAAAAACTTCTGAGGGCGCGAGCGCTAGACTTAGCTTGGCGAGACTTTGGCCTCGTAGAGGGCGTTGGCTTCCCTGATGGTGCGCTCCCTTCTAGGGGTCGGAGCGTGACTTCTCGACCTTGGGGAGGACTCTTGTTCCCTGTATTGGTTAGAGAGGCAACCCAAAGCAGGCACATGGTAGTAAACACCATGCGCGCTTATAGGCTTCCTCATGGTATCTCGCGAGGAGAGTAAGTACCAAGGTCCTTTGGTGAGGTGGCGTGTTTTGGGAGCAAGCCCATGGGCCAGAGCTCTTTGGGGAGGTAACAGGCGTGAGAGCGTGCTCACGTGCTAGAGCTCGGATCCTTTGGATTTTGCGGTGCTGTTGGGGTGCTCTTGAGGCACAGTCACCGTACTCAGCCCCCGCTCGCGAGGTGCGCATGGGGAAGAATATGAGCGCGAAATGAACTAAGATGATGAAAAGTAAAACTCACCACCAAAATATTACATAGCGGCGCCTCAGCGCAATGTTTCATTGAGAAACGAATTGGTTCATTACACTTGGTGTGACCAAGATAAAGTTTTCCATGTCGAGGCATGGGGACCACATTCAGTGGCTGAGACTCTTCACGGCCTGCGGCGGCACGTAATCAGGAGAGCTCAGAGGGGCTGGCCCTCGGGAGGAGAAGCTTTTGTGAAGCTTGGAGGTGAAGTTGTGTGCTTCCCTCTAGAGACAAAAAATGTCTGGCGTGACTATGATCACGGGTAGAACTTGCGTAGATGCGCGATGTTCCATGGATTCTTGACCGGAATGCCGTCCTCCGTTTCGAGGCGTACCGCGCCAGGCCTGGCGATGTGTGAGACCCTGTAGGGGCCTTCCCACATTGGCGAGAGCTTGTGGAGACCTTCCCTGGAGAGGATTCTCCTGAGGACGAGGTCGCCTGTCTCGAGAGTGCGCGGACGTATGTGGCGGCTGTGGTAGCGTCGCAGGTCTTGCTGGTACTTGGCTGCCCTGAGGGCGGCACGGCGGCGCAACCCGTCAAGGAGCAGCAGGTCGTCGCTGTGGAGGTCTGCTTGATCGTCCTCGTTGAAGGCAAGGACCCGTGCGGATCCATGCTTGATCTCTGTGGGGAGGACTGCTTCAGCTCCATACACGAGGCAAATGGCGTCTCACCAGTGGGCTTCGTGGGGTTCGTGCGGATGGACCAGAGCACGGACGGGAGTTCGTCTATCCAGCCCTTGCCGTAGCCCTTCAGGCGATTGAAGCTTCTTGTCTTGAGGCCCTTGAGGACCTCAGCATTTGCTCGCTCGGCTTGGCCGTTGCTCTGTGGGTGAGCCACCGAGGCGAAGCAGAGCTTGGTGCCGAGGCTCTCGCAGTAGGCCCTGAAGATGCCGCTGGTGAATTGTGAGCCATTGTCGGTGATGATGCGATTAGGCACACCAAAGCGGCAGACCAGGCCTCTGATGAATTTTACTGCCGCCCTGGCCGGTATGCTGCGCACTGCTTCAACCTCTGCCCACTTGGTGAACTTGTCGACTGCCACGAAGAGGAAGCGGTAGCCCCCTTGTGATCTCGGGAAGGGTCCCAGAATGTCAAGGCCCCAGACCGCGAAAGGCCACGAGAGCGGGATGGTTTGGAGTCCCAGTGCAGGCTGATGACTTGCTTGGCGTGGAACTGGCACGCATCGCAAGACTGGACGATGGTGGTGGCATCTTGAAGCACTTGGGGCCAGTAGAAACCGCTCCTGAAGACCTTGCCTGCCAGGGTGCGTGCAGAGGAATGGTGGCCACACTCTCCACTGTGAATGTCTCTGATCAGCATGCGGCCTTCCTCGGGGGGGACGCACTTGAGTGCAATTCCATTTGGGCGCTTGCGGTACAGGTCTCCCTCGAGGATGTAGTATGACTTGGCTTGTCGAGCCACTCGTTCTGCCTCCGCGTCTTCTTCAGGAAGGACTCCCTTCAGCAGGTAGTCTTTGAGTTCGTCAACCCAGCCTGTCTCTTGGTGCACCATAGCCAGCAGCAGACGCTCCCCTGAGGATGGACCGCAGTTGGGTGCCCCACCTATAGGAGGTGGTGGGAGTACTTCGTCTGTGCTTGCGGCTGCTGCTTCTTGTGGCTGCTTTATGGACGCCTTGGAGAGTCTCTCTTCAAACACGCCGGCCGACTGGGCCTGCCTTCGTGATGCTCGCTTGGCGATGTCATCTGCCTCTTGGTTCTCCTTTCGCGGGATGTGCATGAGCTCCATGCCCCTGAAGTGCTTCTCGAGCTTGCGACCTCTTCAAGGTAGGCGGCCATGTGGTCGTCTTTAGGCGTGTAGCTCTTGTTGGAGAAGTTAACCAGGAGCTGGGAATCACCCTTTATGAGTAAGTGCTTGACGCCAAGGGCGATTGCGGCTCTGAGCCCGGCGAGGAGGCCCTCGTACTCGGCGATGTTGTTGGAGATCTTGTCTATTGTGAAGCACAGCTGGATGGCGTAGTAGAGCTTGTCACCTTTTGGTGAGGTTAAGACAACGCCAGCCCCACCATTGCGGCAGGCGAAAGCTCCATCGAAGTGCATGGTCCAGTGGCTTGGCATTGTATCTCCCGATGACGCGGTTTCTTCTTCGCGAGGCTCTTCAGGAGTTGGGTCTGTCCACTCGGCGACGAAATCCGCCAGCGCTCTCCCTTTTATGACTCTTGTGGTGTCGAAGCGCAAGTTGAATGGCTGCAGCTCAATGTTCCATCCTGCGACGCGGTCAGTAGCGTTGGGGTTGCGCAGGATCTGCTCCAGGGGGAAGGACGTGACCACCGTGATGGGGTGACCCTGGAAGTAGTGGCGCAGCTTCCTGGAGGCGATGAGTAGCGCGAGGAGGAGCTTCTGCTGCACTGGGTACCGCTCGCGAGCATCTCGCAGTACAGTACTGACGAAGTAGACTGGATGCTCGACGAGGGTCGTTGATGGTGCGGCAGCGTCGGCTCCCTCGAGAGGCTCCTCAGGACCTTTGGCGAGGTTTGCCTGTGGAGGAGCCTCGGCAGGGGGCTCGTGGAGGACTCGACTTGAGGCTGTGGGCCTGGCACTGGGTCTGGAGAGACTGTTCCTCGTCGGGAGGTTCTGGACTTGGTGTGGCAGTGCTTTTCTTGGGGAGAACTGGCTCTTCTCTTTCCACCACCAGGACGGCGCTAGCAGTTTGTGGAGTGGCTGCTAGGTACAGCTTCAGATGCTCGCCTGCCCTGGGGGCTACCATGACTGGTGAGCTAGCCAAGTATTTCTTCAAGTCCTCAAATGCTTCGTCAGCCTCTGGAGTCCACTTGAAGGTGCCGGATTTCTTCATGATCTTGAAAAATGGCAAGGCTCTCTCGCCGAACTTGGAGATGAAGCGGCCTAAGCTGGCCATGCATCCTGCTAGGCGCTGCATGTCCTTGAGGCGGCGAGGTGGCTGCATGTCTTCTATAGCCTTGATCTTGTCAGGGTTTGCTTCTATGCCGCGGTGGGACACGAGGAACCCGAGGAGCTTGCCTGAAGGCACCCCGAAGACGCACTTGGCGGGGTTTAACTTGATGTTCACCTTGCGCAGGCTGGCGAAGGTTTCCTCGAGATCCTTCAAGAGAGTGTCTCCCTCGCGAGACTTGACCACGATGTCGTCGACATAAGCTTCTGCATTTCTTCCCATCTGAGCCCCCAAGGCGATCCTCATGAGCCTCTGGAAGGTGGCGCCGGCATTTTTCAGGCCAAAGGGCATGCAAGTGTAGCAATACACACCACAAGGGGTGAGAAATGCTGTTTTCTCCTCGTCTTCCTTGGCCATTTTGATCTGGTGGTAGCCTGAGAAGGCATCCAGGAAACAGAGGAGATCACAGCCGGCGGTGGAGTCCACAATCTGGTCTATCCTTGGCATGGGGTATGGATCCTTGGGGCAGCCTTGTTCACGTCTGTGTAGTCGATGCAGAGCCGGCCTCCTCCATTGGGTTTTGGGACAACCACACCGTTGGAGAGCCAAGTGGGGTGGGCAACTTCTCGAATGATGTCTGCTGCTTTCAGCTTCTCTACTTCTTTGATGATGAACGCTTGCTTCTCGGGGGCTTGTTTCCGCGCTTTTTGCTTTACAGGGCGTGCGTCTGGACACACGGCTAAGTGGTGCTCGATCACCTCCCTTGGTACACCGGACATTTCTGACGGAGTCCATGCGAACATGTCAGAATTTGCCCGAAGGAAGGCGACGAGCGCGCTTTCCTATTTGGGAGGCAAGCCAGCGCCTATGGTGACGCTAGCCCCCGAGCCTCAGCCCCCGAGCCGCTGGTGCTCAGCGACACCTTCTTTGTAGATGCTTGCTCTTGAGTGAACAGTTGTTTCTTCTTCTTGGGCCTCTCGAGAGGCTCCATGTCCTCGTCAGCGGGGAATGCCATGGCAGCGGCCTTGTAGGCGATCTCGACAGCGCGCGTGGCGTCCTGTACGTGACCACGTATGGTGATGGTGCCACCGCTGCCAGGGATCTTGACCATGTTGTAGGCATGGTGCGTGACGGCCATGAACTTCGCGAGGGCGGGGTAGCCGAGGATGGCGTTGTAGGGCAGGCCAATGTGCGCGACGTCGAAGTCAATTAGCTCGGTGCGGTAGTTCTCCTGCGTGCCAAAAGTGACCGCGAGCCTCACTTGCCCCAGAGGCGAGATTGAGCCGCTGGTGACCCCGGTGAAGGGCCTGGAGGGCATGAGCCACTCGTAGGGCACTTGAAGCGTCTCGAAGGTCTCGACAGAGATGACGTTTAGGCCTGCACCCCCATCAATGAGCGTCTTGCCGACGGCGATGTTGTTGATGGTGGGGGTGCACACCAACGGGAGGGTGCCCACAGTCTTTGTAGACTTGGGGTGATCTTTGGCGTCGAAGGCGATGGTGTACTGGGACCACTTGAGGGGGCGGGACGTCTCGACCCCGGGAAGCGCTGCGTTGAGCTCGCGAGCGAACTGCTTGAACTGGTTGTTCGACTTGGGCGCCTGGGATCCGCCGAGGATGCATGCCATGGCACCCTTGGGGGCCTGGTAGCCTCCAGGCTCTTCGTCGGGCAGATTGTTGTTTTTCTCGGCGGCATTCGCCTGAGTTCCCTGAGGCCTCTGGAAGTTGCCCTTGCGTCCACCTTTGCGGTAACCACGGCCTCTGCCGCGGCCACCGCTGCCTTCTTCTTGCTCACGCTTCTTGCTCAGTTGCTTGAGGTCATAGCAGTTCTCTGTCGCATGGCCGCGCCTGTTGTGGTAGATGCAGAACGGGCGGTTGTCCACCTCTTTCTTGCCAGCCTCTGGAGAGTCCTCGCGAACATGCTTGGCGTCGGGTTCAGCTGCCAGGACTGCGGTAGGCTTGCGCTTCGTCTCGTCACGCCTCTTCTGGGTCTTGGATCCCTCGACAGGGTCGTCTGTCGAGCCCACCTTGACGAAGAGGAGCCCTTCTTGCCTTGGCGCATTGTCTGCGATGTCGAAGAGCTTCACCACGGAGGAGAGGGTATCATGGATGCCGAGCTTCTCGAGCATCCTGTGGTTGGTGACGCCCTCTCTGAAGGCCGCAATGACGTGCGAGTCCGGGATGTTCGGGATCTTGTTGCGGACTTGGCTGAAGCGCTGGATGTACCTGCGGAGGGTCTCGCCAGGCTTCTGGCGCACAGCTCGCAGGTCGTTGTAGGTGAGGGCGCGCTCGTACGTGCCCTTGAAGTTCGCAACGAACTGCTGGCAGAGCTCCTCCCACGAGTCAATGGAGTCCTCGGGAAGGTTCAGGAGCCACGACAAGGCGGAATCCTTGAGAGCGTGGGAGAACCAGTTGGCCATGACCTTGTCGTCTCCCCCCGCAGCTTGGATGGAGGTGGTGTAGAGCTGCAAGAACTCGATGGGGTTGTTCGTGCCGTCGTAGCCCTTGGGTAGGTCAGGCCTGAACTTCTGTGGCCAGACGACGCGCGCAGGTTGCGGGTGAAGGCCGCGCAACCTGTGGCGTACGAGGCGATGCCACCCTGAAGAGCACGGCGGTTCTGTCGCCCTGCTGGCCGATTTCCTCCACGATGCGCTTCTGGAGGTCCTTCTGGCGCTCCATTTCCACCCGCGCGTCTGGGGGTGTCCGCTGCACGATTTGACAATCGCGCGGCGAAGACGCGTGGGATGCGGCCTTGTGCGCCGCGGCTGGAGGCGGACCTGGCGGAGGTGCGCCATGCGCGGTGGTTCCAGCGCGTCCGGAGTTGTGGTGCACCAGAGAGCGCGACGCCGCAGGAGCAGCGCGCGGTGCTGCCGCGATGTCGACGAGGTGCTGAGGCGGCCGAGCCAGTTGTCGTGCGCCTCAGCTGTGGGACGGTAGCGGAAGAGTTCCGCGGCCATGAGCAGCGCGGTGTTTGGGCTGGGCGCTGGACGCCCAAGAGTGGAGGCGCTGTGGCGCTGGGACGGTGCGAGGACTCAGCGTCCTCGCCGTGCCCGTGGTCGACGTCGTCGTCGAAGCGGTCGTCGTGGTGGCCGTCGTCGTCCTCGGGGTGCTCCACCCGCGGTTCAGCGGTGTTGCGCCCCGTGGCACGGCTGGCGCGGGGACGGCCGCGAGGGTTGGTGGTGTTGGCAGCGGGCTCGGTGGTTGCCCTGCCTGATGCCCGCCGGGTGGCGCGAGCTGCGCGAGTGTCCGCCATGGTGCAGAGGTCGATGAAGGTTGAAGACGCGCCTCAGCCCCCTACCTGGCGCGCCAATTGTCGGAGAATGACTCCCACGAAACAGGGATAGTCAAGCTCACGAAGAGAGTTCGTGTAAGGGGCTGAACACGTTGGTCAAACAACCCTCAACCTGCACGGCGACGGTGCTCGTCGAGCAAGTGGAGGGACATCACGACAGAGATGAACACCAGCCCGTACCCAGGTTCACGGCCCTCGTGTGGAGGTAACACCGCTACTCCTGCTTGTCTGTATTGCACTGCTTGTAGAGGTTACAGTACAATGAGCTTGCCGAGGGCTCTCTTTTGGCAATGGTGTACACAAGGAAGGGAAGCAATGGTCTTCTTCTTCCTTGCGCGTAAGTGGCTATGCTGGAATGAGAATGCGATCCTTGCTACGGTGCACCTTGTCCTCCTTTTATAGGCGCCCCGTGCTCCCTCCTTGCACTCGCACTGTGGTAGGGCTGTCACGTGGCGCAGAAGGTGGAGCGCGGTGCATCGCAGCCCGGTTGTCCATGGACGCGGTCCATGAGCGTAAAGCTGACTCCTGTAGCAGAGTACCCACCGTCCATGCAGGACGGCCAGCTGGGGCCGCAGAGGAACGTGGGGGTGCCCACGGTGACGTTGGCCTTGGAGCGTAGCGCCGGCCGGTCCCCTTATCACCAAAGAGGAAATCCTTGTAGTCCGGAGCGGGTGGCACAGCTTTATTGACCCCTTTAATCACCAAAATGGCAACTGCGGCGTCGTCGTCACCGCGCGCAGGGGCGCGCGTCACTCTGCGGCCGCTGCAGAGCCCATGTGCGCTCTGCAGAGGTTGCTTTGCAGCGAAGCGATCTCCACGAGGGCTTGGACGCCCTGTAGAGAATTCGGCGTTGACCTCTCCCCAGGGGAGATTTCCTTGAAGAGGGGGCAGCAGTGGATATGGCCTCCGCAGGCCTCTGCTGCCTCAAATGCCCTCGCGAGGCAATTGCCTCGCGAGGCTCTCCAGGCCGTAGGCTTGGTCCTTAGCGAAAATTCGCCATCAAGTGTCGAGGGCCGTAGAGGACAGGCCCAGCACACCCTGGATTTTACTGGGCCGACAGTATGGTTTGCCGGCCTGCGGATGTCTTGGTGTGGAAACTGCAAGGTCCATCCAACATTGCCTCATAAGTGAAGGACTGCTTCTGGTCACTCCATGGCTTCTTCACTTCTTGATTCTGGCCCCATGCTGGGCCATTGTACTTCGGACGCTGGCTATTGCCGGCATCTGGTTGGTCTTGGTTTACCGCGGCAACCTGGTTTGAGCCATACCGGTAATCCGGCTCTCTTCTCTTGTTGCCGAAGTCCTGGCGATCGTTCTGCCTGACTGGCCCGGGTCTGTTATTCACCGGGTATCTTCTACTCGGTTCCACCGAGTTCAGCAAGGGTTGCATCGGATCACCCAGTGCATAGCTATCCGCAATCCGGTTTGTCTCGGCCAGGGTGGCCGGCATCTCCCTCTGCAACTTCTGCCAGAGCATGGAGCCGTGTCGGCACCCCTGGGCAAACCAAGATATGGCCTGCGCCTCCACAACTCCTTCACAGGAATTGCAAATAGTACTCCACCGGGTCAAGTATTCCCGGTCAGTTTCATTATCCCTCTGCTTGCACATCGCAAGCTGCTGAGGACGATTCGGTCTCTTGTATGTGCTGGAGAAGTTGCTAACAAATGATTCTTCAAAGTCCAGCCAGCAATCAACGCTGCCTTCTCGCAGGTTGTTCAGTCAGATCCGGGCTGGCCCTTCCAACATTTACGGGATATACCTCACCGCCCATCGGCGTTTCCTCCCGCGATATGCTGCCGACACATAATCTGTCAGCCAGTCCTCCGGCTTAGTACTGCCGTCATATGTCTTTGCGCCTCGGTTCAACTGAAAGTGCCGCACCGGTGGCTCCCTCATGATCCGAGATCCAAAGCATGCAAGGCCAGGTGGACCTTGCTCTTCCAGCATCTCGGACATATAAATCCTGTCCAACTTGTAGTGTGCATCATTGGTGACAACTGGCGAGGTCCCAACCGGGATCCCAGTGCACCTTCATATCTCGGATACCCGGCTTTCTCCATAGCCGAGTAACCATCATCATAACGGTTAGCCACCTGGTCAACGCCATGTGGCTGCTGGACATGCTCGACATTCTGCTGCTATTGGGCGAGATTTCGTGTCGGATACTGATGCATGTAAAATGTATACATGAACTTTGCACTTTAATTGCTTATATTCTAATCATATTTGCATCATATAAGGGTTATATCAATGTTTTATAATGATTTTTGGGAATATTCATTTATTTCCTATTTTTATGGAATTAACCCTGCACAGGCAGAAAACCCCGTTTTCTTATTTTAATGTTTCAGGGACCCAAACGTCAACGAAATCACCTGGAAATTTACGGGCGTCAATATTTGGAAGGAAGAAGACCTGTGGGCGAAGGAAGCGAACAAGCGGAGGCCCGAGGCCCAAACGGGGGTGGCCCACGCGGCCAGGTACTGTGGCCACGTGGGGCCCACTCGTTTGGCCCTCGTGGCTCCGTTGCCGTCGATCTTCGCTCCACCGGCATAGTCTTGACCTAAAAACGCCTATAAAAAAGGTCCCATGACGTTTCGCGAAAGGAGGCGGCGGAGAAACACAGAACACCGAAACAGAGAGTCTGAAGGCTGCCGCCGGAGAAGATCGGAGGGGGGAAACGCCGCCGGAATCACCTCCGGAGGGCTCCACCCCCCCTCCGGCGTGTTCATCATCAACATCTACAGCAAGAACTTCTTCACTATCATCACCATGATGAAGGGGGAGTAGTCCACCCCCTGGACTAGGGTTTGTGGTGGTAACTTTTGTATCTCTCCTCTCTCTTGAGCTTCACTAATTAGTACCGTATGAGCTGCTGAACATGATTACGGTCATCTATGTAATACCTTTGTGGTGAATATTGTGGTGTGAGATGATTTGTTATGCATTTACCGTTGTGTTGGAGCTTTTGTGATTTGTCATACTTTGAAGTATGATGTATGTGGGTACGGGATGGCCGATGTGACACGGCATAGGTATTGAGTGACACAGTACCGCCCAACTCCTTTATCTGGGGGTAAAAAGAAAGAGTATGATGTGGGAGTGAGAGAAACCACGCTAGCCTTACGAGGGGTGACCTAGCAACACAAATGAGTATTTCTTTCAACTATGTGTTTTAGGACATATAGCCGTCATAAAAAGCTACCATTAAAACATGACAATTGTGTGTACTTTATCTATAACATGATGATCACCGTAGATGAGAGAGAGAGAGGATTAAGTGAACCCATGAACCATGTCCATTGTTCCTATAAGAAACACACACTTGAGCTTGTCCTCTTGCTACATAGAGGATTGGGCTTTCTCTCTTTGAGAGCTTTCACTTGCTACTACCTTTGTCTTGTCCTCTTGCAAAGAAGAGGATTGGGACACTTTTACATCCATCAAACCAACCATCTTGTTCTCTAAACTTGTTTAGTGCATAATCAACTAAAACTTGTGACACTTTAGTTGTAGGGAATAGATAACTTTTCCTTCTTGCTCCTGCGGATCGATACCTTACTTCCACATTGAGAGGTGCTACAGTGATCCCTTGCTCTTGGGGGTTATCAAGTACTTTTCTGGCGCCGTTGCCGGGGAGCGTAGCGCTTAAGTTTCTATTCTTGTGTGCACTAGACTAAGCTTGGGGAGGTTTCTTTATCTTGCAATCATCTAAGCTTGGGGAGGTTCTTTGACTTGTTTGATGATACTATGTCTCCCATTTATGATGATGAATATGATATTTTCAGTCCACCCACTATTGAGTATAAAGTTTATTGTGATTATGATATGCCTCCTATATATGATGATTACAATGATTATTATGAATGTTTTACTCCCACTATTCCTAATGAAACTGTTTATGCTTATGTGGAGAGTAATGATACTTTTATGCATATGGATCATGATAAGAATGTTTCATGTGATAGCTATATTGTTGAGTTTATCAATGATGCTACTGAAAGTTTTTATGAGAGAGGGAGACATGATTTCATATATCTCAAAAATATTAAGTCTTCTCTCTTTTTGTTGAAAATTTTGAAGTTGCACTTGCTTTGCCTTCCTATGCTAGTCACTTTGTGCTTTATTGATTTATTTTCTTACAAGATCCCAATGCATAGGAAGTGGGTTAGACTTAAATGTGTTTGATATTTGCTTCTTGATGCTCTTTTATATTCAACTCTTATTCCTATGTGAGCATCATTAAAACTATCAAGCCTAGCTATATGGCTATAAAGAAAGCGCTTTGCGGGAGGCAACCCGGTTATTTTTTGTGTGATTTTTCTTTGTGTCCTCTTGCTGTAACAAGAGATTTTGTGTCTAGTTTGGTTCTGGAGTTTTTAATAAAGTGCCAAGTTTTACCCTTTTTGGTTTGAAAAAGTTGCTTATAGCGTTCGGAGATTTTATTCCTGCACAAGTCAGTGCACGGTATGATTTTTAATTCTTATTCTGTAACTCCGAATGAGCTCATATTTGAACTGTAGTTGCAACTTTTCATCCTCTGTATGCATGAATTTTTTCGGAATTTTTCGAGAAAGTTTGGTAGGGTAGAAAAATACGTTTTGCTGCTGCTTTTTCTGGACAGATTCTGTCCCATTTTGTTTGATGCATGCTTTGAGCTTTTAAGTTGAATCTTTTTGATCCAATTGAGTTTATGAGTAGGCATACAACATTATACACTTTCTGGACATTCATATGAATTTTTGTTCAAGGATTATATGCAGCAAGGAACCTATTTGTTTATCACTATTAATGCACCCCACAGAAAAGAGATGGGAGAAACGGTGTTTTGAAGTTTTTTCACAGGGATTGGAGGAGATGCACCAAGAGCTATCCAAGGATGGTGAAGACCATAAGCTTGGGGATGTGAAGACAACCCCGCTGGACCTACACACTCTCGGTTTGCACACGTCCAACTTCTGTTTTTCGATCGAAACACTTTATCGCATAAACTTGGAGCGTCGTTTTTTGTTTTTGTTTGAGTCTTGAGAGACCACCACACTATCATTATATATGAGAGAGCTACTGGAAATATGGGTTGAAATATGTTGGATGCTTTTATAAGATTGGGAAAAGGGATGTTTGATTGATTTTTAATGATACATATAGTTGCATGATTCATGAGCTTGTTTATGAGTAATAGTTTGCAAATTCTTTTTGTAGAGCTATCACTTATTCATGTTTTGGTGCTGATTGTTATTTCACTTGGTTTAACATGGATTAGTTAGTTCTATGGACACTCATGCATGCATCTAGATGGTCAACTTTCTCCCTTTTGCTAGCCCAAAAACTCCAACAAGCAAAAACTTGTTTCCAACACCTTCAACCAAAGTTATTCCAGTGAGTCCACCATATCTACCTATTGGCTTTATGCTATTCCGAGTATGTTTAACATGTTGTTTGTGTTATCTTACCTCTGAATGAAAATGTTTATGTTATTGATTGCAATGGAATTTGGTTATATAGCTCTCACGAACTTGATGCACAATGTTCTTTTATTTGCATAATAAAACTTGACCCATTGTGATTAAGATTATGATGTTTGTGGCTTGATGAATGTTTTGGGTTGGAAGTTAGCCCATATGTGCTGTCACATGGCAAGCTTTCAACACGCTCTTCATCTCATTTAGTTGATATCATGTGCTTTTGTCTATGGATGCTTATCATGTTGAAATAAATGTGGAAATAGAGTGAGTTTAAATGAGTTTGTGTAAATGGTTAGAGAGACGCCTGGGCCGCTAATCTAAGCCATGCATCATTCATGGTGGAAATTTACTTACATACTATGGTGAACCTTCTGTGATACACCTTGCAATAAAAAACTATTCCAAATGGTAAATAAAAAGGGTGTTGAGATTGTTCATTTTGTTTGTTTGTCTTGTCATTTTGATATGGGCTTGTTCCATATCTTGGGACAAGAGGTACCCCAGTTGACGCTCTTGATGATACTATTATGCTTACAATGATATTTAATTGAACTTGCTTTGTTTCCCAAGTTGAGTAACACATGGTGTAAGTACTTGTATTCAAGGGGCATGAGACATTCAACCCATTCTTTATCAAGCACACTACTCATATTTGCTTTCACTTTAACCTTAATCATTCAAGATGCTATGATAGGGGCAATGAGAGCTTGACACCAATGAATACCTTATTGCAATCATTAACTTAAGTAGAAGAGTTTGGAAGTTGGATGAAACTTATGCATGCTTTACCTCTACTCACATATACATCTTTCCAAAGTGTACACCTATCATATTCAGATTTTCATCTACACTCTATGACCATTGTAGGATGTTCTACTTATCATTATGCATACATGTGTTCCATATTACTTGCTACTATGTTACACTTTGTGAACTATCAATGAACATCCTTGTCTTGAATACTTGATATCACTTCATAAACTATTTGCATATTGCTACTCCTTTGAAGAATGAATCATTTGACTATATGTAGCAATAATAATCATCTTTGATATCCATTGTTAAGTATTAAATTGCAAAGTCCATGTTAGTTTTATCATCTTCATACTCGAGGACGAGCATGGATTAAGCTTGGGGATGTTGATGCATGTAAAATGCATACATGAACTTTGCACTTTAATTGCTTATATTCCAATCATATTTGCATCATATAAGGGTTATATCAATGTTTTATAATGATTTTTGGGAATATTGATTTATTTCCTATTTTTATGGAATTAACCCTGCACAGGCAGAAAACCCCGTTTTCTTATTTTAATGTTTCAGGGACCCAAACGTCAACGAAATCACCTGGAAATTTACGGGCGTCAATATTTGGAAGGAAGAAGACCTGTGGGCGAAGGAAGCGAACAAGCGGAGGCCCGAGGCCCAAACGGGGGTGGCCCACGCGGCCAGGTACTGTGGCCGCGTGGGGCCCACTCGTTTGGCCCTCGTGGCTCCGTTGCCGTCGATCTTCGCTCCACCGACATAGTCTTGACCTAAAAACGCCTATAAAAAAGGTCCCATGACGTTTCGCGAAAGGAGGCGGCGGAGAAACACAGAACACGAAACAGAGAGTCAGAAGGCTGCCGCCGGAGAAGATCGGAGGGGGGAAACGCCGCCGGAATCACCTCCGGAGGGCTCCACCCCCCTCCGGCGTGTTCATCATCAACATCTACAGCAAGAACTTCTTCACCATCATCACCATGATGAAGGGGGAGTAGTCCACCCCTGGACTAGGGTTTGTGGTGGTAACTTTTGTATCTCTCCTCTCTCTTGAGCTTCACTAATTAGTACCGTATGAGCTGCTGAACATGATTACGGTCATCTATGTAATACCTTTGTGGTGAATATTGTGGTGTGAGATGATTTGTTATGCATTTACCGTTGTGTTGGAGCTTTTGTGATTTGTCATACTTTGAAGTATGATGTATGTGGGTACGGGATGGCCGATGTGACACGGCATAGGTATTGAGTGACACAGTACCGCCCAACGTCCTTTATCTGGGGGTAAAAAGAAAGAGTATGATGTGGGAGTGAGAGAAACCACGCTAGCCTTACGAGGGGTGACCTAGCAACACAAATGAGTATTTCTTTCAACTATGTGTTTTAGGACATATAGCCGTCATAAAAAGCTACCATTAAAACATGACAATTGTGTGTACTTTATCTATAACATGATGATCACCATAGATGAGAGAGAGAGAGGATTAAGTGAACCCATGAACCATGTCCATTGTTCCTATAAGAAACACACACTTGAGCTTGTCCTCTTGCTACATAGAGGATTGGGCTTTCTCTCTTTGAGAGCTTTCACTTGCTACTACCTTTGAAGAGGATTGGGACACTTTTACATCCATCAAACCAACCATCTTGTTCTCTAAACTTGTTTAGTGCATAATCAACTAAAACTTGTGACACTTTAGTTGTAGGGAATAGATAACTTTTCCTTCTTGCTCCTGCGGATCGATACCTTACTTCCACATTGAGAGGAGCTACAGTGATCCCTTGCTCTTGGGGGTTATCAGATACCGAGGTGGATAGCCTCGGCCAGCCGAGTTAACTACTCCGGCATCTGGACCGCCCGGACCGGGATTGCTTTTACCCCGGTCGGCACTGCCTCGTCCAACTAACTGTTTTCCGGCACATGCCGGATCATACACCTGTATCTGCTTGCTCTTACCGGAGTTTACACTCCGGTCCCGATCTCCACCGACATGCGGTGATGAAGCTTGCCCCTTAGATCCGCTGGCTCCCCTAGCGAGTGAACAATCTCGGACCCACCTGCAACTATGTTAGCCTTGCGATAGGCCTCATTCTGCCAGGTAGCCACAGCTACTAACTCATTAACTCGGTCTTGCTGCCTACGGAGAGCTTCTCCGGATAAGCCTGACAACTCGGCTCTTGCTGCCTCGGCAGCTCTAAGAGTCTTAGCAGGGGAACTATACTTCGGCTTTTCGACCGACAAATTACTAGGAGTCTTACTGGAACTAGATCTACCATCTCTAGCAATCTCGGCATTGAGGGCTTTACCCCTCTTACGCACATCCTCTATGCGACTAGGGCGAGCAGCTACCGGGGTTAAACCTTGTGCTTGGTTATACTCACGGAGAGTTATCCCGAACTCTCTTCTCACCTCGGCCATCTCGAGAGCCTCCTGATGTAAGCTCTGCCGACGTGACTCCAACTCTGCCTCCATTTGGGCAGCATCTGTACCGGCAGCTACCGGCACAGCCAGTTTCTCGATTATCTCCTCGAGATGAGCCGGCCTAACTGGTACCTCGGATGTACCGGCATGGTCTCGGAGGTTCTCCCTCCTCTCCAGCGACACTTTCGCCGATCTGGTGATCTTGGGGGCAGGATTACCGGCATCTCCTTTGCCGGGTTCTCCTGTGCCGGTTTCTCCTTTACCGGCACCACCCGCAGCGCCGGTCATCATGACCTCTGCGCAGCTCGATACGCCGGCCGCGAGCCGCACAGACAGCAGGAGGATCCTCGGCCACAAGCACCTGCTCGGGGTACTTGCAGACAACCTCAGTGGCGACGTAGGTCACGAAGGCGCCGAAGCTGATGAGGCAGCCGTTCGTCGGGAACGGCCTGCTGCCGAAGCATCCCGCATTGTCGCTGATGAAGTTCAGCGAGCCGAGCTTGCAGATGAGCCTGCAAATGACGCGCTCGACGGAGTCGACGATGGAACCCGTCCGGATGATTACACCAGCCAGCGCCGCTGCTGGCCCCACGGTGGGCGCCAACTGTCGTGGTGGTATCACGGCAGATGCCATAGGATGGCTAAGAGTGGGGCCGATGGACGCTGGTGGATCCGGAAGAGGGCTAGCGCGCTAAGAAGCGCACACAGAAAAGCTCACAAGCACAAGAACACACCACGATCTACCCAGGTTCGGGGCCCTCGTGAGGAGGTAACACCCCTACTCCTGCCTATCTCTCTCTATATATCCGAGGTATCACAAGTACAAAGTGCTCCTCAAGCTGTATCCCTCAACAATGGAGAAGAGCTCAAGGATGAAGATGATACTAAGGGGGGGAATGAGTCCCAATGCCTCGTCCCTATATGTAGGCTAAAACCGAGTTACGGAAGTACCCCTCCCGGTACACTGCAAACGCGCACGCCTGCGCGTCATGATTGTCTCTGCACAGTGGACAGGACGTGGCTTGCCCATGCCCTGTCCCATATCTCTGCTCCTAGGTACAGCCGAGGTCAGCGGTGTCCTTCTCCTGCTCCCATGCGCGTCCTTGGTCATCAGAGGTAAGCACAGTCACCTCAGACATGCGCCGTACCGCACGCCGCGCTCCCATGTCGGACGGGAAGTGACAGCAGCGCTGACCCCCGTCCGACATAAGGTGCCTCATCTTGATAACCCGGCATGGATATGCCGGATTCCCTTTCCAGAATAACCTTCACTGCACATAAGACAATACACAAGATACCGACATACATATGTCGGTCATTATGTCTCGGATCCCTTATCTCGGATCCCAAGTCTCGGTCAACATATGCCGGTTTGCACCAGCATGGTACCTCGGTCCCTTCTGGCCCGGGTTACCTCGGTTTTCCTATGTCGGTTTGCACCAACATCACACCCTGGTCACTTCGGAGGTCCAGGTATGTCGGCTTTCACTGTAACCTGGCCCACACCTGGGACCTCGCTTATACCACACCATGACCCTACCCGGGGTAGCCACCCGACAGCCGCTCCCACCACCCCAACGGCGCACCATGCCAGAAAACTCCTAACCCTAATTACCATGCAAAAAACGAGGTCCCCCTCCCTCCTGCCGCCGGAGCGGCAAGCGAAAGGAGAGGGGCCTAGCTCTTCCGCCGGTGGCCTGCGGCGGCGGCGGCGGCTAGGGCAGGAAAACTGAGTCGCCTCGCGAGTCGCCTTCGAGCGCCTCACCAGCGAAGCGTTTTTCCTGGACTACGGACGTGTTAAGAGAGTCCTCTGCCAAACAGGGCACTTTAGTTTGCGTGTGTTTCGTACCGCGACGGTATTTTAATACTCCGTAGTACGTATTTGTTGGTGTGGTGCACTAAAGTCCATCTCCTACATTGTTTCTCCATATATGAATCCAACACCCTAAGCAACTTTATCATGCTCGTTGTGGGTAGAACAACAGAGGAGGAGTTGATTAATGATGATGAGTGGCGTTGGTGGATTAGTGACATAATTTGTAGGGAATAAGATGCATCAGAAAACTGAGCCATTGACCAGAACCAATTGTCCGCGTCAAACTGATTGACAGTCCATGTAGGACTGCACTCCGTCGCGCGGCGTCGGGTTGTCCATCGTGGGCGTGAACCAGCCTTCCCTTATGTAAAGACTAGTTGAATTTCAGCGCGCCGACACGGCGCGTCCTTAGTGGATTTTTGAGGCATATAAATGCTTAAAATATTCTCTTTTGGAATTTGGTCATATTCAATAAGTAGACAATTCAGCATTTAGTAGTTTTTGCAATATTGTTTAAATATTGTAAACCAGTATGTATAAAGTGTTGTAAATTTTGTAAAGCAGGTTCTATTTTAAAATTTGATTTGTAATTTGAATAAACTGGGTTGGAATTTTTTTTGTAAACGGCCATTTCCTAATATTTACATTTGTGGTACTTTTATGTTGATTTTTTTGAGCCCATGCTATAAATGGGCGGATTTATTTTTTTAATCGTTTTGATGAATGTTTTAATTTTTTCCCTGGTGAGTTGAAGTTACTGATTTAGCGGCATTTAGCAGTTTTGCAAAATGGTTTAAATACCGTAAAACAATATAGATGAAGTGTTTAAAATTATGTAAAGCATGTTTTATTTTAGAATTTGGTTTGTGATTGAAATATATTTGTTTGAAAATATGTTTGAAGCAGTTTTTTTTGAATATTTGCACTTGTGGTATTCTTAATTTGATATTTTGAAGCCCATGATACAAAAATGGGTTGTTGTATTTAAACAATTTAGCAAAGTGTATGTAAGTAAGATGGGTTGCACCAAATTCTTTTATCGGGTCTATCGTATCGAACGATATCACTGATATTATTTCTGCGGATTTCATTTGAATTCGAAAGAAATTTGTAAATTCCATATTCTTTAAATTGTTGTAAAGGTGTGAAATGAGCCTTCATGTATAATTTATATTTTTTTTGAGATTTGTAATAATTTGGAAAGGGTTCCAAAGTATTGGGAA
This sequence comes from Poa pratensis, assembly GCA_947311845.1. Taxonomy (NCBI): domain Eukaryota; kingdom Viridiplantae; phylum Streptophyta; class Magnoliopsida; order Poales; family Poaceae; genus Poa; species Poa pratensis. The sequence goes on from CAMZMU010000067.1 coordinate 32,705,559, forward strand.
TAAATGTTTTGTTTTTTACCATTTTTTTGAAGTTGGTCCGAATTTGTTTGCAGCTATATTTGAAAGTTTCGGAAGTATTGGAAAATAAGAGAAAGAACAGAAAGAAAAAATGGAATGGGCCGGATGGGCGGCGAAGGAAGCACCCCAGCCCACTTAGCAAGCCGCCTGCCCAGCCCAGGCCCATGGTGACATCGGGGTGACGTCACCAGTGGGCGGACCCCGTCGCGGAGGCGTCGAGCGTGCTGCGCGGCGCCGTTGAACACGTCGACGTCGCGGCACGGCGTTTTGGGACGCGTGCGCGTGTGCTGCGGATGCGCGCGGAGCCGGGGTGGCCGCAGGCGGCGTCGCCGCCACTTTTAGGTCGCCGGAGCTGCGGCGGCCGGCGTGGCGACGCGGCGGAGTGCAGCGAGCGCGTCGCGGTCGATTCCGGCGCCTCTGCGGCGCCCCGGCAAGCGAGCTTGCACGATGAGGTGGAGGACGCGACGACGCACCTCTCGGTGGTCGTCGATCTGAGCGGGGAAGCGTGGTGCGGCGGCGGCGGCCTCCGGCGCCGCGCGGGAGAGAGAAGGGGGACGGGGAGGTCTGCGCGTATTTTGCAACCAGGTCCCTGAGGTTCTCGGTTTTCGCAAATAGGTCCATCTGTTCGTAATGTGGCGGATCGCGGAGCAAGCGTTCGATTTGTGAGGGTTGTTTTTAGAAAAGCGTCACGGAGGAGCTGTGCGAGACGGTGGATCGAGATTTGACGGCGGAGATCGAAGCACTGTAGAACATGCCGATCGCTGAGGGGCCGAGAAATCGCGCGTCTTTCATATACGTAGTAAATAATGCACTTCCTCTGAACCGAAAAAAGTGCCACGGGTCATAGAGACAACTCGTACATGTTATGTTGTTTAGGTACGATAATTTTATGGGACCAGAGGGAATATTATTAGTTGAGCCAAGAGAGAAAGGCCCATCAAATATCCTAATATGGTCCATTATTTGTTATATCTATCGAATTGACCCATGCTTAATAAATATTTTTTCACCCTTGGCCATTGCGTTTGTACGAGCATGTTCTAATGAACTTTGTCCTTCTACCGCATTGATGTCACTATCTCATCGCTAGAGATGGAGAAAAGACTGTCTGGGACCTATCATTGTGTTTGACCGCTCAGACCTTTGACTTTTTCGACATTAGACAGGAAGGAGGGAGATATTGAGAAGAAGAAAACTATGTTGTCAGTAAGTTTAAAAAACAGTCACTTGAACTTTTGTATATCTGGAAATCTATTGGTAGTCGTTTAGCACTCAACCCAACACAAAAAAAAACATCTAGTCTGTTGACTGTTGGGGGGTAATGCGTCTGGATGTTCAATCATATCACAAACAACTAAACTCCACATAGAGCATGCTCTAGCCGCCTGCTCTTTCACAAACCTTTTGGGTTTCGGCTGACATACGCCACCCGCCTCTACCCGAGAACATATATTGTTCAATAGTGGTGTAACATATGCTTCCGTATGACGAATATTACCTAGAAGTCGCCAGAAAATCCGAAAGTCATTTGGATGCCAATCATCTATCATGTCAAGAATATTCAAATTTACATTCAACCCATATCTTGAGAAACAACAAATACAAAATGTATACAATGAATATAAGTTAACTCAAATTGGTCTGTTATTTGAACCCATTAACCTATTGAACTTGTTATTTTTGTCACTCGAGCAGTACTTTGTATTCCTATTTGATTTTTGTGAAGTAGTAGATTATTATGTCCAATTCGTAAAAAAACAGAAATTAATACTTGTTTAATGTGTGCTTTTTACCTATAGTTCTGTGTGTTTTCAAACTCTGATGCACAATCTCACCACAAGTTTGGAGGCATTTGATACATTCGCGCATATATTACCCTACCACGCATGTTGCTGCCAAGAAGAGGAAGGTCACCCAACTAGTGCAAGAAAATCATGATCGGAAATAATATTTTGTACGTACGTAAACACAGTATACTTTAGAATAGTATTCATAATGTTATAACTGACTCCCTGCCAAATAGATAAGGATATTTAATTTCAATTATTTCCCCTCCTCCACAGGATCCGTCCAAGTCCACGAGACGAATAATCAATATTTGTTGGTGGACAGTTCATTAAATTCATCGTTTCTCCATATATATGTATCCAACACCAGAAGAAGTCTATCATGTACACTGTGTAGAGAATAGGAAAGCCAAAAAGGGTTGGTTGAGGATGATGGGCAGCATCGGTGGTTTAGTGGAGAAACTTACAGGGAACTGGATGTATCAGAAATTTGCACCAGACACTAGCACCAACAATTCACGCTCTTGCAAATCGACCTCCAGGTGGATGGTTAGAAGGTGGTTGTACCCCTAACCTAACATAGTTCAGTTGACACGTGTGTCCGCATAAAGTCGGGATATGCGAGGCAATGTTCCCGTTGATTGCGAGACGTCTTGGTGGTTACATCAATTTTAAGATCCGATCCTCCGACTGAGTCTATCGGAGTTGCTCATAAGAGTAGGATGTACGTGCATTCATAGGGGCCAGTGTACGTATGTGTAGGTGAGCATCTGCGTTTGTATAGTGTTTCTCAAAAAGTGGCGCTCGTTTAATAAACAATCTATATGCGAGGGCGTCACCGTAAAGACTTGTCTCGATGCCATTGTGTTATCATTGTACATGGACAAGGGAGGCATTTAACAAATAGAAACAACATTTTTGAAAGAAAATTTTACTTTACCACTATTTCTAAATATAAGATGTTTTAGATTTTTCACATGTTGACTAAATACGGAGTAAAATGGATGAACATATACACTAAAACCTGTCTAGATGCGTGTGAATCTAAAAAAGGTTAAAACATGTTATTTATAAAAATGGAGGGAGTAGTTGTTAACAAATTATAAAATATGTTTCTAGTATCCGAAATCAACCCGAAACAAAAATTCTCGTCTAACTTGTCCTAGAGGCTCAGGATTTTACCGTGAAAATACCAATGACGGTAATAGTGGCTACTCCCTCTGTACCATAATATACATACATCCGCATGTAGTTCATACCCGAATAGCTAAAAAATCTTATATTATCGTACGCAGGGACTATTATGAGTAATCATCATAAGATTGTACATAAGTAATCTTACAGCCCCCCCCCCCCCCCCCCCCAAAAAAATCATCTCTTTTCGTCATTCTGATTAATCTATTGCGAGTTCTGCTGGTTTGAGCGCACCGAATCGACTGGTTTGAGTACTCTCTCACCACCATCTCCTAGTCGGTTTGGCGGTGTTGGCTTGATGATCTCTTGAAGAAGCTTCAAAAGAGGTCCGTTGGATTTTTAATATTGTTAGATTCCGGTGGAGGGAGAAACTATCCATATAGTGGATAAAGAACCAATAGCTCGAGGGGACATAGAGGAATAAATCAAAACCAAATACGTTGAAGTATAATTGCATTACCCCATTTTTTCATTGGTTTGATCTTTTGGATGATACGGTGCATGTAATTTTACATGTTATCAGACCTAGTCTTACCAGATGAACCATGTACTACTTTCCCGGATGACAAATACGCAGGGTTCTCTCTTTTCTGAAGTCTGAACTCTGAGACTAGTCACAATGGGGAGTAACATAGAGTAGTAACATGGTGATGTTACTAGTCAATGTTACCACCTTCACAATGGGGAGTAACATAATTGTGGTGTCATATAACATCTTATTTATTGCACTATAGACTCATTTTGTCTTGATAAGTGTGATGTTACGGTAACTAGCTAAGTTACTCTAAACACCTCTCTCCTCATTAAACTATATGCCACATAATCAAAATGATCTTGATTTGTGTGACTCATTAACTATATGCCACATAATCAAAATGATCTTGATTTGTGTGATGTTACTAGCTAAGTTACTCCCATTGTGACTGAAACATAACCAAACGACAGGGGCCAGCCGGAAGCAAAGCATAGCAAGCCAGACGCGTCGGGAAATCGCGCACGAGCGAGAGAGCGCCGCAATCCCCGTCCCCCAGATGGACACCGGAGAGCAAGCGGCGGCGGAGGAGTCGTCGGCCAATCGCCGGGAGCGCCTCCTCGCCCTCCGCTCGGCCGCCGCCGCCGCTTCCGCCTCGCCGTCTGCCGCGCCGCTTCCCCCGCCGGCGTGGGATCTCCCGGAGCCCGACCTGGCGCCCTTCTCCGCCCCGCGCGCGCCGGCGCGGTTCGGCTTCTACACCAACCCCGGCGCGGCCTTCTCCTCCGCCGCCGCCCCGCACAAGCGCAAGAGCCCCGACTCCCTGCTGGCTCCCTCTCACGCTCCAGCCCCGCCTCACGGTCGGTACCTTACCCTGCTAGGGTATTGCTCCTCTTCTTCTCTTCCTGAGGTGTACTGCATTCTGTTCCTCTAGGTTAAGCATAGATGTTCCAGGCTTCTAGGTTAATTCCTGTGTAAGATTCGCGTCTGTAGGATTTGGATATAGTTCTCATGATTTTAGCACTTCCACTGATCTATACAACTTAGTTTTCCTGAGATTTGTCTAACTGCACCAAAATCATGATGCAGAAATTGAATTCTAATCGATAAAGCAGCCTTTTAGGAAGTATGTAGACGCTAACTTCTAACTGGATACTGGGAATAATTTTTAGGATGAAGAGAATAATTTCGAACATTTTCCATCATCAACCATGGAATGGAAGGGGTGTTCAGAGTCCACCTTCTTACGCTCTAAATGTTGCTTTAAACATTGAATAGTAAATATTTTGGACTGTTTAGTGCTTACATTTAGCTATATCGTGCTGCAATAAACCTCAACTACTATTTTGGCCTCTTGCATATGCTACAAAATGTGAAAATCACCATCATTTATCGGTTCTCACTTCTCACGCTTCTAGTAAAACATAACCGGTTTATCCTTTTGATTACCATATGGGTTGATCTTAGCTTAGCTAAATGGCCCTACAAAGAACTGTATAATCATGATAGCGAGTTAAAACTACTTTGAGCTGTGTCTCTGCTTGAGATTTTCAATTTGCATGCCTTGAATGACTAATATTACAAAACTGCGCCCTTATCATTGGTCTTACTTTGCTTTTTTAGCTGGATCTGGGAACTATGGTAACAACTATCCTCCTCAACACCAGCACCATATGGCCCAGGAACCGGCTCCACCAGGGACTATTCCATGGAGAAGTCCTATGCAGTTCCAGACTCCAATGTCAGAATACCGACGAGCACCTCCTGGTCCTCCACCACACTGGAACCCACATTCTGCTTCTCCAGCTCAATATTCTTATCCACAGTCGCCCAACTTTGGTATCAGAGGCTCTAATGTTGGCCGAGGGGGCAACCCGATGAACTATGGACCAAGAGGTAGCCCGGTGAATTATGGACCAAGAGGTAGACCGGTTAATTATGGACCAAGAGATAGCCCGGTTAATTATGGACCAAGAGGTAGCCCGATGAATTATGGACCAAGAGGTAGCCCTTCTGGACGAGGCAGGGGCGAGAACTACTACAGCGGCCAAGGTTCAAGAGGAAGAGGGGGAAGGGGTGGCTCTGGTTTTCAGAACCATTCTGGATCGCAAGAACAATTGGACTACAGCAATAAGTCCATGGTTGATGATCCTTGGAAGAACTTGCAACCTATTGTTGGCAGCATACTGATACCTATTGGTGGCGGTGGCGCCGAGTCCTGGCTTCCAGAATCATTGCATGCAAACAACTATGGACCAAGAGGTAGTCCGTCCTCATCTTCTGGACGAGGCCGGGGCGAGAACTACTTCAGCGGCCCAGGTTCAAGGGGAAGAGGGCGATGGGGTGGCTCAGGTTACCATTCTGGAGGGCAAGAGCAGATGGAATACTGCAAGAAGTCCATGGTTGATGATCCTATTGGTGGTGGTGTCGCCAAGTCCTGGCTTCCAGAATCATTGCGTACAAAGAAGGTTACACCTGATCAAGGCCAGACTATATCAACGTCGTCAGGATTGAGTCTGGCGGAATACCTTGACTTGTCTTTCAACGAGGTTTCTAATGAGAAGTAAGCTCTTGTGCGGGGTTCCTTTTAACATAAACTTATGTATGATTAGGATTGCTGTTGTTCTCAGCATATATTTATCACCTTTTAATTAATTTATCATGTTTGTCATACTGCTTCGGTTGTACTAGATGTGAGCATGTCAATGTGCAATATTTGTAGTACTGTGTATGCACTTTTGTGGCCATTTTGTACCATGATCCAGGGTATGTAAGGCACTAATACAAAGAGGGGATACCATTTTGATTTTTTATGATGGCTCCAAAGGAGAAAAGTAACAAAACAAAAACGAAGGTTATGTACTCTCCTCCATTCACAAAAGGATGTCTCAACTAACTTCAAATTTGGATGTATGTCATCCTTTTGTGAACGGAAGGAGTAGCATATATGGGGTTTGTATTGTGCGTGTTGACCTTGTGTGTCTTATCTTTGATAAAAATAGTCAGCAGCAGAGTGGTGTTATGAGAAGGTTTTGCAGAGGACTCAGATATCCGCCTATTGTGTTAAGTTTGGTCTGTTTTTGGTCGAATCAAAATTAAGGCTTACTTCTTAAATCTGTTATCTTGTGCTTTTTGGTTAAATATGTACCACATGTTAGCAGCACGAATATCCATCGAGCCAGTCCTAATGCTGAACTGCTGGTGGTTGAGAATCGACATGCAGGCTAGCATGTCCAAACTCCAAACGAAAGAGTGTTTAATAATATCATTTGGATGAAAGAATTTACATCAACATACATCTGATGATGCTTTCTGTTCCAAAAATGATGTTTTCAGTGATCAGCTTCAGCACTCAGTTGGTACATAAGTTCTGCGCCGAATTATGTCAATTCTCAATAGTGCTCACAGGATAGGACATTCAGATTGAGAAGTTAAGATGTGCCTGATTGTCCACACTGAACTTCGAGAATCGACAACTCTAAAGTGCATTGACTGCCCCACAGTCAACACCTCTAGAGTTTGCTTCCCTGGAATAGAAACGAAAACAGGAATCAAACATTCTCAACCCAGCAAAATGCAAAAGCTGATGCAAACACAGGAAGTTCAGAAGGAACCAAAAACAGGCCTCAGTCCATCTTTGCCATTGAATCGATTATGGTGCTAATTAAGTTAAAAGAGAAAAGATACTTCAAGTGAACACATGATGGGGTTGTTATTCAAACAGCTCCCAGCATTTCTCTATAGAACATTGGTCTCTTACATTTCGAGTGGTCGGGGAGGTGCAAAGGAGGAGGAGAGCATAGCAAGTTTTGAACGGTACAATGACAAAATGACGATGCAACAAAGTGAAGCTTAGCCTCATACTGTGACTGTGACAGCTTCGTCCAATGCGACGACTCCAGGGAGTTGCTTTCCTTCCAACAGCTCCAAGCTAGCACCACCTCCCGTTGAGATGTGGCTCATGACATCAGCCACTCCCACCTTCTCAACAGCCGCAACGGAGTCTCCGCCTCCAATAATAGTGGTAACACCCTTTTTGCTAAGCTCAGCCAACTTCTTTGCAACAGCCTACAGGAGAGATATCAGAGTTAAGTTTCTTTCTGCGCAAATTGTTCCATACTAAAACTGGGTGAATGTATTACACAGGTCATTACCTCAGTTCCAACTGCAAACTTGTCAAATTCAAAGACACCCATTGGTCCATTCCAAATGATTGTCTGTGTTGTGTCCAGGGCATCATTGAATGTTTTGACGGAATCTGGGCCAATGTCCAGCCCCATCCAACCATCAGGAATTGCAGATGCTGCGACAGTCTGCAGAAGAAGAAAAATCATGCCAAGAACTGATAACAATTTTCACGGATTCTTTAACTGCTTCAACTTGACTAAAAAAGGTCTACTGATAATTATCTCCAGTGATACGAGGAAAAAAAATGTAACATACCTGGCTGTTAGCATCAGGAGCAAACTTATCAGCAATGACAACATCAGATGGCAACAAAAGGGAGACACCCTTTGCTTTTGCCTTTGCCAGGAGAGTTGTTGCCAGCTCAAGTTTATCTTCCTCAACCAAGGAAGAACCCACAGAGAGTCCTTGTGCCTTGTAAAATGTGAAGATCATACCACCACCCAAAAGAAGGATATCACACTTCTCCAACAGGGATTCGATAACCCCAATCTTGGATGACACCTTTGAGCCACCCACGATGGCAGCAAATGGGCGCTTAGGGTTTGAAACAGCTCCATCAAGGTAGTCAAGTTCCTGCAATTAAAACAGGTCCAGAACTTGAGACAAAGTCTGGAAGGAACGGAAGCACAAAAGAAAATGTTAAATCTTCTGCCATAGACCTTTTTTTTTTCCTTTTGTTGTGTGCTGACTAGTGTCAATTGATTTCAAGCATCAAACTTAAAAAATAAAAGAAAGTAGCAAACCTTCTGCAAAAGGAATCCTGCAACAGAAGGCTTCAAGAACTTGGTAACCCCCTCAGTGGATGCATGTGCTCTATGGGCTGTTCCGAATGCATCGTTTACGTAAAGATCTGCTAGTGCAGCAAGCTTCTTTGCAAACTCTGGCTCATTCTTCTCTTCTTCCTTGTAGAACCTTACGTTTTCGAGGAGCAAGACAGCACCGTTTGCCAGGCCAGCCACCAATTTCTCAACTTCTGGGCCAATAACATCATCTGCTTTTGTCACCTAAATCGTGAATAACAAGGTATTTAATCAATACAATCAATTAAGCACATGCTCAATTAGAAGTAAAGATGGTGTAAGATAAAAAGAATACCGTGATGCCTAGAAGCTCGGATAATCTTGGCACAAGGGGAGCCAAGCTGAACTTAGGAGTAACACCCTTAGGGCGTCCCTGCAAATCAAAATAGGAAACAGGGTTTTCAATCACATAGCGATGACATGCGCAATCATAAGTAGCTATATGTGAAACTAGCATCGGATTATCCTTGATAAAAGGGTTGCTAGAAAAGAGAACAGGGAATACAGAGTATCACAATTTACAATCGAAAGGACAATTCACTACTTGTGATGCAATAGTCAGGACACATACTACGTCTGTTCTTAAATATAAGGTGTTTTGGTAGCTCTACCAAAATGTCTTATATTTAGACACAGAGGGAGTATTTGATTTGGCTCGGCAGTAGTCAGCTAAGAAGGTACTGTCTACTGTGTTTATAGAACTTACAAATAGTCAATAGATGATGAATTAAGAGATTAGTCAAAGATTTGTATTTAGTAATTCGTTCGGCGACGATGATCAGTTGTTTTAGGACAGGTTAACCATCGGACAATCACACCAATAAACAAACTGGCAACTGATAGCTAGAGCTACAGCGTTCAGCGCTTAATGTATATGTTGATGAGAACAGGTTATAGCAAACAAAGCACATTCTGCAAGTCCCGGATTCCCACATTGCATATGAGACAGCGAGATCGCTAGCATCGGGGAGAGGGTGAGGTGTGGGAGGCTTACCAAGTGGCTGGTGAGGATGACCTTGGCGCCGTTGGCGAGGAGGTACTTGATGGTGGGGATGGCGGCGCGGATACGGGTGTCGTCGGTGATGTTCTGGTTGTCGTCGAGCGGCACGTTGAGGTCGGCCCGCACGAGCACGCGCTTCCCCTCGAGCTCGGCTGCGCCGAGGTCCCCGACGCTCTTCTTCGCCATGGTGGCGACGGCGCGGGTGCCGCGCGCGGTAGACGCGGCGCGGCAGCGCGAGGCGACGTGGATCGCGAGGCGCGGGTCGGCGCCGGCGGCGCCGCTGGCCGCGAACGCCAGCGACCGCGCCGGCTGGCACCCGGCCGCGAGCCCCGCGCGTCGGAGCGGCGCGGCGGCTGCGGCAGCGGCCCGGCGTGCGACGAGGGCGGCGGGCGGCGCGGCAGTGGACGCCATTGCGACTGGGATTGGGAAAGGGTGGAGTGGAGAGGAGGAGCGAGGTGGGAGAGGGGTGGGGGTGGTAAAGAACGGGGCTTTTGTGGACGGGAGGGAGGGGAGCGGGATTTTGCTTATCGCTGGCGAGAGGTCGGGACGGCGGCTGGGGTTGGTGTGTGGGGGAGGAGGCGCCGGCGATCACAGCGATGGGGACGTCTGGGCGGATTGGTGCCTCGTGTGACCCCCTTGGCCCCTGTTCTTTCTGTGATCTGAGCTTGGAATCTTCGCGTCCCGCTAGAAGGAACTGTTATTTTTTGACGTTCCTAGGAGGCTTGGACAACCATCCCATCTGTCCATCTGGCGGTCAAAAAAATGGACAACGACCTGGATTCACGACTTCACGTACACAACGAACAGATCAAGACAAGCAAACTATTGCTAACCATGAATTTCAACGACAAAAAGTGTACTGTACAATTCACCGCGTCTTCGTTCAGCTTGTATATGGACGCAAAACAAACACGGACGATGTGCACCGGGAGCACATGCTCCCGGTTTTTTCAAAAAAAATTGAAAATTCAAAACGTGTCAAAAAATTCCGAAAAAAATCATGCACGTACCTGAGCATGTCACGCACCATCGTGTCAAATTTGGCGACGAAACGACATCGCGGCCGCCCTGTGCAAAAAAGACAAATCTCATATCTGAAAATTCAAAATTTTGGATGCTATTTGCTGTCAGAATTTTGTCATTTTTGCACAGGGCGGCCGCGGTGTCGTTTCATCGCCAAATTTGACACGATGGTGCGTGACATGTTCAGGTACGTGCATGATTTTTTTCAGAATTTTTTGACAAGTTTTCAATTTTCAAAAAAAAATCGAAAAAACCGGGGGCATGTGCTCCCGGGTGCACTTGTGACTTTCCGCGCAAAACAGGTATTCTTTCTGTTGTTGGTGCCAATCAAAATTCTGGATATCAGGTCGACGGTTCAGGACGAAGCAACTACTGAATTTATACTGAGAATATTCTTTTCATATGCCTGATATCCAGATTGTATTAAGTAAAAAAATATGAATAGCAGAAGTAGAAAAGTTGTCCCCAACATAAAGAAAAGACCTAACTGAAATTTATAATCAAAACCTCAAAAAAAAATCTCTTCGAATATGAATCCGCTGTCGTTCACATGGCTGGAGGGGAGGGCGCAGGCCAAAGCAGCAGTCGTTGAGTTGCACGGACTGACCTAGAGGCGATATCCTCGTTGATGTCCTGGTAGTAGTTACGCACCATGTGCGACAACATTTGCAGTAGAAAGCCGCAATGACGGGGGTCGTGTCCTGATCAAAATTGATGGTCGAAGTAGCGATCGTTGCCAGTCATTATCGGTGCTGCAGCCCGCACAAGCCCAAGGGAGGGGACAACCCGAACGAAAGATATCGTCCGCAGTGAAACGACACAGATGATGACCCACCACATTAGAGCATAGGCTCGATGAAGACAAACTACCACAAATCCCTTGACGCCGCCAGACCCTCCAGTGAGATAGGGTTGGAACCAGAGAGACCTTATTTGCACCACCATCTCCAGTGGTATTGTGCTGCCGCAAAACTAAAACCTTGACCCTAACCCCACTCCCAACACCCCCCCCCCCCCCCCCCACACACACACACACCCGTCACCTTGCCAGCACAGGGAGGGGGGTCACCAGGCTTGCCATATCCTTAGACCTTAAGTTCTCATATGATCCGTTGTGGATCAACCGGCGTAGGATTTATCAAACGCTATTCCAACTAGATAGCTACAAAGGTAGATTTTGGGCCGGCTGTGAAGCAAGACACATGACGTAGTTGACCTAGACGGAATTTGCCCGTTTGAATCAGAAAGATATTCTCTAGACCCTCTCGTGTGATTTGTCTTAGAAAGCTTGGACATGCAACTCAGTTAAGAGTTAACCAAGGAGTCTAACTAAGAGTAGGTCTGGTGAATCTATACCATGAGATCGATAAGAGAGTCAAGCCATTTAAAATATGACAAGCTCTTCTCTATAGCACTCACAAGATATTTCGTGATGCAAAGGGAATGAGACATATGCCACATTGCGTAGGTTCGTAGTTACGATTTTAGGTCACTCGGGAGTCGGCATGTTTTGCCAAAAACCGCTAGCGACTAATGACTTGAGGCCAGGTGTTCAATGGAGCGACTCGGATTCAGCGCCAGGACGAGGACTCGGAAGCGGTAACTCTTGTTGTGTCTAAATGTTTGTAAACCTGGTGTCACAAACTTAAGAGTAAGTAGCCAACTAGATGTGATTTGACTGGGGTTGGACCTAGAGGCCAACGGAGCGAGAATGGTTGGTGGAGGTGATCATGTTGAGCTCGGGGTGGTGACGGCGTCGAGCTGTGCACGAGGTGCTCGACGGAAAGATGACGCATTCGTGGGCCAGTGGGGGTGACGCCACGGTGTCCTTGAGGCCGCGGGGAGGGTGGTGAATGGCTGGGCAGCGATGCGCTGGCGAATGGTGCAGTGGAGGCCGAGTTCGCCGTCGATGGCCACGCACGGCTTGCTCTGGTTCGACCGAAAATGTAAGGGTGCAGGAGCTTCTGAGGCGATCTTCTCTCGTCCAACGGGAGCGGAGGAGCAATGCGGATGGAAGGCACGGCGCAGGCCAGCTCGGCGCCTCCTCGTCTAGCTTCCATAGGTGGGGGTCACGGGAGTGGTACGGGAGGGAGAGAGAGCAAGCAAGTCCACTGGCTAGCGTCCAAATTGGTGAAGCTCTGGAATACCCACTGCTCTGCTGGTGTGAGAGAGGTGAGAGAGAGTGAGTGGAGGTAGAATCTTGCTCGAATTCGTTCGAATTTGACTTGGATTCGATTGAATTTGGTTCCTGCCTAACAGGTGTTCGACAGAATGTCCAAACCAAATTCAATTCAAATTTCTGTGAATTATTTTTATAATTTGCTTCATATAGATTTATCAAGGTTTGTGGTTCTGTTTTGGTATTTATTGTGTAAGTGTATCTTGGTACATTTGATGATCTAAAGAAATAAAGAAAGAAATAGAATTTTAATATAGGTTTTTTGAAAATATTTGTTTGAGAGGGAAGAGGTATAAGAATAAAGTGAGAGTGATTATATTATCACTTCTCTGAATTTTTGTGAAAGAAATATTGATTTCTAACTTTGAGTAATTTTATGTCACATGACAATTTGTGTGATTGTTTCCAATTTTATTTTTGAGTTCAAAGTTTCTAATTTATTCAAACAAGCAACACAATCAACAAGGAACAATCAACACACATCATGCAACACAAGTTTTTGTTGGTTCCAATTTTTGACTATTACAACTGGTTACAATTTTGGGATGTGACAGATCCTTCCCCCTTAGAATAAATCTCGTCCCGAGATTTGCTAGGCTTAGGTGCTAAAGAGGTTTGGGAATTCTCTTCTAAGATAGTCTTCGCGTTCCCAAGTCGCTTCCTCTTCGGAGTGGTTAGTCCACTGGACTTTGTAAAACTTGATCTTGTGCCTCCGGGTGAGACGAACATCTTCGTCGAGAATCTTGATGAGTCTCTCACGATAAGTCAGGTCATGGTTCAGGTCGATGGAGAGGTGGTCGATGTTCTTGAAAACATCGGGCTTGTCGGGAACTTCAAGACACCTCCGGAGCAGGGAGATATGGAAGACATCGCGAAATTCTGATAATTCTAGGGGCAACTCCAGCTGATAGGCTACTTCTCCTCGATGGGCAATGACCTTGAAGGGTCCAATATATCTTGGCGCCAATTTTCCTTTGACATGGAAACGTTGCATTCCCTTGAGTGGTGTCACTCGGAGATAGACATAATCTCCGACGTTGAAGGTGATATCGCGGCGGTTGGGGTCAGCGTAGCTCTTCTGACGGGATTGAGTAGTTTTGAGACGCTCACGGATAAGTTGTACTTGTTCTTTAGCTTCTCGGAGGGTATCTGGTCCAAACAATTTGCCTTCTCCGGTTTCGGACCAATTCAGGGGAGTACGACACTTCTTGCCGTAAAGTGCTTCGAACGGGGCCATTTGCAGACTGGACTGGTAGCTATTGTTGTAGGAGAACTCTGCAAATGGAAGGCAATCTTCCCATTTGGAACCATAGGATAGAACACATGCACGAAGCATGTCCTCCAATATCTGATTCACTCGCTCAGTTTGGCCTCCGGTCTGGGGGTGATAGGTTGTGCTAAAGGCTAACTTGGTTTCGAGGGCTTCGTGAAGAGCTTTCCAGAATCTTGAGGTGAATTGCGTGCCTCTATCATATACAATCTTTTTGGGCACTCCGTGTAGGCTTACTATTCTGGAGATATACAAGTCTGCTAGTTGATTTCCTCGATAAGTGGTGTTGACGGGAATGAAATGGGCAACCTTGGTCAGTCGATCAACGATGACCCAGATTGAATCATGGCCTCGGTTGGATCTCGGCAGTCCAGTGATAAAGTCCATTCCAATTTCATCCCACTTCCATTCAGGAACTTTCAATGGTTGAAGCAATCCAGCGGGTCGCTGATGCTCAGCTTTGACTCGCTGACAGACATCACACTTGGCCACGAAAGAACCAATTTCTCGCTTCATCCCATGCCACCAAAATCTCTCACGGAGGTCTTGGTACATTTTTGTCCCACCGGGGTGAATTGAGTAAGGTGTCTCGTGGGCTTCCTTCAGGATTAATTCCTTGATTTCTTTGACGTTAGGCACACAGATGCGGTCATTGAATCTCAGCACTCCTTCAGCATCTTCGGTAAAACCGGGTGCTTTACCGAGAGAGATCTTCTTTTTAATCCCTTCAATGCTTTCATGATTCTTTTGGGCTTCCTTGATTTGATCCATCAGGGTTGGGGCTAACTCTAGATTGGCGAGATAACCATGGCTAACAAGCTCTAGTCCGAAATCTTCGAACTCCTTGAATAAGGCTGGTTGTTCGGCTTGGATCAAGGCATTCAGGGTGCAGGGCTTACGACTAAGGGCATCGGCAACTACGTTGGCTTTTCTGGGGTGATAATGGATCCCAATATCATAGTCCTTGATTAGTTCCATCCATCTCCACTGTCTCAGGTTCAACTCCTTCTAGGTGAAGATATACTTCAAGCTCTTATGATCCGTATAGATCTCACAGCGATGTCCCACAAGATAGGGACGCCACGTCTTAAGAGCAAGAACAACAACAGCTAACTCCAGATCATGGGTTGGGTAATTCTCTTCATGCGGTCACAGCTGTCGGGACAGGTACGACACAACTTTTCCTTCTTGCATCAGAACGCAACCAAGTCCGAGGCGTGATGCATCGCAATACACGTCGAAACTCTTGGTAACGTCTGGCATTATTAGGATTGGGGCTGAGGTCGGTCAATTCTTTAGTTCTTGAAAACTATCTTCACACTTCTGGGTCCACTCGAATTTTTGTCCTTTTTCAACAGTTGAGTCATGGGCTTGGCTATGCTGGAGAATCCTTCAACGAACTTGCGGTAGTAACCCGCTAGTCCGAGAAAACTTTGGATTTCAGTCACGTTAGTGGGTGATTTCCAGTCAACGATGGCTTGGATCTTCTCCGGGTCAACAGAAATTCCTCCTGCAGACACGACATGTCCGAGGAATGCCAGTTCACTAAGCCAAAACTTGCACTTGCTAAGCTTGGCATACAGCTTGTGCTCTCGGAGGGTCTCCAAAATTAGACGCAGGTGTTCAGCATGCTCTTCTTCGGTCTTGGAGTAGATAAGGATGTCGTCGATGAAGACTACCACGAACTTGTCGAGGTACTCCATGAAGATCTTGTTCATGAGATTCATGAAATAGGCGGGGGCATTGGTCAGGCCGAAGGACATCACGGTGTACTCAAACAATCCGTAGCGGGTGGTGAAGGCTGTCTTGGGAATGTCTGTCTCTCGGATTTTCAACTGATGGTATCCTGTCCGAAGATCGATCTTTGAGAAGACTCGGGCTCCATTCATCTGATCGAACAGATCCTCGATCTTGGGAAGAGGGTACTTGTTCTTAATGGTCACGTCGTTGAGCTTGCGATAATCCACACACAGGCGTGTGGTACCGTCTCTTTTGTCCACAAAAATAATGGGTGATCCCCAAGGTGAAGCACTTGGGCGAATAAGACCTTTGCTAAGCATATCAGCCAACTGCTTCTTCAATTCAACCAGCTCTTCCGGATTCATCCGGTAGGGTCTCTGCAATATAGGGGTTGTTCCAGGAATAAGTTCAATCACAAACTCAATATCCCGGTCAGGCGGCATACCAGGCAGTTCTTCAGGAAAAACATCCTAGAATCGGTGAACAACATGGATCTCATCCAGGCTTGGCCGAGCTATACCTTCATGGAAGCTTGGTCGGGAATGGCTTATCTCAGATATATACTCCACTTCGGCTCCACTGTCAGAGAAACAGCCCTTCTGGCGCAATCAATACGGCCTTGAAACTTGGCTAACCAATTCATACCGAGAATAACATCTATGCCTTTGGTTCCAAAGATGATTAGGTTTGCTGCAAATTTTTCTCCTCCGATCTCTATGGGGGTTTCGGAGCAAATCATTTTGGTTTCGGCTGAGGCCCCTGGGGTTTGTATTAACATGGGTTTGGGTAAGAGACTCCCAACTAGACCTCCATTAGCAACAAACTCCTCGGTAACGAAGGAATGGGTGGCACCGGAATCAAAAAGAACAGTTGCAGGTACTGAGTTGATAAGGAACGTACCCAGCACAACATTTGGTGCATCCTGGGCTTCCTCAGCATTGATGTGGTTCAGACGGCCCTTGGCAACAACAACATTTCCACGGGGTGCGACATTCTTGCCATTTCTGGCATGGCCTTGACCAGGGTTCGGCACCGGTGCATTGGGGCGCGGAACATTCCTCTTTGGATTGGGGCATTCTTTGGAGTAGTGACCCTTGGTGCCGCACTCAAAGCAGACAACATTGGGGCCACGGTTGAAGTTGTTGAAGTTTCCTCCGGGACGGTTGTTGTCATTGGGGCGATGGTAGTAGTTGTTGGGACGGTTGGGATAGTTGGGGCGTGGTGCTTGTGGTGGTCGATAAGCAGGCTTCGGTGCTGGCTGATGTCTACGCACGCTTCTATTCTTGTAGACAGTGTTGGGCCTCCAAGTGCAGAGGTTTGTAGAACAGCAGCAAGTTTCCCTTAAGTGAATCACCCAAGGTTTATCGAACTCAGGGAGGTAGAGGTCAAAGATATCCCTCTCAAGCAACCCTGCAATTAAGATACAAGAAGTCTCTTGTGTCCCCAACACACCTAATACACTTGTCAGATGTATAGGTGCACTAGTTCGGCGAAGAGATAGTGAAATGCAAGTAATATGGATGATTATAAGTGGTAATTGCAATCTGAAATAAAAATGGCAGCAAGCAAACATGAGACAAAATGAGAGCAAACGGTGTTTCAATGCTTGGAAATAAGGCCTAGGGATCATACTTTCACTAGTGGACACTCTCAACAATAATAATATAATTGAATACATAGATATTTCCTCTTCACTATGCTACCCCGAACTATCCTCCGGTTGGATAACGAACACCAATCCATTGCGTAGGGCTATAAAAGCACACCCTAAAGTCCGTGTTTCAAACCGAGGGCACCCCACACTGTCAACATGAGCACCCCAAGTAGTACTAAACAAACACCACAATATCATAGAGACATCCAACACAAAGAACAACTCATGGCAAGTATTCCCATAATCTTTAATCCAAAGAGTCACACACGGCACGCGCACTGTCAACTTCGCACCATGGGACAAAGGTGACTCCGGAGATTACATTAATAAAACCACTTGAGTAGCATATTCATAATATAATGACGAGTAGCATCTATGAATTCAACTAGATTACAAATCTCATGATCACATATAGATCACATCATGGGAGAGAGAGATGAACCACAAAGCTACCGTACGAGCCCTCAGCCCCGAGGGAAACTACTCACACATGGTCATGGTGATGAGGAGCTTGATGGAGAGGTTGATGAAGAGGTGCAGCCCGGAGTGGAGACGGAGCCCCGCAGCAGCCACGGCGTGATGGCGGCAGCCCCCCGGCGCGGGAGCGGCGGCCCTTGGCGACGGCGGCGGCTCTTGGTGATGGAGATGGTGTTGAGGAGGTTCTCCTCCCAAAGGTGGCTGCTGGGGAGGAGGAAAATTCGTGGTATGGGGCTCCTCCCACGACCTAGGGTTTCCCCCTTATATGGACTCTTGGATTTCCGTCATCCCATCTAGGGCTGCAGTAAATCGGGAATATCTCGGCCGTCCGGACTCGGAACTGGGCGAATTTTAAGTCTAGATCGATTCTCGGAAAATTCTCTGCAACTTTGTTTTCTGTCAGGTTTCCGTTTGACGTCGTCTTCGGGCCCAAACGTGACCATCTTCGAAAAACGTTTCCAGACAGATTTCAAGAAAGTCCCAATTCGACACCAATATGGTTTCCTTTTGTATTTATGATAATTCCTACACAACAAATAGGAAAACAAGAAGATTTTGCACTTTGGCAACTATTAGTAGGTTAGTCCAATAAATGCTATAATATAATATAAATGTGTAAATAAAACATGTGGTATTAATATAAAATAAGCATGAAACATCAAAAATTATAGATACGTTTGGGACGTATCACTGGCTGAAAGATACGAGGCTTCTGGCTGCTAGAACCTTCTTGAGAATTCATCCTCCTCTTGCGACTTTCAAACATAGACTTGCGCTTGGTCTCCAGCTGAATGGCCTTGTCCACAAGCGACTCCAAATCAGTGAAGTCATGGATAACCAACACACACTGCATTTCATCATGAAGTCCATTCAGGAAGCGCTCCATCTTCTTCTTCTCGGTGTCGGTGTCGTCGGGAGCATACCGAGCCAAGTCGGTAAACTCATCAAGATATCCAGCAACATCCTTACTTCCCTGCCTCAGCTTACGAAATTCGTCCTTCTTCCTCTCAAGGAGTCCGCTGGGAATATGCTTCTTGCGGAACTTCTCCTTGAACTCATCCCAGTTGATAACATAGCCGGCTTGCTAGAGAGCCTTGGTAGTTTCCCACCAAGCTCGTGCAGGTCCAGAAAGATAGTGGGTGGCGTACAGAACCTTCTCATTTTCTCCCACAGCAGCAACTTCCAGGTTGTTCTCGGCGGTGCGGAGCCAATCATCGGCTTCTAGTGGGTGAAGTCCCTTGGAATAGGTAGGCGGGTTGGTCTTCTGGAAGTCGCTTAAGGTGGATCGCTGATTTCCACCCTCATCGCCATTGCCACCATTGTTGTTGTTGTGGTTGGCATGTGCAGCAGCGATTTGCTGGACGAGCACGAGGACCGCAGCCACTCCTACTTCGCCCCGGCGCCCCGCGCCGTCCAATCCGCCTACCCAACGCTGCCCGACGCGCTGTGGTTCGAGGAGGAGGTCCCCGAGGATGAGGACGACCCGGAGATGGTGGCCGCGTACGAGGCCTCCAACCTCAGCCTCGTCGAGGACGAGATCAAGAGGTGGGAGAAGGTGAGGACCGCGGCCGCGGCCGCCGCCCTGATGCCGCCGCCGCCACCGCAGTACTACGACCCGGACGAGGTCGAGCCGTGGCACTACGCCATGGAATGCGAGCAGGAGCAGGACCTTCCGCCGCCGCCTCCTCTGCCTCCCGGCCTCGTTGGCCAGTCCTGGGTCTTTACCGGCGGGAGCTGGTCGGCGGATCAGGAGCAGGAGCAGGAGGCGCCACCGGAGCAGCAGGAGGCGCCACCGCAGCAGCAGGCGCCACCGCAGCAGCAGGCGCCACCGGAGCATCTCTGGACCCCGTCGCCGTGGATCGTCCCCCCCCCCCCCCCCCAATGTAATGGCCTTTAATGGCCTCCCCCCCCCCCCCCAATGTAATCGGCCGTTTGTGGCCTCCCCCATAATGAAATCGGCCCTTAGGCCCTAAAAAATATGTTCTTGTTTGCCAACTCCGCCGCCGCCGCCGCGCGCTAGATCTGAGAGAGGGAGAGAGTAGTTGGTCGGGGGGACGAGCTCACCGTGGGTCGGGGGGCGAGCTTTGCTTGCTCGGGGACGACGATCTTGCTCGGGGGAAGAGCGGGGACGGCCGCGCCCGGAGCAGGAGCAGGACGGCGACCCACGGTGAGGGCGGCAGCGCGCGGGGACGAAATCCGGCAGCCTGGCGGCGCAGGGGCGGCGTCGTCTGGAGCCCGGAGGCGGAGCGTCGATTTGCTGGACTTGGGCAAATTTTCGGCCCGAGCCACTAGAAGTAGCGCCAAAAAGGCCTCTAGTACCGGGCCGTGGCTCCACCCGGTACTAGAGACCCTCTAGTACCGGGCCGTGTTACCACCCGGTACTAGAGGTCCCTCAGGGCCGCGAAAATTTGCGCGCCAAGCCCAGTGGACCTGTAGTACCGGGTGGTCGCACGGCCCGGTACTAGAGGTTAATTTTTTTTAATTTTCTGGTTTCTTACTTTTTTTATATCTTTTGATTTACTTGTCTAAATTAAGTAAAAATTGCTTTCATTTTCCTGTTTTCTGTTTTGGTTTAAAATGAAGTATCACATGCGCTTGGTTTTAAATTAAGTACTACATACGCTTAATTTAAAATCAATTCAAAAATTTATAAATCAAGTACTACATGCGCAGTGGATCATTTCACATCACAAAGTTTGATGCTACATCAAAAATTTATAAATTAAGTACTACATTCCGCCACCGCCATACGCTTGATTTCATTGACATGTCTGTCTTGTCCTCCATACTATAAATTATATAAAAGTTTAATAAATTATTACACATCATGAACAACATCCCTATTTAGTCTTCGCTTTTTCTTTTTGTGAGACCCTTTCTTCTGATCGCTCCGTAACCATGGACAAGGGTCTGCATATAACTTGAGACTTGGGTCAGTGGTCACTTTGAAGGGCGGAATTTCATGAAACTTGTCGTAATCTTCTGACATGTCTGTCTTGTCCTCCACTCCCACGATGGTTCTTTTCCCTGAAAGAACTATGTGGCGCTTTGGCTCATCGGCTGATGTATTCACTTCCTTATCTTTTCTTTTTTTTGGCTTGGTAGACATGTCCTTCACATAGAAAACCTGAGCCACATCCTTGGCTAGAACGAATGGTTCGTTGTCGTACGCAACATTCGTGAGATCCACTGTAGTCATTCCGTACAATGGGTCTTCCTTTACCCCGCCGCCTCTCAGGTTGAACCATTTGCACCAGAACAAAGGGACCTTCAAAGAAGGTCCATAGTCAAGTTCCCATATCTGCTCTATGCAACCATAATATGTGACCGTGGCCTCATTCGTGCTCTTATCATCAAAGCGGACACCACTATTTTGGTTGGTGCTCTTTTTATCTTGGGCGTTCGTGTAAAATGTATTCCCGTTTATCTCATACCCTTGGAAAGTCCAAATAGTCGAAGATGGCCCCTTAGACAACAAGAACAGCTCATCTGAGACTGTGTTGTTGTTGTTCAGATGCGTTTCCAACCAACCGCCAAAATTCTCCATGTGTTCCTTTGCAATGGCGGAGTCATCCATCCCCGGGTTGTTAGAGCGTACAATATCCTTGTGCATCTGGATATACGGAGCCACCAAAGTGGAATTATGCAGAACTGTGTAGTGTGCTTTTGTGAAAGAATACCCGTCCCTGCATATGTATGATTTCTTTCCTAGAGTGCCTTCTCCACTTAGTCTCCCCTCATGTCGCGATTCAGGAAGACCAATCGACTTAATGCCGGGAATAAAGTCAACACAAAACTCAATGACCTCCTCTGTTCCATACCCTTTGGAGATGCTTCCTTCTGGCCTAGCACGGTTATGAACATACTTCTTCAACACTCCCATGAACCTCTCAAAGGGGAACATATTGTGTAGAAATACAGGACCCAGAATGTGAATCTCGTCGACCAGGTGTACTAGGAGATGTGTCATAATAGTGAAGAAGGATGGTGGGAACACCAACTCAAAACTAACGAGACATTGAGCCACATCCTTCTGTAACCTTAATAGAGTGGTTGGGCTGATTGACTTCTGCGAAATTGCATTGAGGAACGCACATAGCTGAACAATGGATACTCGAACATTTTCCGGTAGAAGCCCCCGCAATGCAACCGGAAGCAGTTGAGTCATCAGCACGTGGCAGTCATGAGACTTTAGGTTCTGGAACTTTTTCTCTGCCATATTTATTATTCCCTTTATATTCGACGAGAAGCCAGACGGGACCTTCATACTGCTCAGGACTTCAAAAAATATCTCCTTCTCTTCTTTGGTAAGAACGTAGCTAGCAGGACGTAGACGTCCTTTATCCGTCCTCATTGGATGCAGGTTCTTTGGGTCTTTCAAAAGTTGCTGGTCCTCTCGTGCTTCCGGAGTATCTTTTGCCTTCCCATACACGCCCAAGAAGCCTAGCAGGTTCACGCAAACATTCTTCGTCACGTGCATCACGTCGATTGCAGAGCGGACCTTTAGGATTTTCCAATAGGGTAGTTCCCAAAATATAGACTTCTTCTTCCACAGGGGAACGTGGTTGTTAGCGTCCTTCGGAACAGACTGTCCGCCAGGACCCTTTCCAAAGATTACATCTAAATCCTTGACCGCATCATATATATCTTCACCACTTTGGAGGGGTGGCTTCGGCCGGCGATCTTCCTCACCTTTGAAATGCTGCTGCTTGCTTTTCTTTCTTAGGGGATGCTGAGTTGTAAGAAATCGACGATGACCCGGGTACACATTCTTGTTACCTACATATATACTTTCAGTGCTATCTAAACAGTGTGTGCATGCATTGTATCCCTTGTTCGACTGTCCTGAAATGTTACTAAGAGCAGGCCAATCATTGATGGTTACAAACAACAACCCTCGTAGGTTAAATTCCGCTTGTTTGTACTCATCCCACACAGGTACCCCTTCATCACGCCACAACTGTAAAAGTTCATCAACTAATGGCCTCAGGTAGACATCAATGTTGTTACCGGGTTGCTTCGGGCCTTGGATGAGCACTGGCATCATAATGAACTTCCGCTTCATGCACAACCAAGGAGGAAGGTTATAGATACATAGAGTCACAGGCCAGGTGCTATGACTGCTGCTCTGCTCCCCAAAAGGATTAAAGCCATCCGTGCTAAGACCAAACCTTAAGTTCCTTGGGTCACGTGCAAATTCCTTGTACTCTGTATCGATTTTTCTCCACTGCGACCCATCAGCCGGGTGTCTCAACATCTCGTCGCTCTTGCGGTCTTCTTTGTGCCATCGCAACAACTTGGCATGCTCTTTGTTTCTGAACAAACGTTTCAACCGTGGTATTATAGGAGCGTACCACATCACCTTGGCAGGAACCTTCTTCCTGGCGGGCAGGCCCTCAACATCGCCAGGGTCATCTGCTCTGATCTTATACCGCAATGCACCGCATACCGGGCATTCATTCAAATTCTCATACTTCTCACCGCGGTAGAGGATGCAGTCATTAATGCATGCATGTATCTTCTGCACATCTAATCCTAGAGGGCAGATAATCTTCTTTGCTTCATACGCACTCTCGGGCAATTCGTTACCAGCCGGCAGCTTGTCCTTCACTATTTTCAGTAAACTCCCAAATCCCTTGTCAGATAAACCATTCGCTGCCTTCCATTGCAATAATTCCAGTGTGGTACCGAGCTTTGTGTTGCCATCTTCGCAAGTTGGGTACAACTTTGTTTTGTGATCCTCTAACATGCGCTCCAACTTCAACTTCTCAAGTGTAGTTTCTGCTAGGGTATGTGCATCAACGATGACCCCACGTAAATCATCATGTATGATGGGATCATCTGGTACCTCTTCATCATCAGCTTCCCCTGTTGGGTTACCAACATATTCAGGGTACATGTAGTTGTCATCGTTCTCTTCTTCTTCGTTATCTTCCATCATAACCCCTTTTTCTCCGTGCTTGGTCCAACAATTATAGCCGGGCATGAAACCAGAAGTTATCAGGTGGAGGTGAATTCTGTCTGTGTTAGGGTAATCCTTCTCATTCCGACATTTCTTGCATGGACAACACATAAAACCATTCGGCCCCTTGTTATCCTTAGCCACATTGAGAAAAGATTGCACGCCATCCATGTACTCTTTAGAGCGTCGGTCAGCGTACATCCACGGATGACTCATCTGCAAATCACCGCTAAAACCCATTACGATAAACCAACATAATAGGAAACATATCATATTCATTAATACAAGTTCATCACATTAAAACCAAAGTATAGTAGTGACCAAATGTAATACATAGTTCTCATAAAACATAAATTAATTGAAACTAGAATACAACTATCTAAAGAATTTAAATCCAACAACAAATGCGATCAGAATCGCAACTAAGGTAACTATTGAACCAACAGCATAATGATACCAAGCCTCTTGACTAATGACATATTTTCTAATCTTTCTAAGCTTCAAGCGCATTGCATCCATCTTCATCTCGTGAACAGCGACGACGTCGGTAAGCTCGACCCCGTGAGCATCAACGATGTCGGCAATCTTCAAGTCCAATACCATCTTCTCTTCTAGGCATTGGAGACGAAGATCTTCACTTATCTTCAATTTTGCTTTCAAATCGTTGTTTTCTTTTAAAAAACTCTACAATAGGGTCGGCTGGAATTTCCGGTTCAACTACCTCCTAAATAAAAATATATCTATGTCAATTTGGTCGGCATGATTGTTATAAACACGAAACAAAATAAATAGTGATAAAAATATACCACATCCGAATCATAGACCGGACGAGGGACGACGGGGACGGATATCAAAACCATGACACTATACATAAAAAACATAAGAAAATTATACAAGAAAAATAATTATGCATTCAAATCATACAAGTAATTTTGTAAAATAACAGATAAAAGAAGAGGCTCACCGAGGTGGTGCCGGTCACGGGATGGCGGGGGCTATCGACGGCGGTGAGGACCGAGACGACACTAAAATCCACAAATAATAAATTAATTTGAGCTCAAAATACATAAAAAAATGAACTACCTAGCTTAGGCATTTCATCAAACACCTAGGTAGCACTATAAAAATGAAATGAGCTAAACTTGTATGGAAATGGCTAAAATTCGGCCGCCGGGTGAAAGGATCAAGTGTTGCTAACCCTTGGAGAGATGGGTGCCGTCTATCTTGACAAATCTTGGAAAAAAATGGGGCTACACTTGAGCTTGAGAGAGGAAACAATGAGATGAGCTTGAGAGTTCAAAAATGGTGGCTGGCCCGGGGTGGGAGATGATATAGCGGGACCTCTAGTCCCGGGCTGTACCACGGCCCGGGACGAAAGGTCCACCCTCCTGTCTCCACCCTGCCGCTGACTGCCTCGGTCCCGGGTGGTATCACGGCCCGGAACTAGAGGTGCCCTACAACCCGGGACCCGACCTGCGCAGCGTCGGAGCAGCCGGCCCGGTACTAGTTCCCTCCTCTAGTCCGGGTTCGAACCACGCCCGGGACTAGAGCCCAACACCCCTCTCCACCAAAGCTCCTGTTTCCACTAGTGATTCTCAAAAAGGAAACGTGTGAACAACTTTCTCCCCTTGGATGCAGTATAGCGTCACATGATGACACATGATAGGAATCAATCCTGAATTAGATGTAGTCGGCTCATGATAGTCATCTATCCGAAACATGCAGCATCTGATCACGAAGCTATATAGCAATGACTAAACCACACTGAGAGATGATACCAAACTGCTGCCGGAGAACTAGCCAACACGTCATACCTTTCTTACAAGGTATAATACTTAAGTATTTGGAATTTTTCTACTATTAAATCTTGTTATTTACATAATTCAGGATTAACATGTTTGCAAATGCAATTGTCGTAGATTTAACAAGTTCTCTTCATTCTTTTGATGTAAGTTTCACTCTAACCAAACTCAGTATTTATGTTCAATTAATCTTTTGGCATGAAAACTAAACTAAATGTGCAAGTTGAATAGCATGATTCTACAGTACTCCAGTCGCATCATTGAAAAGACCTGATGAACATGTCTTGACTGACTTGTTCAACACATATCCCATGCTCATGATTTTTTCTGATTATGCAAGGTTCCTTACCTTGATATTTGTTCTAGGTAGGACCTTCTAACCTACCAGATTGACATGATGTTCCTATAGCCAGACGAGAGGCGGTCACGAGGAAAAAATGAGATACATGAGCGAAGGGGTTGTAAGAGGGATGCAAATTGATCAGGATTGGCGATGGAGATGAAACTATCCGGATAAAGCAATGTGGTCACACGTGTGACTTATCATGTGCGTTCATAGAATAGAATCGTTGATGAGTAGTACATGTGTGCATTTTACTACACGTTAGACATTATGTTATGACAAAAAACTCAACAGACTGTTGGAACGCACGGCATTCAGCTAGTAGTAGAAAAGGCTCCCTGTGACTCCAGTAAATGAAAAGATCCACAGAAAAAAAATACCTTTTTCACTTCAAAATTACAGAAACTACAAAATTCGATAAAACTGCATTATTAGTCCGCTTGAATTTGCAAAAGAAAAATCGTAGGGTAGGAAAGTTGCAAAAGTAGTAGCACAAGGCTCTAGTCTTCCTTTCGAAAAAACATGCATGAATGCAAACATGCATGCGAGGAACGTGAGTGGTAGGCTTTCCTAACATTTTTTTCGGAAGGGGAATTTCAATATAGCATAGCAATACGTATGAATCAAAAATTTCTGTTATTAAATGTTTTTTATTTAGACAAATCAAACATGTTTGCAAATGCAGTTAGTGTTAACTAATTGTAGATTAAACAAGTTGTCGTCAGACTTATTGTGTTGGTTCACTCGAACCAGACACAATATTTCTTTTCACTTCATATTTTGACAAGAATCGGAAACTAACTAAGCAAATAGAATAGCATGATTATTTAGTACATTCACATCATTAAAAAGACATGATGAACATGCCCTGAATAACTTGTTCAACACATATCCCATGCTCACTTTTTTTTCATAAAAAGAGATAGCAAATACTAGAGATGTAGAAGTCCTATATATACCTCTGCGTTAGGTTGTCAAAAATAGTGTGATAAATCGTTTCAAAAAAAAAATAGTGTGATAATAGCTACTACTATCTAAAATATTGGAGGGAAACAAAAATATCGCCAGCTCCTTGCATAGTTGACACATTGGCTTATGTTCACATTGCCCGACCCTTGCATAGCGCCCCAACAGTCGATGATGTGAAACTGAAACCTGCAATTGGTAGAGCCATTCACTTCCTTCCCTTTAATGAAAATGCAGCGGTGGACGGTGACATATGACATGAACCAATCGATTAGACTAGTTGTACCCAGATCATGAAAATCATCTATCAGATACTACTACACCAACATGTCATCACAAAGCCAGATCTTTCAGGCTGAACAACACCCCGTGGAGAAGACATCATACTGACGCTACCACCAAAACCAAGAATGTTAGCATTAATCTTGACACGTCTGCATGCGTAGTGGTGTGGTTAATTAATTAGTGGATGCATAGTGTTAGCATAGTAGTGCGAATTGTCCAAAACAAATCTTCTTTTCCACTGAATATATTCCATCATAGCAGCAACCATAAAGTACACATTACTTATTACTACTACCTCCGATCCATATTAATGGACTCAACTTTATCTAGATACGGATGTATCTAGTTAAGTGTTTAGACTAGATGCATCCGTATCTAGACAATGTTGAGACCATTAATATGGATCGGAGGGAGTACAATCATGTTGAAAACAAAATATGCTCCACCTTAATCGGTTATGTTGTGCAGAATATGATGGCAAGAGTACCCTTATTATTATCAACACAAATACAACAGCCTTGAGTAAGATCACAATCATAGACAGATAGGTTATAGCTAGCTACGGACATCGCCGTTCAAGCCCAGACTGTCAAAAACCTGGACGAAGGTCTAGCCAGAATCAGCGCCATAATAATATTCAAATCCGAGAGCAGCTTCATCCGGCACCGCTATTTCATCAAATAAACGTGATGAACAGGTCATGGATGACTTGTCGTTCTGAATGACATGTTCAACACATATCTCATGCTGACAACTCTTTTGCTTATGAAGAGCTACCGAAGACTAGTATATACCCATGTCTAAGGCTGTCAAAATGAGTGTGCTAGGAATTAATATTTATTATGTAATTACTTACAACGTATCTGAAATACTGGAGTGAAACAAAAGGATCTCGACGATGAGATCTACAATGAGATGAGACCACAAAGAATTTAAGAGAGAAAGGATGTATCTGACAGAAGGGTGAATCCAAACGGTGAGCCGTTGTGTGGGGAGATCGATCGAGATGCGACAGGAAGGAGAAGAAAGCAGCAAGGGAAGGACAAGCGGTTTATGGTCTTGGATTAGTGGCATCGTCTGTGCTGCTGGGATGGACCTCGACGAACCGGGGTATTTTGGCTTGTATCGTTAGCTTCCCAATGAGGCAACAGTTTCCTTCTCGATCGTATGTCCGCGCCAATAACTGGAGAAATAGTCAACAATACAATGTTGTCACTAATGTAAGTCAACGTGCCAGGTTCTACAAACAAAAGAGCATCGCCAAAAAGAGCACATGCATTTGACATTTGACACTTCCGACATCCAGTACACCGGTTTCATCACAAACTTAAATGTTGTTCCTTTCCATGTTATTATTACCAACGGTGGCCACACTCGATGATTAAGTGTATCGGGTTAACTTATAATGGTTACCAGACACACTACGGGAAAGCGTCAAAACGCCGACGGCCTCCCTGTACGCCGACGGCCAAATGTCGGGGCCGTCGGCGTACAGCACGAGCTAGGGCATGCGACCAACAAGCCGTCGGCGTACGAACCGCCGTCGCGTAGCCATCTGCGGCCCGACGGCCGCCGTCGGCGTACAGGAGGCCGTCGGCGTACGCACGCCCACCGTGACGGATCGGGGACGGACGTGTAACTGCGTTGATACGCCGACGGCATTATCGGCATACAGGAGGCCGTCGGCGTACGCACGCCCACCGTGACGGATCGGGACGACGTGTAACTGCGTTGATACGCCGACGGCAATGCCGTCGGCGTACTTGTATACTGTTCCTTATTTATTTATTTATTTATTTGTGTAGGGTTTAGGGTTTAGAGTAGGTATAATTTATATATAAATTGGATCTATAATTTCTTTCCCAATATCGGTATCCCACCCGCATAAAATAACGGTTTGAGTTTCCGGAACCCGACCGTACAACATATACATGTAAAATAAATAAAACAACAGATGTAATATACACCTACAACATAAATATTAAATATTAAACACACCGCTGATCCAACGGCTCACAACCACTGGAAGGAAACACACGATTCGTGTGCTTCTGCCTGATCCAAGGGCTCACAAGCGCTCGAAAGAAACACACCGATGATCCAACGGCTCACAAGCACTGGAAGGAAACACACGATCCGTGTGCTTCTGCCTGATCCAAGGGCTCACAAGCGCTCGAAAGAAACACACCGCTGATCCAACGGCTCACAAGGACTGGAAGAAAACACACGATCCGTGTGCTTCTGCCTGATCCAAGGGCTCACAAGCGCTTGAAAGAAACACACCGATGATCCAACGGCTCACAAGCACTGGAAGAAACACACGATCCGTGTGATTCTGCCTGATCCAAGGGCTCACAAGCGCTCGAAAGAAACACACTGCTGATCCAACGGCTCACAAGGACTGGAAGGAAACACACGATCCGTGTGCTTCTGCCTGATCCAAGGGCTCACAAGCGCTCGAAACAAACACACCGCTGATCCAACGGCTCACAAGGACTGGAAGGAAACACACGATCCGTGTGCTTCTTCCTGATCCAACGGTCAGCAGCGCCAGAAAGAAACACACGACGCCTATAAATAGGCCACTCCTCAGACATGTTACTCACTCACACAAAACATTCCAGCGTCAGTCGGAGAGGCATCTTTGGGCAACCAGCGGCAAGACGTCTCTGATGATCTGCAACCGTTTGGAACGGTCGCAGATCATCAGAGATGTTTTGCCGGACGGTTGTAGATCATCAGAGACGTCTTACCGCTGCTTGGATCGAAGTGGCGCTCAAACACAAAACATTCGGGTTCCCTAGCTATGCCCGACACTGAATGCAACGACATTCGACCGTGAATCAGTGTCGGGCTGTAGCTAGGAGAAACCGTGTGTTTTGTTTCCCAGGTTACTCGTCCCCTATATAAAGGGCCAGGGCAGACCCCAGATTTGCTATCATTACCGCGTCACCACCGCGCCGCCGCCGCCCTTGTCCACGCCTCTCGACGACCTCTCCGCGCCCGTGGCCTCCGCCGGCGCCCTCCACGCCTCTGTGGACCTCCCCTAGTCGTCCCCATGCCAGTGTATGGTACCCTTTCTCCCTGATCCCCTCCTCCCCTCCGTAGGTTGCATGTACCTTAGGTGTTTGATCAAATTCCCCACTATTGGTTTCAGATCTCGGGCATATACGTCGGCGATGGCCGCGGCCAGACACCCGTTGGACAATAACGGCCCTGTGCGGGATTGGGCTCCGCCGGGCTGGCACTGGAGTTATCTTCCGGAACGCGTAGCTTGGTAATAAATCCGGGCGAAGTCGCCGACCCGGATCTTGTTTGGTGGAGGTCGCGTGGGCCAGGGAGCTTCCAGAGGGAGCCGGCCCCCGAGGAGGAGGTACGTCGCCGTATAAGGGAGGAGGATGCGCACGTCCGTCGCTACATGCATCTGTTGGATACGATGTATACTAATACATGGCAGGCAATGCAAAGGAATCCTTATCATGTGAGTATTTACCCTGTGATGGTTCCTACTCTTTGGTGAGGAGCGCTCCCCGTGATGCACCCCGCGGCCTAGTACGAGGCAGAAGTTAGTTAAATAAAAATGGCATGAGGACGATCGATCCAGCTGTAACCGGAGATTAAATAAAGATGTAACCGTCATACTTTTTGCATATTAATTTGATCTATGTTGCTTTTTGCATAGAGTATTTGTATGTGTACTTGTTGCTATGTGAAATGATGAACTTGATTTTCGACAAAAGTTTTACAAACATTCTTCACAAAAAGCACTATCATGTAGAAACATCTACAAGTGCTCATATTCGACACATAGGCACTCTACAATGTGTAATATCCTACTCCGGGGTGTGACCGGCTTCACTTTCTCTCTAATGATTTTCTGCACTTAGAGGTGAATACTCCCGTTTCGGAGAACCGGATGGAATCTTGTGTTGATTTGGGGTAGACTTTGGTTTCTCACCTTCCTATGGCCTAACCTAACACAACCAAGCAAAAAAATTCCACTGGCCTACCCCCTTTCGACGCACGTCTATGGGGGTAGACGAAAACGTTAGGGTTTTCCCAGCGGATTCGGGGTTTCGCCGAAGCGGGGCCCCGGAGCGTCGGAACCCCACCAGAACCTAGGTTGTGCCATACCATATGTATACAAGTGTGTTGTGTGTTGTAAATGTGCAATATCCTACTCCGGGTGTGACCGGCTTCACCGGCTTCACTTTTCTCTAGTGATTTTCTGCACTTAGAGGTGAATACTCCCGTTTCGGGAGAACCGGATGGAATCTTGTGTTGATTTGGGGTAGACTTTGGTTTCTCACCTTCCTATGGCCTAACCTAACACAACCAAGCAAAAAATTCCACTGGCCTACCCCCTTTCGACGCACGTCTATGGGGGTAGACGAAAACGTTAGGGTTTTCCCAGCGGATTCGGGGTTTCGCCGAAGCGGGGCCCCGGAGCGTCGGAACCCCACCAGAACCTAGGTTGTGCCATACCATATGTATACAAGTGTGTTGTGTGTTGTAAATGTGCAATATCCTACTCCGGGGTGTGACCGGCTTCACCGGCTTCACTTCTCTCTAGTGATTTTCTGCACTTAGAGGTGAAAACTCCCGTTTCGGGAGAACCGGATGGAATCTTGTGTTGATTTGGGGTAGACTTTGGTTTCTCACCTTCCTATGGCCTAACCTAACACAACCAAGCAAAAAGTCCACTGGCCTACCCCCTTTCGACGCACGTCTATGGGGGTAGACGAAAACGTTAGGGTTTTCCCAGCGGATTCGGGGTTTCGCCGAAGCGGGGCCCCGGAGCGTCGGAACCCCACCAGAACCTAGGTTGTGCCATACCATATGTATACAAGTGTGTTGTGTGTTGTAATTGTGTAATATCCTACTCCGGGGTGTGACCGCTTCACCGGCTTCACTTTCTCTCTAGTGAGTTTCTGCACTTGGAGGTAGATATGCGGGTCCCACCGGACTACGGTTTCAATAAAACCGGATAGCTAGAGTGCTGGAATCACTCAAAAATTTGCGTGTGGTCATACGATATAATAAAATAAATTATAATAAAACTCTACAAATTTATAATGTAATAAATTCTAATGGTTTGCAATATTAAAATTAAATAATATGAAAAAAAGAAAAAAGACAACGCCGACGGCTTTGCCGTCGGCGTAGGTCAAAGCCGTCGGCGTATGTCCACCTTATCTTCTAAGCCATCGCAGCCACCCGCATCTTATCCACTCTCCGACCCCGCACCTTCGCACGCCCCACCCGTCCTCCTCCGCCGGCCGCCGCCTCTAGCCGTCCTCCCCCGACACCCGGCCGCGCCACCCGTCCTCCTCCGCGCCCCACCCGTCCTCCTCCGCCGCCGGCCGCCGCACCCGTCCTCCTCCGCCGTCGCCACCTCTAGCCGTCCGACCCCGACCTCGCCGCGCTGCGCCTCCCCCGACCTCGCCGCCGCCTCTAGCCGTCCGACCCCGACCTCGCCGCGGCGCTCCAACCCCGACCTCGCCGCCAGGTACTCCCCGCCCCCTCCCCTATTTTCTATGTATTTTAGATTTAGGGATTTTAGGAGTAGGATTTTAGTGATTTTAGGAGTAGAAATTATAGATGGAAATTATAGGATTTTAGGGATTTTAGGAGTAGGATTTTAGGGATTTTAGATTTAGGGATTTTAGGAGTAGAAATTATCCACTGTAAATGTAGTATTGTCCATTGTAAATTAGATTTTGTTCATCAAAATCCATGTTATAATAATTGTTCATTTAGTACAAAAGAATGTTGTATTTAGGGAAGTGTTGGATGGGTCTTATTATCTTAATGCGGGATGGTTTGGTGTTAGGTTTACTAAATTGTGAACATTTTCAAAGAAATAACCAGTAACAAAGTTTTTGCTCCCATAATAATGATTAATAACGCAACACATGCAAATAGAAATTATAGATGGAAATTTTGTGGTAGAAAATAGAAAATAACAAAATGATTTAGGGATAGATGTAGTAAATAAAATGTTGTTGAAAATAGAAAATAACAAAATGATTTAGGGATAGATGTAGCAAATAAAATGTTGTTGAAAATAGAAAATAACAAAATGATTTTAGGGATAGATGTAGCAAATAAAATGTTGTTGACAATTATTTTTCATATATTCATTTCATATATGACTAACCCCTGTATCAAATGCTTTTACTTAACTAAGTATCATGTCGGAGCCGGAGCGAAAGTTTCGTGGTGTTCATCGGAGACACACGAAGATCCCGACTTGGGCAGCTCAGATCACAGTGGATCACAGGAAGATCCAGCTTGGTACTTTCAGGTGCCCGTGGCAGGCGGCCCGCGCCTACGACTGCGCGGCGGTCCAGCACTTTGGGGCGAGAGCGATCCTCAACTTTGAGGATGAGCGGAGCGTGGCGCATATGTTAGCGCCAGATGGCATGAGGATCGCGACGAAGGCCGAGGAGAGGGAGCACCGGCAGGCAGAGAGGCTGCTCAGGGCGCGCCACCAGCGCGAGGAGGATGACCCCTTGGTCAAGGATCTCCTCCTTGATCCCCAGGTGATGGCGGTCCAGTACCAGGTCTTCAGCGAGAGCCGGCAGCAGCGCGGGCAGGGCGAGGCCGGCCCCTCCGGCACGCAGCAGCAGGGCGAGGACTCTAGCAGCAGCCTGTCCTCTTGTTGGGCCGCTTGGACGACGTCACTGACACCGGCGCGAGTCGAGTTTAGGATGTCTATCATCCTACCTGTCGTACTACTAGACTTATCTTGCTACCTGTTGTACTGCTAGACTTATCATACATGCTACCTATGTATTATTGTGCTACTTGTCTATATGTGTTATGTTTAGCTAATATGGTTACATCGTTCTATGGTTTATTCTGTTTTATGTTTAATTATTAGGTAAAATGGAGGGATATTTGCTTATATATTTCGATTGTTTGTACTTTTTAGATGACGTAGCTTCCCGCCAGCCAGCACCGTCGGTCCCGCGCGTCGTCGCGGCTTCTCCAGCTGAGGAGGGGCCGCCTCGGTGCCCTTTGTTTTGTCGCCCTCTTCCGGAGCACGTCCTCGACCTTCTCCGGCCACCGATCACGCTTCGAGGGTATAAATCTTTCGCCTCTCTTGCTGCATAGGTTTATTTTGGTCTAGATCACCAAGTCAGTCGCGTAACCCGAGTCAGATCCCATCCGGAAGGGTTACAAATTTATAAATATGCAGGATTGTCCATCTTTGCATATTTATAACCGTAACACTTCCGGGTTGTCCTGTTGGACAGTCCGAGTACGTGTAGATCGGGTCGTGTTCCACGTTCTACCCCTTCCTGAGACGGAATTTCGGCAGCACCTCCCTGTTGTTCTTCGGATGCACACCCTCTCGGCTTGACAAGCTCGAGACGTGTATTCTGAAGAACAGCGGGGAGGTGCTGCCGAAATTCCGTCTCGGGTCGGGGTAGAACATGGGACACGACTCGATCTACACGTACTCGGGCGGGATAGGCCCCTACCTATTAGAAGTGTATGTGAACCCTTGCATGTTGTAAAAGATAAAATTTGGCCGTAATAAAATGGTGACATTGCATGCAAGAAAATAAAAATATGATGCATTTAATTTCATGTTATTATTATTTGGCTCACAGTAAAGCAGCAGAGGATGGCAGATAATGGGTGGATGTACAGTGGCCGAACTAGTTTGGTTGACAAAACAGATGAGTGGGTATGGAAGACGCATTTGTTAGTGAAGGAGTTAGCGCGTAAGGGTTCAGAGTCAGGCGCTCGTGGACAGTGCCCTTGCCCTCGTTGCAAGTTTCGTACACGTCAGGGAAAGGATGATATGATTAAACACCTCTTCTCTCGTGGGTATATGCCGAACTTCGTGACGACAGTCAACTTTGATGAGTACGAGCGCGAGAGTGGCAGGGTGATGCGGCAGCGGATCAATGGCAATGAAGATGATGGGATTAGAAACTGGCTAGATGATCTCCGTGCTGGCGACATGCCAGATTCGCCACCATCACAGGAGGAACCGGAGGAACCTCCAGAACCGGAGGAACCGCGTGAACCGGAGAACCGCGTCAACCAGAGGACCCAGAGCCAACCGCGAAGGCCTTCTTTGATATGATGGCCTCGTCTCAGAGGCCTCTGTACGAGGGTGCAAAAGTTTCTCAGCTCGATGCCATCTCGCAAGCACTAGCCAACAAGCTCCAGTATGGCAGCACCCGTTCATGCTTTGAAGCGCATCTGCAAACAACTGGTAACCTGTTGCCTGAAGGGCATTGTCTGCCTCAAAGCATGTACGAAACGAAGAAAATCCTGCGAGATCTCAGCATGGATTATCAGAAGATAGATTGTTGTCCAAAAGGATGCCTTTTGTTTTGGAAACAGTTTGCCAATGACAAGTACTGTATCTTGTGTAAGGCCTCTAGGTATCATGTGGTAAAAGGAGCCGATGGTACGAAGACGCAGTCAAATGTCGCCGTTAAGATTCTTCGTTACCTCCCATTCATACAAAGAATCAAGCGGCTTTACATGAACAAAGAGTCTGCCACACAGATGCAATGGCACAAAACGGGGAAGAGATACAAGGATGAGCACGACCGGGAATTGATGGGACATCCATCTGATGGTACGGCATGGAAGAACTTTGATGCGAACCACCCCGATGAGGCAGCAGATGCTCGAAACGTGAGAATCGCGATAGCAACCGATGGATTCAATCCATATGGTTTGTCGACTACCTCGTACAGCTGCTGGCCCGTGTTTGTTATTCCGCTCAATCTCCCTCCTGGAGCCCTAATGCAAAGAAGACCATATTCCTCTCGCTGATCATTCCAGGTCCTGAATATCCGGGGAAGAATTTAAGTGTACATGCAGCCAATTGTGGATGATCTGAACCACTCTTGGCACCACGGGACGTTGACATATGATCGTGCATCGAAGACAAACTTCTTGATGAAAGTTTGGTATCACAATTCCATGCATGACATGCCCGGGTACGCCCTATTCTGCGGATGGTGTACAGCTGGTAAGTGGCCATGCCCAGTGTGCAGGAACCGACTTGAGTTCATGTGGCTAACGGCGGGACGGAAGTATTCCGCGTTTGACACACATCGAAAGTTCCTCAAAAGAGGGCATCGTTTAGAGAAGACAAAAAGAACTTCAAGAAGGGCAGAGTTGAGCGTGAAGAAAAAGCGATACCAACTTTCGATGGTGCAGCTGTTGACGCCGAGCTAAGTGCTCTCGTGCCTGCCCAGGGAAAAGGCCCACGATATGTGGGATATGGTGTGGCGCACAACTGGACTCACGTGGCAGGCTTGACGCAACTCGAATATTACAAGGACCTCGAACTTCCCCATAGCATCGATGTGATGCACACCGAAAAGAATGTTGGAGAGTCCCTCTTTCACACAGTCCTGAACATTCCTGAGAAGTCGAAGGATAATGTTAAGGCTAGAGTTGATGTTAAGAAGCTCTGTGATAGGGAGAGAATGCACATGAAGCCTCCTGAAGGCCGTCAAAAGAACTGGTTCAAGCCGCATGCTGACTTCTGCCTTAATAGTATGCAAAGTCTGAGGCATTCCATTGGCTCAAATTCGTCGTGATGTTCCCTGATGGCTATTGTTCGAATATAAGTAAGGGAGTCAATATACAATCGGAAAAGTCACCGGGCTCAAGAGTCACGACTATCATATATGGATTGAGCGGCTGCTACCGGTGATGGTTCGAGGGTATCTCCCCGACAGTGTCTGGCGAGTGCTCGCGGAGTTGAGCCATTTCTTCCGCACGCTCTGTGCTAAGCAAGTATGTCCCCTGATTATTCAGAAGCTGCATGAACTAGTGCCGGAGTTGCTGTGCAACTTAGAGACGATATTTCCGCCAGGCTTCTTTACTCCGATGGCACATCTTGTTGTGCATCTTGCGAACGAGGTACTCTTGGGTGGACCGGTGCAGTTTCGTTGGCAGTTTTGTATTGAGAGAGAGTTTAAGTATATTCGAACCAAATGTGGAAACAAAAATAAGATTGAGTCATGCATAGCCGAGGCAACTATCCTCAGGAGATGGCAGACGCCAGGCTAACGTACTACCCCGATGATGTTCCCACTATGCATAACCAGGCCTCTCGGTACAATGTCGACGAGCCCAAGCGAGACCCCAAGCTCGTCCTCTTCCAGTGTCCCGGTGGCAAGAGCGGTGGCCCAACAAGGTATAACTTGACCAATGATGAGCTGGAGTGCATAATGCTCTATGTGCTTATGAACATGAAGGAAGTGACCCACGACGAGCAGGGAGAAGAGGGCAGTTTCCTTAGGTAAAATGGGGAACAAATTACTTTGCAACTACTAACATGATTTCGTTCTAATACGTATTTTCTCCTTTTAGTCAATTCACGGATGAAATGTGGTCGGGAACATCAGATGGACCCAATGAAGCCGCGTTGGACACTCTTTTGAAAGAGCCTGCCCCCGGAAAGAAAAAATTCACGGTTTGGTTCAGGGAAAAGGTAATTTCAA
Source organism: Poa pratensis (assembly GCA_947311845.1). NCBI lineage: Eukaryota > Viridiplantae > Streptophyta > Magnoliopsida > Poales > Poaceae > Poa > Poa pratensis. The sequence goes on from CAMZMU010000067.1 coordinate 32,743,209, forward strand.
ACCTGTCCCTTCTACCTTGCAATTCGTGTCTTATCCCTCTTACTAATGCACAAAACAATTTGTACTTGTAGGGAGCTGATGCCAACGTTGTGATGTCAGATGAGTTGAGATGTGTCTCCCAAGGTTGTAACCGTAGAGTCGAGAAGTATGAGAAGTATGATGTGAATGGGTACCGCTTCCATACAGAGCATCACCAGAACAGTCGGCCTAATGCAAAGACTATAAATACCGGGGTCTTCACCAAAGGAGCCGGTAATTATGATTACTACGGAAGGTTACAGAACGTATATGAGCTGACGTTCAATAACACGAACATATCACTCAAGCTTGTTGTGTTCAAATGCCACTGGTTCGACCCTGAGCATGGAACCAAAAGTACCCCTTCCATTGGGTTAGTTGAAGTTAAGCCTTCAACCACCTACCATGGATCCGATGTCTTTGTTGTGGCTCACCAAGCCTTTCAAGTTTATTATTTGCCCTACCCATGCAAGAAAGAGGGACTCATTGGTTGGGAAGTCGTGTTCCATGTATCGCCACGTGGTAAGCTACCCATGCCCTCCGAAGACGATTACAACAACATTGACCCTAAAACATACGAGGGGATTTTCTATCAAGAGGAACAAACCTTTGGGGACTTTGGCATACAAGGTCTTGAGGACCGCGAGGACAATGCACAAACAGGTGGTGACGTAGTGGTGAATCTAAAGGATATAGATATGCTCAACAAGTTACAGAGTGATAGTGATGACGATGATGAGCCTCCATCGTGCGAGGAGGTTCCAATATACAACACTCGTGATAGTGATGTTGATAGTGATGATGAGAACCCAGGACTTAACTATGAGAGTGATGATTAGGGGTGAGGGTCTTTTATGTCCTTTTGCGTACTATTTACTTTTCAACATGCTTAGTCTTTCAACATGCTTCTTTTAATTGCATTACGTCTTTATTCTTATTTACTACATTTTTCAACATGCTTAAAAGTTTATCCTTTCTCAATGCAGGTGATTGACCAAGATGAGCCAAGGCAAGGAATCATCGGCCTCGGGCTCTCGGGAGGTGTAGGATGTGTTCGGGTGTAGCGTGTGTGAATTCGAACTTGTTTGGAGTTTGTATGAATGCTTGGATGAATTTGAATCATGTTTGTGTCATTTGGATATGTATGTGATGTTTTATTTGATGTTTCTGTGATGTTTTATAATTTGTGCAATTTTAATTGTATTTAAAATGCGCCAGAAACCAGCAGCAAAAAGTTTCAGAAACTGAAAATATGGTCAAGGCTATTGCCGTCGGCGTAGGATGCTGTGGGACGCACAGGATGGCGCCACGTCGACGCTGGAGGACCATATGGTCATACCTACGCCGACGGCAATGCCGTCGGCGTCAGCTCCTCCCAGACGCACCAGATCAGCACACGTGGACTCCTAGGCCGACGGCACTGCCGTCGGCGTATAGGTGGAGCAGACGGAGACGTTCGACGTCCGTTTTGTGGGACCCACTGAGGCGTCGCCGACGGCGACGGATACGCCGACGGCATTTTGCGTACGCCGACAGCGTCCTACGCCGACGCCGATACGCCGACGGCGATCGTTGCTACGCCGACGGCGGTCCGCCGTCGGCGTTTTGACGCTTTCCCGTAGTGACACGCTGCCGAACATGCTTTCACACTGACTGGTAATTTGCTCTTCAGAACTAATGACTGCTCAACAAGTTCGTTTATTTCGATAACTCAAGAGTAACCTATCAGCAAATGCAATTGCCGCTAACTACTACATGTAGATTTAATGTGAATTCACTTCCTCCTCTTTGATGCAATGTAGCGCCACCATGAAAATCAACTAGCTGATACTCCTACACGCAAAATGCTTATTAGATACTCTTTTGTTGTCGGGTCATGAAGACCAACTATCAGAATAAGATACTCCTACACGTAAAATGTCACCACGAAGCTAGATCTGTATGATACCAAACTGACGCAGGAGAACTAGTCAATACATAAGGATCGGAATTTTCTACGATTAAAAGTTGCCTTATTAGGATAATTCAACAGTATCCTGTTTCTGTTTGCAAACACAACTTTCGTTAACTACTTGTAGACGTAACAAGTTTTCGTAATTCTTTGAATGTGAACTAAACACAATATTTTTCTTCACTTCATCCTTTGGCATGAATCAGAAATTAAACATGAAAGTTAGGTATTTCTTACATGTCATACCAATACACGAGGACTGGAAGTTTCTACCGTTAAATGTTTGTTTATTTCCATAATTCAAGAGTAACCTGTTTGCAAAATGCAATTGTTGTTAACTACGTGTTGATTTAACAAGTTCTCATCATTTTTTTAATGTGGGTTCACTCTAACCAAACACAAATATTTCTCTTCACTTTTTTTTGTTGCAAGAAACAGAAACCGAACCTGTAGGTAGATTAGCACGATTATGCAATCTAATTATCTCACCAAAAAAGACATGATATACAGGTCATGAATGACTTGTTGTTCTGAATGACATATTCAACACATATCGCATGCTGACTACTCTTTTTCCGAAGAGCTAACAAAGACTAGAGATGTATAGAAGTCGTATATATACACTAGTAGAAAAAGGACTTTTGGTCCGGAGTACTGTTTTGCCATTAGCCCCGGTTCAGGCAAAAACCGGGACCAGTGCCTGGCACTGGTCCCGGTTCGAGCTGCCAGGGCCCCGTGGGGCAATGGTCCCGGTTCGGTTGGGGGCATTGGTCCCGGTTCATGCCAAGAACCGGGACCAAAGCTCCAGAGCCGGACCACGTGGCATGCCGCGGAGCTTTGGTCCCGGTTCGTGCCAAGAACCGGGACCAATACCCCTCCCCTGCCTATATATTGTTGCCCCCACCCCCCTCTCTCCTCTGTTTTTTTTTCCTGGATTGGTGGGAAGTGGGGGTGCTAGTTTTTTTTCTCTTTGCCACGCACAAGATGTGTTCGATGAAATGCCCGACCCGCACCGAGGTTAGCAACTTTATCCTTTTCGTCTGTAATTGATACAGAAATATTGCACGTGTCGATGTACGGTGGTCATTTCACTATTCAAGATGTTATTGTAATGGTATTTGATAAACTTAATTATATATATGATGCAGATGGATGCACGGATGCGATGGATGTACGGCGAACGACGCAGTTCCGAGTTTATTGCAGGCCTGCATAAATTTCTCGATGTGGCTGAGGCAAACAAAGTGAATAATTTTATGCCTTGTCCATGTGAGAAGTGTCGGAACGTCAGGGAGTACTCTGACCCGAGAACCATTCAAGACCACGTGATTCGGAAAGGTTTCATGCCCAGCTATAATTGTTGGACCAAGCACGGAGAAAGAGGGGTTACGATGGAAGACAATGAAGAAGAGGAGGATGATGACAACTATCCTATGTTCCCTGAGGAATGCGGTGATACTGTTATGGAAGACGTTGAAGAAGAAAGAGGTGAACATCGGGCATCAGATGAGCCCGCTGATGGTCTTGGTGGGGTCATTTCTGATGCAAAGCGAGAATGCGATACAGAAAAGGAGAAGCTAAAGTTGGAGGCCATGCTTGAGGATCACAAAAAGTTGCTGTACCCAAACTGCGAAGATGGCAGCACAAAGCTCGGTACCACACTGGAACTGCTGAAATGGAAGGCAGAGACTGGTTGTTCTGACAAGGGATTTGAGAAGTTACTGAAAATAATGAAGCCGAAGCTTCCAAAGGATAACGAATTGCCCGAGACTACATACGAAGCAAAGAAGGCTATCTGCCCTCTAGGATTAGATGTGCAGAAGATACATGCATGCATTAATGACTGCATCCTGTACCGCGGTGAGTACGAGAACATGGATAAATGCCCGGTATGCAATGCACTGCGGTACAAGATAAGACAAGATGACCCTGGTGATGTTGAGGGCGATGACGAGCCCCCCCGGAAGAGGGTTCCTGCTAAGGTGATGTGGTATGCTCCTATAATACCACGGTTGAAACGTCTGTTCAGAAACAAAGAGCATGCCAGGTTGTTGCGATGGCACAAAGAAGAGCGTAAGAAAGACGGGAAGTTGAGACACCCCGCCGATGGGTCCCAGTGGAGAAAAATCGACAGAGAGTTCCCGACATTTTCAGATGACGCAAGGAACTTAAGATTTGGTCTAAGTACAGATGGCTTTAATCCTTTTGGGGAGCAGAGCTCCAGTCATAGCACTTGGCCCGTGACTCTATGTATCTACAACCTTCCTCCTTGGTTGTGCATGAAGCGGAAGTTCATTATGATGCCAGTGCTCATCCAAGGCCCGAAGCAACCCGGCAACGACATTGATGTGTACCTACGGCCATTAGTTGATGAACTTTTGCAGTTGTGGTCCGAACCAGGTGTACGTGTGTGGGATGAGCACAAACAACAGGAATTTGACCTACGAGCGTTGCTGTTCGTAACCATCAATGATTGGCCTGCTCTTAGTAACATTTCAGGACAGTCAAACAAGGGATACAATGCATGCACGCACTGTTTAGATAAGACTGAAAGTATACATTTGGGAAACAAGAATGTGTACCTGGGGCATCGTCGATTTCTTCCGAACGGTCATGCCGTAAGAAAGCCCGGCAAGCATTTCAACGGTGAGGCAGATCGCCGGAAGAAGCCTAACCTCCCTGATGGTGATGTTATATATGACATGGTCAAGGATTTAGAAGTAATCTTTGGAAAGGGTCCTGGCAGTCTATCTGTTCCGAATGACGCTGACAACCACGTACCCATATGGAAGAAGTGCTCTATATTCTGGGAGCTACCCTATTGGAAAGTCCTAGAGGTCCGGTCTTCAATCGACGTGATGCACGTGACGAAGAATCTTTGCGTGAACCTGCTAGGCTTCCTGGGCGTGTATGGGAAGACAAAAGATACACCGGAAGCACGGGCAGACCAGCAACGTATGAAAGACCCATACAACAAGCAGACGGATAAAGGGCGTCAATACTTAAGCAGATACGCTCTTACCAAAGCAGAGAAGGAAATATTTTTTGAATGCCTGAGCAGTATCAAGGTCCCGGCTGGCTTCTCGTCAAATATAAAGGGAATAATAAATATGGCAAAGAAAAAATTCCAGAACCTGAAGTCTCATGATTGCCACGTGATTATGACGCAGTTGCTTCCGGTTGCATTGAGGGGGCTTCTTCCGGAAAATGTTCGAGTACCCATTGTGAAGCTATGTGCATTCCTCAATGCAATATCTCAGAAGGTCATCGATCCAGTAACTCTACCAAGTTTACAGAAGGCTGTGGTCCAATGTCTTGTCAGCTTCGAGTTGGTGTTCCCCCCATCATTCTTCAATATTATGACGCATCTCCTGGTTCACCTACGCGACGAGATTGCCATTCTCGGTCCTGTATTTCTACACAATATGTTCCCCTTCGAGAGGTTCATGGGAGTCTTGAAGAAATATGTTCATAACCGTGCTAGGCCAGAAGGAAGCATCTCAAGGGGCTATGGAACAGAAGAGGTCATTGAGTTCTGTGTTGACTTTATTCCTGACCTTAAGCCGATTGGTGTTCCTGAATCGCGGCATGAGGGGAGACTGAGTGGAAAAGGCACGCTAGGAAAGAAAGCACTGATATGTAGGGACGGGCATTCTTTAACTCAAGCACACTACACAGTTCTACAAAGTTCCACCTTCGTGGCTCCGTATATCGAGGAACACAAGAATTATGTACGCTCCAAGAACCCGGGGAAGGATGACTCCTGGATTAAAGAAAAACACATGGAGACCTTCGGCAGTTGGTTGCGATTACAGCTCATGAATGACACCACTGTCGGAGAACAGCTCTACTTGTTGGCCGCGTCACCATCTTCGACTGTATTGAATTTCCAAGGGTACGAGATAAATGGGAATACATTTTACACGATCGCCCAAGATAAAAAGAGCACCAACCAGAACAGTGGTGTCCGCTTTGATGCAACAAACGACGATGGGCAAAAGGACACATACTATGGTCGCATAGAGGAGATATGGGAACTTGACTATGGACCTACTTTTAAGGTCCCTTTGTTTCGGTGCAGTTGGGTCAACATGAATGGAGAAGGGATAAAGGTAGACCAGCTGTACGGGATGACAACAGTGGATCTCAAGAATCTTGGTTGTTACAAGAACGAACCATTCGTCCTAGCCAATGATGTGGCTCAGGTTTTCTATGTGAAGGACATGTCCTCCAGACCGAAAAAAAGAAAAAACAAGCAAACGAATACATCAGACGATGAGCCAAAGCGTCACGTAGTTCTTTCAGGGAAAAGAAACATCGTGGGAGTCGAGGACAAGACAGACATGTCAGCAGATTATGATAAGTTTGATGAAATTCCGCCCTTCACAGTGAGAACTGACCCAAGCATCCCGTTAAATAATGAAGATGCTCCATGGTTACGGCTGAAGCGATCATAGGCCAGGGACATACGCGAAGAAGGGTTCATGGCTTTTATGTAAATCAATGTAATGTATTAAACCTTTATGTGATGTGTAGTAATGTATTAAACCTTTATGTGGTGAAACACGCGTGGTAGGTGGTTGTCGGCTCCCACACCTCCCGTCCAAACACAGTTCCCCCTGCATACAGCCCGACGGTGGCTCGTGAGTTTGAGCGCCACTTCGATCCAAGCAGCGGTAAGACGTCTCTGATGATCTACAACCGTCCGGCAAGACGTCTCTGATGATCTGCAACCGTTTGGAACGGTCGCAGGTCATCAGAGACGTCTTGCCGCTGGTTGCCCAAAGATGCCTCTCCGAGTGACGCTGGAATGTTTTGTGTGAGTGAGTAACTTGTCTGAGGAGGGCGGCTATATATAGGGTACGTGTGCTTCTTTAGTCCCGGTTGGTAACACCAACCGGGTCATGTGGCTCACGAAGTGGTCGTGATACTGCTGATCCAACAGCTCACAATCCCTCAAAAGAAACACACCCCTGATCCAACGTCTCACAAGCGCTTGAAAGAAACACACGATCCGTGTGCTTCTTTAGTCCCGGTTGGTAACACCAACCGGGTCATGTGGCTCACGAAGTGGTCGTGATACTGCTGATCCAACAGCTCACAATCCCTCAAAAGAAACACACCCCTGATCCAACGGCTCACAAGCGATTGAAAGAAACACACGATCTGTGTGCTTCTTTAGTCCCGGTTGGTAACACCAACCGGGACTAAAGACGGGCTTTGCGGTCACGACACGTGTCCTCCCCCAGCGCTTCCCTGGGCACGTGTCCTCCCCCAGCGCTGCCCTAGAGGTCTTTATATATTGTCGCCGACGGGGTAAACCCTAATCCACCATTCCTAGCCACGAACGCATCGTCTCCACGAGATGGATCCGCCACGCCCGCCGCAGCGCCTTCTGGACGAGGTCGAGCGTGCTCGGCAGAGCGCGCTTGGGCGCAACCGCGGGAGTCTATCCCGCCGTATGCCCACGAGCCCGGCGTGGAGAGGAATGCCCAGCTACCGGCCTCCTGCTCCACCAGGTGCCGCCGCACCTCCACCTGGCGCCGCTGCACCTCCACCAGGCGCCGCCGCTCCTCCCGCGGAGGAGGAGGAGGACGACGACTTCGACTGGAGCGACGACGGGGAAGAAGGTTGTGGGTTGCAGATACAGGAGGCCATGGAAGCCTCCTTCCAGTCTGTCCGCGACTACCCTGTCCAGCGAGCCAAGACTTCCTACCAGCTCAAGGCGAAGGAGGCTTCCGATCTGGATTGGGCGCTGAAAGACTCATCCTCCATGGATCTTGCCCTCCGCCGCAAACGTGCGCGCGAGAACCGGGCGGCCGCCCACGGGGCTGGCTCCTCCCGCCGTTCCCCCTAATCCTACGGCCTTCGAGCCAGCAAGTCCGTTTATGTAGAATAATGTTGGTGATGTTGGATCAGGGGTGTGTTTCTTTCAAGCGCTTGTGAGACATTGTATCATGTGTAATAATGTATTAAACCTTTTATGTAATGCATTAAGATAAATGAATTAATAATTTTTATCAGCTTTCTTCTGCATTTTACAACACCAAACATTCATCTTACAAATATAGGTTTTCTGAAATTGTTCTGCATTTACTTCTGCTTGCCATGGGATTTTACAACACCAAAAATAGAATTAACTGAATTAATAATTATTATTACTTAATCATAAATCTTACTTAATCAATTTTTATCGATTTATACGTATTATTAGTCGAGTTTCGACTTACGGATTTAAAGATATGAATTTATCCATATTAAATTGAAAATGACAATAATAATGTAAAATTGATTTTGGATTATTTATACAAATTCAAACACTTTTCATGTTGAAAGTTTTGTCAATTCAAAATATGCAATAAAGTTAATGCATTTTTAATTGAAAATGGCAAAATGGTTAATAGTTTGTATAGTTAGAATAATTATTTTAGAAAACAGAAAATGGATTATTTATTCAAATTTAAAAACTTTTCATGTTGAAAGTCTTTTCAGATTCAAAACCATTTGAAATTCATATCCAAACACCTAAATAAGAATAAAAAAGGCGGGAACAAAATTTCAGAACTGAAAAGTTCGAAATAATTTTGAAAAAGGACTCTTTGGTCCCGGTTTCTACCAAGAACCGGGACCAATGAGTCCGTGGATGCCGCGCTTGATCTGCCCACTCTTTGGTCCCGGTTGCTGGAAAGAACCGGGACCAAAGAGGCATTGGTCCCGGTTCTTGCGAGCAACCGGGACCAAAGACCCCCTGCTACTTAACTGCTTCCCCTTCTCCTTCCCCGATTCAGTTCGCAGAAACGCCTAAGGACCAGAGGAAGGAGGAGCCCGTGCACGCCGGCGAAGCCCTGCTCGTTTTTCCGGCGAAGCCCTGCTCGTTTTTCCGGCGGCCCTGCTCCGCCGCGGCCCCCGCCGTCGCGCGCCCCTGCTCCGGCGGCCCTCCCATCGCGCCCCCCTGCCCTCCGCCGCGCCCCCCGCGCCGTCGCGCCTCTCCCGTCGCCGGCGGCCTGCTCCTGGCCTCCGCCGCGCCCGCCCCTTCCCTCTCCACTGGCATTGGCCTGCTCCTGCTCTAGGTGATCGCCGCGGCGCCCACGCCCTCCCTCTCGTGCTCAACACCGAGCCGTAGCACCATTGCTGACGTCAGCATGACATCAGCGGTTTATTATTTTAGGAGTACAAATTTGTAGCAAATTTGCTCAACACACAGAATTTTTAGATAGTTGTTTAGATAGTTGTTTAAAATTGTTAGTGTTGTTTACAATTTGATAGAATTTTTTTAGATAGAATTTGTTAGTGTTGTTTAAAATTGTTGAATTTTAGATAGTTGTTTAAAATTGTTGAATTTTAGATAGTTGTTTAAAATTTTAGATAGAAAATATTTTAAATTTTAGATAGACTTAATTTTAGATAGAATTTTTAGATAGAATTTTAGATAGAATTTGATAAAATTGTGTATAAGAATTTAGCTACTGTTTTAGTTAGTTTTAGCAAATTTGAAACTTAGCAATTTTGTTTTTAGTTGCAATGAAATTTTGAAACTTGGCAATTTTGAAACTTAGCAATTTTGTTTAAAAATTTGCAGTGACATTGCAGTGCGGCAGTACGTGAAGAGCCCGAAGCCGGCCGGCCTCCACGCCCCCACTCGCGCCGCCCCCTCTCGGTGAGGGTTTAGAAGAAATTGCTATTTTTTAATTGTATGAATATATGAATGTATCAAGAATTCTTTACATATCTTTCAAATATTAAAAAAGGTTGTTTCAATTTTTTCACAAAAATGAGTTCCATGGAGCTCGTCCTCTAAATCACTCGCAGGGGATATCAGATGATTACAGTAAGAGCAATGTGTGCAACAAAGATGTATGATAAAACCAAAAATTGCTTTAAGGTACTTTGTAACAGTTGGTACAGAAAAATATCATGATGTGCCACTAACGAGTATCAGAAAGTACTATGATGTCGATATTAATATATTTCTTTAGTCGAAAAAAAGAAAGTACTATGACTGCATGATTTAATCACAGAGGAAAAATAAGGTCAATTCATGAGATCGGGCTTTTCCTCATCAATAAGCCGTCGACTGAGTGATTATTAAGGAAGAATTTTAATGCATAAAGAAGAGAGACAAATGTTTATGTTCACCTAGAAAAGAGTGAGAAATGTTGAAGCGTGTGATCACACTGTTAGACAATATGTGTATGTATGTATGTATGTATGTATGTATGTATGTATGTATGTATGTATGTATGTATGTAGAGTAGTACTCCGATCACATGGGATTTTTCCATCCTATGTTAAGATAAGTATATTAACGAGTTTATCGGGCACGCTCAACTTGACTCATTAAACTCATTTACTTAACAAGCTAAAAATGCCAACTCAGCTCAACTCATTGGTGTATGACTTGGAGCCGATGTTTCAAGTATTTGTTAAGCTTGCGACTTTTAAGTTTTATTTCCATCCCTAATCGTGGATGCATGATTAATATGGGTATGAAGATTCATAACTAAATGTCCGGAAGTTTCATGTTCTTACGAGCGATGAAGGGCGTGACAACGACGAACATTAGGTTTGTTCATGTAAGAAAGATCTTGCTAAATGAAGAGATGGATGATCCCATTCTGATTCAGCACTCGCGGAATAAATAACCAAATTTCGATATTAATATATTTCTTTAGTCGAAAAAAAGAAAGTACTATGACTGCATGATTTAATCACAGAGGAAAAATAAGGTCAATTCATGAGATCGGGCTTTTCCTCATCAATAAGCCGTCGACTAAGTGATTATTAAGGAAGAATTTTAATGCATAAAGAAGAGAGACAAATGTTTATGTTCACCTAGAAAAGAGTGAGAAATGTTGAAGCGTGTGATCACACTGTTAGACAATGTATGTATGTATGTATGTATGTATGTATGTATGTATGTATGTATGTATGTATGTATGCATGCATGTATGTATGTATGTATGTATGTAGAGTAGTACTCCGATCATATACGTATCTCCCTCATGTACAATGTCAGAGGGGGGATTTTTCCATCCTATGTTAAGATAAGTATATTAACGAGTTTATCGGGCACGCGCAACTTGACTCATTAAACTCGTTTACTTAACAAGCTAAAAATGCCAACTCAGCTCAACTCATTGGTGTATGACTTGGAGCCGATCTTTCAAGTATTTGTTAAGCTTGCGACTTTTAAGTTTTATTCCATCCCTAATCGTGGATGCATGATTAATATGGGGATGAAGATTCATAAATAAATGTCCGGAAGTTTCATGTTCTTACGAGCGATGAAGGGCGTGACAACGACGAACATTAGGTTTGTTCATGTAAGAAAGATCTTGCTAAATGAAGAGATGGATGATCCCATTCTGATTCAGCACTCGCTGAATAAATAACGAAATTTCAGTTTACCTTTGCACACCCCCCCCCCCCCCCCCCCCCCCCCCTCCTATGAAGTACAAGGTGACTTCAAAGTTTTTTATTTACGAGATAAACAACCGCTCGTACATGCTTATTAGTGAGGCATTAAAGTCCTGCGTCACTACAACGTACTCCTCCTCCATATATATGGAACTTACACATGAAGCAACCTCTTGCCATGTATGTCCTCTTCATTTTCTGTGGAGAGAACAAGTAAACAGGGGTGATCCATCATGAACATGACGATGGTTAAGTTGTCAGAACTGTTAGGGATGGGATGCATCGAAAATTTGCACCACACAGGAGGGTCGACCCTCAGCTAGATCAAACAACAACCAGGCCTCGTGCTTAGATCATTTTGTTCGGGCTCGGTTGTGCTGGAGTGCCTACTTCTTGCAACATTTCCGTGTGTGTGGGCGTGCTTGTGATAGCAGATAGGAATTTGACCACTCGTCGCGGTAGAAGGAGATAACATACCAAGGAGTACACCGATTTGGTGGTGTGCCACAAGCGATGGCCAATACGGACCTCGAGCTGCCCAATATCCACGGCTCCATAGTCCATACGATTCAGACGAAAGAGCATTTGGAGCACGGTCTCCATAGTCCCCTTTTTTATTTTTTTATCGTTTAAGTTTCAGTAAATTCTGAAGAAATTCTAAATGTTGACAATGACGTGTTCTACGCTTCTGGAAATTTTCAACCCGAAATAGTGTGTATTTCGGTCTGCAAAAAATGACAATTTTTGACAAATCTGAAAATTTTCAAATTATGCACCGTATACATTTCATATTCAGAATTTTGCGAAAATACAGAATATTTCGAATTGATTTTTTGCAAACTGGTAGAAATAATCATTATCTACATCTAGAATTGTTTTCATATTTTTTTGAAACTTTAAAAATGTCGTTTTTGAACTTTTCAGAAAAACGAGTTTCATGGAGCTCGTCCTCTAAATCACCGCCGGAGGGGATATAAGATGAGTGCACTGAAACCGAATGTGTGCAAACAAAGATGCATGATAAACCAAAAAAATACTTTAAGGTACTTCGTGACAACTGGTACGGAAAAAATATCATGATGTGCCACTCACGATACTATTAGAAAGTAGATTTCGATATTAATATATTTCTGTAGTCAAAAAAAGAAAGTACTATGACTGCACGATTTAATCACAGAGGAAAAATAAGGTCAATTCTTGAGATCGGGCTTTGCCTCATCAATAAGCGGCCGATGGAGTGATTATTAAGCAAGATCTTTAATACATGAAGAAGAGAGACAAATGTTTATGTTCACCTAAATTAGAGCGAGAAATGTTGAAGCGTGTGATCACACCAGACGATCATCGGTGATACTAGATTTTGTTCGCCATGTTTGGTTTGTAAATCCACGAGAGCCGGCTTCTTCAACTGCACGCTCCCACTCCCTCATGTTCTGCATTCGCAGGCGCACGACTCGATACCGGCTGGTTTGCAGTCGCACGATCCTGCTTTCGCCTTCACCATGCTCGGCGGCTCGGCGCTCGGTGGTGGCGGAATGGAAGCAGTGACGCGGCAGGAACAAACGCAGAACGCAGAGTCATCGGCGCGGCTGCGCCGGAGCACTCTTCACGGACGCGATTACACGGCGTCAGGGCCACATTGGTTAGCGCTTGAACAGCTATTTACACACCCGGCCTTGTCAACCAAAATGAGTATACTACCAATGTTGTCCAAGAAAACTCGTGTGCCTCGACGTTGCCGAGAAGGCCTCTTCGGTCTTACAAGGTGATTCGTAAGTTGTATCAGCGGTAGTGGCAAGCAGCGTGGCACTACAGGTGGAGTATAGAGTCTTATCTTTCAGTATGAAAATCAAAGGTCTGACCTTAATTGATTGTGCCTGATAACGGCTTTGTTGAAGGCATTGTTTTAAGAGCGTGGACTTTCTCCAGGGTAAAAAGTAAAAACCTAAGATTATTATTGATCTGGCGGTGACGGCTGGCGTGCGCTGTTTCCTTTTTGGAGGCGTCGCTTTTGGAGAATTTGGACTCCGGGTGTTGTCTTAGTGGTGGTTTGTGTTGCAGTTGCAAGAAATTGGGATCTTTTGTTTTTTCTTTTTCTTCTTTTTGTTGTACAGTTGTGTGCATCCCTAATGTATTTAGGACATTTCGAATTGCAGAGTCTAGCTGTAATTAGTATCTTCACGATATTAATATATTTCATTTATCGAAAAAGCCGATCATCCTGAGAGGCAACTGGTTGACCCCAATCCTCCAGTTAAACCTTCGGAACGTCTTTTTCATGTCATTGTTTACAAAAGAAAAGATCAGAAATTCTTACAAGCGCGACGAGCCAGCGACTACATCTGCATAGATTATACAGGTCATCTTCATCCCTACCAAATGGCATATATAAGTAGTGCAGCTGTGCTAGCTGGTCATCACGACGTTAGATCTCGTTGATGGATTCCACCTTCGTACGTGCGTCCAAGGTCAATCGCGAAGCATAAAAGAAAGAAGCGTACGTGCACGAAATGTATTATAATTAACATCTTACGTGAAACCCACGATCAACTCTGACGCCAACTACGAATAATTCTCTCAAACGGTAGACAAATTGCAGAACAAAGTAAATGTAATAAGTTTCAGAAAATGACAGCCGGCCGCGTCTACGAAATTACAAGCTCACTCTCACCATTATCATGCATGGTGCACATCAACATAAGAAACTATCCAAGATCGAGATCGGCAGTTTGCGTACCCCGGCCGGCGTACAAGATCGATACGATACAGAACGGAAACCTCGTGCGTGCGTCTCATCTCCCATGCCTCGATCGATCGAAGGATTCCTACTGCTCGCACCCGTGCGATACCTTGGGCGTGCTCATGCATGAGGACACGGACATGGGCGACGACGGGAAGGAGAAGGACACGCGCGCGGACGAGGCCCCGCCGTGCGGCATCACGCGGGACGACGACTGCAGCGACCGGCGCCAGTACGAGAAGGACGAAGACAGCGCCCTCCGGCCGCCGCCCGGCGCTCCCCGCACCGTCGACGACGACCTCCTCCACGTGACGTCGCCGCCGGGAGCGCCGGGCGACGACGGCCACCACGTGGACAGGGACGCCGACGCCAGGAAGGTGACGCGCGGGGAAGCCAACGCGTCGACGGCGGAGGGCTGCTCGTCCACGCTCTTGTTAGAGTTGAGCTTCGCGAGCGGGGTTTGCTTCTTCTTGGAGCGGCGCGGCAGGTGGAAGCACAGGGACGCGCACCCGGTGCCCATGTCCGGCCGCCGCGGCGCCCGGGCCCGCGGCGGGCTGCTGCTGGTTTCCCGGGACGATGGCTGGGTCGACACGGTCGCGTCTTGATCTTTGGAAGAAGCCATGGATTGGGTGATGTGCTTTTTGCTCGGCGAGCTTGGCGGAATGGAAGCGAAGGATTTACTTTGGAGAGATCACAACTGGACGTGGCTTTGCGAGCCGCGGGTTTATAGCGGAACAGAGGTCCGGAACTACGTGTGGCTTTGCTTTTTTAAGCGAAACCTTCACGGTTTAATTATTTGTTCGCGTCAACTGCTCAACTAGAGAGTGGCCGGCATAACCAGGTGGAAACGATCTAGAAAAATAGATTCCTTTGGCAAGTTCCTCTAAGATGGGAATGCCATGTTCCTCCTGTCAACAAAAAAGAAGAAGATGAGAATCCCATGTCTTCTTTCTTTGTCCGAATAAGTGAATGCCAGATGGTAAAACGTTTGATGCTGAAAATCAACTCAAGAAATGGATTATTAGGGTGCATGGTGTTTTGGTTCAGAATGTTAATCGTAATATGTCGGGTTTTGATGGATGGACTATTTTGCGCTCCCCTAAGATCGTCATCAAACTATATTTTCGAAAGGTTTTCGACTTCGTCTACTGTGAATCATGTTGCGAACCACCATCGTCATCTCTTATGGGAGATCAGGGGTGTTGACAATGGTAAAATCTTGAGAAGCACTGATCAACTTGCAACTAGTGTCGTGTCCAACATAATGTCCAATCTCACGCTTTGTTTTTGCCGGTTTGGGAGAACGAAAAAATGAGATTGCCGCCAACATGTGGCGTGATTATCCCTCTTCAATAATTTGTAATATTATTCAGGTGGTGTCTCCTTGTGACTGTTCCAACAAACTATGTTGCGCTCTTAGTTTAACATGGACCCCAAATGTGATTTGTTATTGAACGCGTTGAACATTCAACGGCAAATCTCGACCGTTCAATCGTGAAAATGGATGACCGAGATACGAGTTACGCGCCATATGAGTTGGAGAAGCTAAGGTCGCCGTCTTGTTGGACACATTACTTACCGGACCCAGCTAAGTAAAAGGTTTAACCTTTAACGTTTTGGAGCTATGGTGACATGTCACTCTAGCTGATGGTGCGACACCAAAGGACACAAACTCATGGTCCGTGCGGAAAAGCTGGGATGTTGCGAATGGCCGAGCATAAGCAATGCGTCAATTCCCGGTGCATCTTGTTCCCACCGATCACCAGTGTACCATCTAATGCTTCTTAATGTTTGTCACAATTGCCATCTCAAGCGCGAGCTTTCGGTTCTTCACATTAGCTCAAGTCAAATGGTTGTTTCTTGGTTGACGTCGGGAAAGCTTGTAGTAATGGGAGAACCACGGGTCAATCACTGCTGACATATATAGGCATGTGGTTCAACCGCTCTACGCTCTTAGACTTAAAGGCATTGGCATTATTTGACATGTGATTTTTGTACTAAAAAAATATATATCCCCAGTTGTAAATACCTAAGAACAACTTCAAGTATTGGACCAGGACTTCTTACTCGTCCAGTTGTAGAGTATAAATAACAAATATTTACATCCGCATTTGCCCAAAGATCCAACTAACAGGCACCGTTTATTTCAGCGCATGTCATTTACGTCGCATTTGCCCAAAGATACAACTGGCAGTCACCGTTTATTTCAGCGCATATCATTCCCAGCAGATGCCTTTCCTTGCCACTGGTTCTTGTTTTTATCCCATGCTTTCCAGCAAATCAACTGAGTGAAAATTGTATTACCATATTCATTCGAAGCTCGCTGCCTCAAATTTTGTCAAAACATCTTCTCGTGTATTTATATACCTGGATGTATGCCTCTTCATATTCAAATGTTTGCTTTCTCGCTTCAGTTATATCTTACATGTAAACTTTCAAACCATTGTCATTGTATTGCATCATAGGAAGAGTCTAGCATTTACTGTAACCGGCTGCCACTAGTGCAGATCAGGTAATCCCACACATTTGAAATCGCTCATCACACATGATTTATGGCTTCGTCGCTATCCATGGGTGAGCGATGGTGTTGACAATCGCACACGGTTACAAAAATCGTCTGTGATAATTTCAACATCCCATACGGGAAGTTTTATTAAATCGTGTGCGATGATTTCTTAAACACACACGAAGAACCTCACTAAAACGTGTGCGATTATTGTTGGCATGTTCTTTCTTATTTAGCAGCCATATCTCTTTTATCATCCTTACTCTAACATCCCCTTCCATCCTCCAAGATTCTCCTCAGCAAACGACGATATCGACTTACCATGGGTATATTGGTGGTTGCAGTTTGTTAGCTTGAAGACTACCGAATGATCAACATCTAGTTCTAACTTCACATGCCCTCCCTTGAGACCTATGTGTAATTAACATATTTCAAAAAGCCCATGTGCTATATCCCTAATCCTAACCCTCATTTACAGCCATGATCTTCGTCAGAACGGACAATGCCATCTAGGAATGTAGGCGGATAAAATGATTTCCACACAAAATCTGCTTTTGAATCCGTTTTAAAGAATTTACATCGATTTGAAAAAAATTGATCGACACAAAGCTAAACTAATCTACACAGTTAATGAGTTGTCAGCTCGTGCTTTACACAACAACTTACTTACATATTCATTCTACCGAGTATGGAGTATCTTTGGTAAGCTACTAGGATATTGAAGCATGTGTGGATGGTGAAACTTCTTGGAACCCCAATGTGTGGTTTTGATAATTAATGACAATCAATATAGACATATGTTTGCATTGTGTTATACTTGAAGAGTTTTTCTATGCAATGCTTGAATATCATATGTTGCAAGCTTTTAAATCTCGGCCGATACGACCGATATATCATTTTTTGAGGTTTACCAATAAAATGCATCATATTATATTGTAAATATATTTTTCACAAATCACCCATATATGTTGATATATCTACTACTATGGGAGAGCGGCGTTTTGTAGACCGGGCTACATGTAGCCCTTTATTTCTAAAATTTTGAAATCGATATTTTAAAGTTTCAAAAAAATCTGGAAAAAAACCAAGATGTAGGCAATGATGTATATTATCAATTTGCAAAGTTTTAAATCGAAATACATTGTATTCTAGGCTGTGTAAAAATTGCAAAAATGAAAATCTTGAGTAGTGAACCGTGCCTACATTTGAACCCTCCAAAATTTGTCAGATTTTTCTTTTTTGTGGCTCAAAATACATTTTTTAATTGAAATTTTGCATCTTGGTATAATACATCATTATTAACATCTGGAATTTTTTTCAGAATTTTCTAAAACTTCAAAATGTCGTTTTCAAAAATTTCAAAATAAGAGGCTACATGTAGCCCGGGCTCCCTTTTGCTTTTTCGCTACTATGGCCGATATCTGACCCGATATGTCCACCGATATATACAGATATGCAGATGACAATGATTATTTCTCAAGATTTTTGTAGGAATAATTTTGGGTATTTAAATTTTCAACAAAAATATCAAAATCATGCATCATGTTATATAGATACACATGCACAATGTACTTTAGATGCTAGAGTAAATATTTTGTGAGTGTTAATACTTTTATTTTTTTAATTGAGTAGTTAATATTTGTAAGAAGATATTTATTATGATCAAAGATCTTTTAATGTTCATTTTCTTGTACTAACAAGACATGTTTTGAATAAGTAAGGAAAAAAAAGGAAAAATCAGATATATTTTCTCAGCTATAACTACATATCGTTTGATATATCACCCGATATCCGACATATGTATGCCAAAGCCAACCCGATATGAACCCGTAATGCAATATTTTTAACCTTGATGTGTTGGATTCAATGTTAAAATAAGAAGAAAGTTAAAGAAGACGATGGAGTTCCTTTGTGGAACTCAAAGTAATCCATGCTCTAGCTTATTAATTAAGTCATGGAAGATTCAAAATCCTTAGAAGAGTTCAAGATATGGATTTAAGTCATGGTCGTGATGGACTCGTGTGTGGGCCATGGTTGATCAAGGTTTGGAGCATGCACTGAAGTGAATAACGCAGTTTGTGTCTCAAGAGATTGTGATAGAGCATGAACAAGATTAAGTGATTACAAAAACGGTGTTGAATGTGTGATCCGTAGAAATGCCATGAGAGAGGTGACACTATGGTACACATGTCTTGAAGAACAAGATTGTTTGAATATTCATTTTTACCTTCAATACATCATCATAATGAAGAGAGAATAAAAGATACAAGGTTGGTCAAGAAAGTGCAAAAAACTCATAGTCAAGTTGATCAATTAAACACAAAGCATATATGATGTACCAAGCGGGATTAAGTGATCTCGTTGTATGATAACAAAATGTCAATATAGTTTTTTTTAATTACCATAATCTATGTTTTTTGGTGTTTCTATGTGGGGTTAGGTATCTCTTCATGGGTTTGCTTCAAAATGAAGATTTGAAATAGCACAAAGAAGGATGAGATTAAGTGGTGATTGTCATCAAGGTTGAGAAATGCAAGTCCATGAGTGTCTCGAAGAGATCATAATTTTGAAGCTTTTCATCCGATCCATGTGGGTGATAATAGACATGTGAAGATGTGTCTAAAAGATGCCCTCCCATTGTGGATTATGGGGGAGCAAATTTGCATATTTTCACCAAGCGACGATATCAAGCAAGGTATACCAACCTAAGGTGGGCATGATCATCATCAACACGCTCAGGTGGAATGTGAGCAAGCAAAAGATATAATCCATAGTCGTACTATTAAGGGAGGCTCTGGGGTGACCAGTTTGATCGTATCGCTCGTATACAGCTTAAATTTTCGCATCATTGGCGTCATATTTCTTGTTTCTTATTTGCACTTTCTTCAAATGAGGTTTTATAGCTTGCACTGATCTTCAAGACAAACTCAGATTTATCAAAAACATATTTCTAATATTGGAGGTTCTGATTCTTCTTTTACCGAGGACCTAAAACCTTTCTCCTTGTTGATTTTTTATCCTTTGTTGATATTTTATGTTTTTCTATAGGTGTTTTAGATCTTGTTGTTAGCATCAAAATAAGCCCAAGTTCTATCAAAAATGAAACTTGTATAAAAGTTATTACGGTTTTCATTCTGGTGTGTCGAAATATGACCCCCGGATCATCTGTGGTTTACCCCGGATTATCCAGACTATAGAGAGATATACTCCTCTTATGGCAGCCCAAGTGCACCCGGAACATTTGGGAGCTAGCCTGGATGATCCGGGAATCGTGACAAAACTGCATAAAGGTTTGATTTGTGGGTTGGAGCCTCGTTCCCCAATGGTTTCTAACCTTTGGGTAAGTTTTTCTCCGGCGTTATTGGCCTTTTGAAGTTTGTTATTTCTTTTTGCAAAGCTGCTAGGTGGGGATGTTAGGGAACAAAGAAGTAGCCAATGACTACTAACTAGTGGAGGCCGCATGCCAAATTCCTTATTGCAGGTTAAGTTTTACAACTCTGATTTTCCATGTTGCCATTGAAGGATCCAAGATATTATAGAGCCCTTTCTGTCGATTTTCGAGGCTGCCATTTTTACGACTCTGCTAGAGTTTGGTCTAAAGAATGGAAACGTTGAGCGAGCGCTCCAAGCCAACGCATGACGACAAACTGAAACGATTTGTCTGAACAACTACACTGCATTATTATTTAAGCAGCACTGCATTATTCAACGGGTCACTCTTCATAACGCCAGTTGCTTATCAGTTGTTGTGTACGTGCGCTGCGCTCTGAGACGATTTATTTTAAGCTATCACGCCCATCATGCTGGCTCTTGGCCTGGATGAAGGAGCTTAATCGACGACATAAGTGGTAGTTACAGGGGACACACTCCTTCTTTGAGCTGGATCGCTGCATTGGCCTGATTAGTTTTGGGGTCATGAGGCTGGCGTGATCTGCTTTACATATAGTACCGTCTCTAGTGACAGTGATAGAGAAAACAAAAGGTATTTTGGGGGGTCTCGATCGTTTTGTTTAACAGAACTTTGACCACAGTCTGTAATTAAATGGTTCGGATATCGCGTCATCAAGCTGTGTGTTTGGATATGGACTACGCATAAACTACGTGCTATTTAGTTGTTTGATCTGTTCTTTGTTTTGGAAGCGTTCCTTGATCGTCTATGGTACCACTAGGACCCTCTGATTCAAAAGTTTTGTATAATTTGTTTGAAGGATTCAAATCCTTGGTAATTTTCTATGCTGGTTGTCCATGATAGTCTGTTGCTACTTGTTAAGCTTGTTAATACTCTTTTTTGGCCGAAGCTTGGTAATACTAGAATGCCCTAACAAAACTATCCACATCGAAATACACGGCTCTCCCTAGGGGAGGAAGTTCGGCTAAGACCGAAATTCATGTATTTTTATCTCTGTCCGTTTTAGTCCGCCGGTGACCAAAATTCATGTACCAATTTTTTTAGTTTTTTAACGAGTCATGACCAAAATACTGGTGGTGGTTGTCACCTCCGAATTTGGATATGATTAAGTACAAAGCTTGGAAGAATCTACTCCCTCCGTTCTAAAATAGATGACTTCCATTTGTACAAAAGTGGATGAATCTAGACATGTTACAAGTCTTGATACATCCACTTTTAGCCAAAATGAAGTCATCTAATTTAGAACGGAGGGAGTAGCTTCGAAGAGACTTACGTTGCAGGAATGTCCAATATTTGCTGATGTTGTCGGCCGTGCGTCGTCCTCATGAGCGTTTATGCGGTCGCTCCTCACCGGCTCGCTATGTCACCACCCCTCCAATCCTCATATGTCTCGTGCTAGCCGACCGTGGGCTTGTGTGGGTTGCGCCGCCTAATGTTGCCTATGGTGCGGGGTATGTGTGGGTGCTCGGTGGGTAGTGACTGAGTAGGAAGTATTCTGAGATGTGTATGGCTGGGGCTTGGGGTCGGGCAACACATGCCGAATTTGTGATGTATTTATAGACTAGGCCTCAGCCAAAATTTTCCATACAATCTAATTGGTTAGTCGTTACCCAAACTTACTGACTGGATTGACTGAATTGATATGCTACCCAATTAGCGATCAGTCTTCTCGGTTTATTTTCCAGTTCTAGTCTTGATCTAAAGGTTCGGTTTTTGGTGATTTGTTTTCCTACCCAATGCTAATTCTCATTTGTTGATAACTTACTTTGAGACAAGTGTACCTTACCAGAGTACTTCAAACATTGTCTACTGTACTTTTCAGACCTCGGCTCTAAAAGCATCCTCACTAAAGGGAATATTTGGAAACCGAGTATATATGATCTCAATTTTCAATAAAAAAAGACATTATTTAAGTTTTACAATGTTGTTGTAAAACAAGATGTAGCAAGTATCTCTTCACATGTAGTCGCTGTGAGAAGAGAACGATTTATAGCGAAGATCGAAGATCGTCACACTAACAAAATTTGGCACACCGATATTTTTGAATAGTTTCAGTTGTCTTGTTGGAGCGCCTTAGTCATGCATTAGTAAGACATCGATGAAGGCTTAGTAAAAGGCTATGATCGACGCCAGGGGCGGAACTAGAGCAAAATCAAGCCGGTGTCACTCTATGAGTCACACACAATTTTCGCCTAGAACTGGGGGTGTCATACATTGTAAATGTACAAAATACAGCAAAGAAAACTGATTTTCCCGTGACACCTGCTATTTTAACATGGATACGCCCCTGATTGACGCGACTTCTCAAGGCCGACTCAAAGGCACTATTTCTCAACGGCAATCCTAGCCACACACGATTTCTCAGGTTCGACCCTAGGCTCCGAGCGAACACGTCTTGTAACTCTAGTGCCCTCCCCTTGATATCATTCAAACGAGAGTGAATATAATACATGCTCATAGGGCTATTTATCGACAAAAATAGGTTTGTCTTCAAATTTTAGCGGGTGGTTTCCGATGCACCTAAGGTCATGATAGCATTTTACCATTCTCATGACCATTCCTGTAATGTGATTTTATAGTTTCTTTAGGGGAAGGTGATCTGTTTATATATTTCCTAAATAATAAGATGATTTCGGTAAGGTGATGCAAGCTAGAAGTGGGTTGTCAAAAAAAAAGCTGAAGTCATATTTTTGTGTGTGGGATAACTGAAGCAATATGGACCAAAACAAACTCAGGAGGAGCATATACCGGCCCACATGCAGCGAGGCAGCCCGAAGTTCGGGGAAGGTTTCCGCCCATTTCTCAACGGCAATCCTAGCCCACACACGACTTCTCAGATTACCGAAGTTCGGCCCCCGAACTGTCCAACCCATTTCCGAAGTTTTCGAATTAATTTTGGTTTGACATCTTCGCTCTCCAGCGAGAGGGCGGAAACCCTCCCCGATCTTTCAGTTTTCCCTCCCAAATTTCCCCAAATATCCCCAAATCGACACTCCCCTCGCAGCCACATCCACTTTCCCCAAATCTCCCACCGCCGACTCACTCCTGCCCGCCCCCGGTCTCGCCGAGGGATAGCGCCGGCGGCGGAGGAGATCTCGTGCCAGGTGGGTACCGTCGGCTGGGTTGGGCAAAATCGCTGCGGCGGCGCTCGCGCTCCGGTCTCCCGCGGCCGCATTTTGAAATACCGAGACATCCCCGCGTCGCTCCTCCATGGATACCTCGACGCCGCCGTCGCCTTCGCCGGCTAGGTCGCCGGGCAGACCGGCGAAGCCGCGGCTGTTCATACAGGAGATGGTTCTCCGCAACTTCAAGTCCTACGCCGGGGAGCAGCGCATCGGCCCATTCCACAAGGTCTCTTTCTCTCCCCCACAGGCGCGAGCCCTAGCTAGTTTTTACTTTGCCGTGCTCGTCTTCTCGACCCACGGGAAGGGAGTTAGGGCGGGGCCCTGGCTCCCGCACGAACGGTGTTTCCCCTCTTCCGCTCGTTTTTGCAGATGATTCGAGGCCCTAGGAGCATAATTATGCATGCTAGAGTTACATTTTTCACTTGATCTGTAAATCCTTAAACCCTAGAAATTCCAATTGGATAACAGCTTCACTTAGGTTTTGACGTCTCAAGAGGGGTTTTGTATGGTTTCGTTAGAGATTTGCATATCTGGTCTCCCCATGCGGCCATGTCTATGAGATTTTAAATTATTTGCACTATTCGCTATCCCTTTAGCTTCTGAGTTCTCATTTGGGTTCGATCACGGAAAATATGAAACACCCGTCAGTATATTGTTCGTTTTTTCTCTAGTTGCACAATCGGCACCATGAGGCATAAACACCTGTTTCGGTTTGTGACACATTGAACTCCTACACATGACCGAACTACTCCCTCCGTTCCAAATTATAAGATGTTTCAGTTTTTTCTGAATCACATGTATCTAGAGGCGTTTTAGAGTGTAGATTCACTCATTTCAGTCCATATGTAGTCACAATTGAAATATCTAAAACATCTTATAATTCGGAACATAGGGAGTAGCATTTATGAATTTCTATTCAATTTCATTTTATAGAAGCACCATACTAAATTCTAAAGATGCTCAACTAATCATGTGGAAGCTAAACGCCAAATTGTGCCACTCTGTCAAACTTTCATCTGTATCTGGTGATCCTTGTCCTGTAAGTGCAGTCCCATGCTTGCTTCTTAAGCATGAGTGTATGACCAACACATGTATGCAGAACACTTGTATCATAAGCCATACAGCCACAAAGGTATTCAGTTATAATCTGATGAGCAGATGTACCATCAAAGAGTAAACTAGAGTTTTAGCCTCCTAGCTTTTCGGTACACAGAGCTTGCACGCTACAGATAGGATTCATGCACCATAGAATTGTCCTTATTGCATATTTTGCCTAACGGTGCTTGTTAAGTGACAATTCCTAGAGATAAAACAAATTATAATAAAGTTTTTCTTGGTTGCAGAGCTTCTCAGCTGTTGTTGGGCCAAATGGCAGTGGGAAGAGCAACGTCATTGATGCAATGCTCTTTGTGTTTGGGAAGCGCGCAAAGCAGGTGAACATTAACGCTCCACATTGTAAATGTTTTTAGTTCATTGGAATATTTGTTTGTTTACTATCGGTAACATGTACGTATTAATGTCAATGTATCATCTCATTTACTTTGGCCTATCCAATGGTTAAAGGCCAGCAGTGCCATGCCAATCTAAGTTACCCAATGATTTCAAAGGGAGTGTAACAACCTACCGTTCCTGTGTGATACTTGTACAACAGACATAGTAAGCGCATAATTATTTGCCTCCAGGTATTGTATAATCTAGCATATTGGTACTTTGATGATACTAACTTTTTGGTGGATAAGTTTGACATCTTTAATAGTTGGACGTGAGTGTGACTCTCTTTTTCTTCCTATTTTCCATTGGCCATTTCCTGCAAAGGCTTCCTTTGGATGTTCTGATTAACAATGTAAAGTTCTTAAGTATGCCAAGCTCATGAAAGATAACCTTTTACATTCACTAGATGTTATCTTAACTTGGAACAACAAATATATCTGGTGGTTTTGTATTACATATATTGTTCCTGACTAGTTCTTCCCTAACTGCAGATGCGCCTAAACAAGGTCTCAGAGCTCATACACAACTCTTCCAACCACCAGAACCTAGACAGTGCTGGAGTTTCTGTCCATTTTCAAGAAATCATCGATATGGTACTGCCTCAGCCATGTACTTATAGTTTCTTATCGTTTCAGCAGTGCCATAATTCTTTATTGCTTTTTTGTCTGGCTACAACTACATGCAGGATGATGGAAACTACAAGGTTGTTGAGGGCAGTGACTTTAGCATAACAAGAGTTGCATTCCGTGACAACACTTCTAAGTATTACATAAATGACCGTGGAAGCAATTTTACTGAAGTAACTAAACTGCTGAAAGGCAAAGGAGTGGACCTTGATAATAATCGCTTTCTGATCCTGCAGGTTCTTTGCACTTTTCCATTTGAATTATACCGATACTTTAAGATATCTCGTAGGTTTGATTACCTTCATAGAATTTTCACCTATTGCATATTTCTTGATCTAAGTCTACATGGAATAGGTAGGCGGTGCTTTCCCAACCGTATTTTGCCAGTATTACATATGCATAACTTCTGAACTTGACACTGTACAGGGTGAGGTTGAGCAAATCTCCTTGATGAAACCAAAATCTCAAGGTCCGCATGACGAGGGTTTTCTGGAATATCTAGAAGACATCATTGGGACAAACCAATATGTTGAGAAAATCGAAGAAGCTAACAAACAGTAAGTTTCTTAACAAAATATGCAATGCCTTGTAATGATTAGTGCTTTCTGTCCATTTGGTGTTATGTAATCATTCTCGTGTTCTGATACTTATAGATTGGAAGTGCTCAATGAAAAAAGAACCGCATCAGTTCAGATGCTGAAATTGGCTGAGAAGGAAAGGGATACTCTAGAGGTGCTGATTGGATGTCATAAATTTATTCTTCTCTTTGTCGATTAACACTATTGATTGTATTATCTTCCCGTAGGGTGCGAAAAATGAAGCTGAAAAATATATGCTGAAGGAACTCTCGCTTTTGAAATGGCAAGAAAAGGCAACCACAATGGCTTCTGATGATGCTACCTCACATGTTACCCAGCTCCAAGACAACGTTACAGACCTTGAAAAGAACCTTGCCTCCGAAAGGTGATTTACTGCCACAGTTGTATTTACCGTCCTGAATTTAGAACTAATTGTTTTCTTTCTAATCCAGGGAAAAGATTAAACAGAATACTAAAGATCTGAAGGAAATGGAGTCTGCTTACAACAAACATGTCAAAAGGCAAGAGGTACGGTCTGAAATTACATTTTCTAAAGCTTATGTTGCTGTGAATTCGAAGTTGAATTATTCCTACATGTAGTGACTGTTTTGCTAGTTTTACTCTAATTTTACCATATTAAATGTGCCACCGTTATATTTCTTTCTTTATATATGCAGGACCTTGAGAATAACATGAAAGCCTGCAAGGATCAGTTTAAAGAGTTTGAGAGGAAAGATGTCAAACACAGGGAAGATTTAAAACATCTTAAGCAGAAGATCAAGAAGCTGGAGGAGAAATCTGAAAAGGTATGTTAACATGATTTCAGGCGTAGTTCAAGCAATAAAGTCTTAAGTTTCATTTTATTCCAGGATGTTGCAAAAATTGAAGGATCAACAAAAGAGATTGAAGAATCATCCAATCTCATTCCACAGCTTGAGGAAGAGATACCAAAATTGCAAGAACGATTTAACCAAGAAGAGAAAGTATTGGAGCGAATTAAAGAAAGCTCTCGAGGTGATAATTTTTCCTTCAACATTTGCTCTTTTCTTCCCCTTTCATCAGACTGTTCTGTTTGATAGCCATGCTTTTGTAAGTACAGAAGAGACAGAGAGACTACGTGCTGAACTTACCCAAGTAAGGACTGAGCTTGAACCATGGGAGAAACAAATTATTGAGCATAAAGGAAGGCTGGATGTTGCTTCTGCGGAAAAAGAATTAATGAAACAGAAGGTTCCATCCTTACCTTTCACTTTTTGTACATTGCACATTAAATGATACCGTTGTCGATTTTCTTCAATATGCTTTCCCCCATGACGAGTCACTTGACTGCCAGTCTTGGACATGTGTTTCATCAAGAGCACAAGAAAACTTCACCATTAAGCCACCGTTTCCCATCACATCTTGGGCCTGCCTTGTGAGGCACAAGAAGTATTCACAATTCAGAATCACACAGGAGTCAGCCTCTAGGCAAAAATTGTTTTTATTTTTTGGCAAAACAATGGTAAGATATAATGTTCTGACTTTTGTTCATTTACATGAACCTTATGATATGTTTTCAGCATGATGGAGCTCGTGCAGAATTAACTGATGCCCAAAACCAGATGGAAAATATCAAGGAAAAAATCAAAACAAAGGATACACATATTATGGAGCTTGAAGAAAAAATAGAGAAACACCAGAGTGAAGCATCTGAAGCTCGTAAAGTTGAACTGGTAAATCACTTCCATATCAATTTGAGTCATTTCTTCTCCCTGGGACCATTAAGGTCTTTCAACTTTTGTGAGATTCCTGGATTTCCTGGATCCTAACTTGGGATTTGTAATAGGAATGCCTAAAAGAAGAGGAGACGCTTATTCCCCTTGAACAAGCAGCTAGACAGAAAGTTGTGGAGATCAAATCAACAAGGGATTCTGAGAAGAATCATGGAACCGTTCTGAAGGCAATTTTACAAGCTAAGGAATCAAAGGAAATAGATGGCATTTATGGCAGGCTAGGTGATCTTGGTGCAATTGATGGTAAGATCTAATCCATATCCACAAAAGAATGACTTTCAAATGCACGAATCTAAACTAGTCCGACCTTTTCTGGACTACATTGATTTTCCACACCTCTGGCTGCTGAAGATTTTGCCTCTTTATCTGGTAGTTGGAACATATTTTGATTTTTTGCTCAAGAAACAAATTCTCATTGACTTGGGCTTGAACCAGGTCATGGGGTTTAATGGGGATGCTGCCCCCACAATTTGCCAGTAGAACCAACGGTATCTGATAGCACACATGAATGCAATGATCACATTTGACATCAGACTTATTTCTATCGCAGTTGCAACTCTTTTTTTCAAATGTATTGTAATAGTGTACTTTTGTTGAAATATAAAAGCCAGTGTTAGGTACCGTCCACATTAAAGATAATATTATTTTTACCGGAGTTGAAATTTGCTTTTTCATAAATTCTGTACTTTTGTTGTACTGAAATTGTCCATAAGTTCTGCTAAGATCCTTTCTAGAGCAGATAGCTGGGCTGGAGCAAATCCCTCCCACCCGAGCTTTAAAATGGAATTTTTTTTACTTAGACAAATGTGTTGTATATTGTTGTGAATCCAAAGTACACTGAATGGATTTTTGGATAGTCTTGAAATTCTATGTGTATATGTTATTATATGTTCAAATTATGCTACAAAAGCTTAGGCCATCAGTAATTATATCAAGTATTTGAGATTTAAAAAATGAATATTTACATTGGGTTAAGGCTTTATCAAGGATACATCCATTGATAAAAAAAAAATCGGTCGATAGTTTTCTTGATTAGCTTGTTAGGTCAAGGCTTCTCCAGTCAGTGTCTCTCTTGATACCAGTACACAAATCCGCTACAGACGTGCCAAGTTTACAGATTTGTACACTTCCTTTTTGCGGTTTGTCTAGCATTGTGTGTATTGGTGCTGGACATTTGTGTGTATTGGTGCTGGACATTTGTCTCATCGGGTCACTGAGTTGCTCAACTCATGATCATTTAATGTCTATGAAACTTTTGAGGTTATAATCTGAGGGGGGCATTCTATACTACACAATATGTTTATGCAAATATTTATTTAGCTAAATATGCCTTAATTTATCAGCTACTGTGCCCTGCAGCAAAATATGATGTCGCCATATCAACAGCATGCGGTGGCCTTGATTATATTGTTGTTGAAACAACAAATTCAGCCCAAGCTTGTGTTGAACTATTACGCAGAAGAAATCTTGGGATTGCTACTTTTATGATACTGGTAATGCTCTAGTTTATTTTCCTTTGCTTTCATGTTCATTTGTGTGTAAACTTTTTCACTGTTGGTTTTATTGCTTTATGCTTGACTTTGGTATTTAACTGTTACAGGAAAAGCAATCACATCATCTTCGTAAGCTAAAAGAGAAAGTAAAAACACCTGAAGGAGTTCCACGACTCTTTGATCTGGTAAAGGTTAAAGATGAGAAGCTGAAATTAGCTTTCTATGCTACCTTGTTCAATACTGTTGTTGCGAACGATCTTGATCAGGTAAATCCTCAAGTTACTCTTTTTGTCTGTCTTAGCTGCTTGCAGTTATTATGTGCCTTATTCATTTGGTTCTGAAGTAGTTCCAAAATTGGTTTCTTCTAGCATTTTCATGGTACTGTCACAAATTCTGAAATTGACTTTTATTTAGGGGCCATATCATATTCTGGTACCAAACAATACCACTCCTTCTGTTCGCATTTTAAGCACTAACATGACGCATCTATTTTTTTCAGGCTACTCGAATTGCATATACTGCAGATAATGAATTCCGCCGGGTAGTTACCCTTGATGGTGCACTTTTTGAGAAGTCTGGGACAATGAGCGGTGGTGGTGGCAAACCACGAGGTGGCAAGATGGGAACATCCATCCGAGAAAGTGTCTCAGAAGAGACTATTATAAATGCTGAAAATGATCTCAACAAACTTGTTGAGCAACTCAAGAGGTTGCGTGAAAGTATTAATGATGCTAAAAAACGCTACCGGTCCCTGGAAGAAGCTAAATCTCGCCTCGAGATGGAACTGGCAAAAGCTAAAAAGGAGGTACCTAAACTAAAAAAATCTTCTTCTTGTCCTTAAGTTGTATGTTATATTGAGACCACCTTACGTTTTATTTCTTCTGTAAAAGGTGGAGAGTATGAATGCCCAATACAGTTACAATGAAAAGCGACTAGATTCACTGAAAGCTGCATCACATCCCAAAGATGACGAGGTCGGTAGAATGAAAGAGCTGGATGGCATCATATCTACTGAACAAGTTGAACTAAATAAACTTGCAAAGTGTTCCAGCAAGCTCAAAGATCAGGCAAGTGCCTATACAAACCTTGAAATCTCACATTTCAACCAAAAGCTAGGTCAATGTGCTTTTGTTAGCAGTAAATTCAATTTTACAGAAACATGTATTAACATTCAGACCTCTAATGATTTGTTATAGCATTTTAGTTACCAAATGCAGTTTCTACTTCTTAACCGTAACCTCATTCCTTAAATGTACAACAGGCTTCAGAACTTCAGCAGAAAATTGAAAATGCAGGGGGGCAGGTGCTCAAGGATCAGAAGGCAAAAGTTGCAAATATCCAATCCGTGAGTACATTCTTGCCTGTTTATTTCCATTTTCTGGTGTGTGTGTGTCTGTGTTTCTCTTACTCTGACGTTTATGAATTTGTACTTCAAATGTCAGGAACTTGACAAAACAAGCTCAGACATCAACCGCCACAAAGTAAAGATAACTACATGCGAAAAGTTGATGAAAAAGTTAGCCAAGGGCATTGAGGAGGCCAAAAAAGAAATGGAGAATCTGGTTGCTCAAAAGGAGAAGCTGATGTCTATTTTCAAAGAGATTGAGAAGAAGGCTTTTCTCGTTCAAGAAGATTACAAGAAAACCCAAGAGGTAGTTTAGTTAGGTTGCTCTATGGTCTGGACCCTGACTGGCTTTGTTGCGTGTTTGGAAGGTTAATGTTAGTCCGTTGTACTTGTAGATGATAGACAGCCATAAAGAGGAGCTTGACAAAACAAAGGAAGACTACAATAAAACAAAGAAAGTGGTGGATGAACTAAGAGCCACCGAGGTTTCTTCCGTTAATCTAGATTCTGCTAAATCTTAATTAACTTTACCAATATTTTCTTTTTGTTACCTGAACTTTTCTGGAAGCTAAATAACATGAACTGTTGTGTAAAAACAGGTTGATGCAGAATACAAACTACAAGATACAAAAAAGCTTGCCAAGGAGTGGGAAATGAAGGTGAAGGCATTTAAGAAAAGGCTCATTGACATCCAGGCGAATCTTGCTAAACACATGGATCAGTATGTTATAATGTTATTCTTCAGTTACCTTATGAATCATGTATGTTTTCTATGCTTTCTAAATGGTACGTGTTTTCCCCACAGAATTCAAAAGGATGCTATTGATCCTGAGAACCTTAAAGAAACACTAGGCGATGAGCATCTCAATGAAATGTGTGACCTGAAAAGAGCAATGGAGATGGTGGCATTGTTGGAAGCACAAATTAAAGACTTGAGTCCAAATTTGGATTCAATAGCAGAGTATGGATTAATGCCATAAACCTATTGACAAAACCCTTTTCAGTAAACGTCTTCATCACTTATCTTGGTTCAACCAGGTATCGCACGAAGGCTCGTTTATATAGTGAACGCGTCGATGAGCTAAATGCTACGACTCAGGAGCGCGATGATCTTAAAAAGCTATATGATGGGCTGAGGAAGAGAAGGTATCACTTTGCTTTCAGTTTTAATAATTGTATCGGTCGATTTACCTCCTTACATGCAATATATATTATTGCAGGTTAGATGAGTTCATGGCAGGGTTCAACATAATTTCTCTGAAACTGAAAGAAATGTACCAGGTATGACTATCAGATTATGTATAGGGAGCATGTAATATGACATTCCTCTTTTCACAAATTAAGTCCAACCACGTAGTCACAATGGGACAAACCAGGCACATAATGTAGAGTTAATTCAATTAGACTGTACTTGCCCATATTAACTTTAATGGGTTGACCAGTCAACCATTTCATAGTTTTTATGGGCTTATAGGGGGTTGGGTAAAAATGTATTAACTGTATTCATGCTTTCCTTGACACATCTATCGTGTATAGATTCTGAAGAGGACGGACAGGAAAGAGAGCCTGGTGATATCAGCTCATTGTTGCAACAATGTTGTGTTCCTTGCGTTGTCTTGTTCTGTCGTGCAAGTTCGCTTGTGGTGAACTTTTGTTAGCTACAGAACATTATTATTTCACACAATACTGAAAATAAAACTTGTGGGAAGTTGGTCAAAATGTTAACGGATGGCAATGAGTACAAGAAAGAAAGTTGCTTAAAATATGTATATCTTCGAAGGTATTGTGGAATGATATCACAATAATATCTTGTTGTTTTAGATGATTACGCTTGGAGGCGACGCGGAGCTGGAACTTGTTGATTCATTGGACCCATTCTCAGAAGGTGTTGTTTTCAGTGTAAGACCGCCCAAGAAAAGCTGGAAAAATATAGCCAATCTATCTGGTGGCGAGAAGGTATTTATTTATCCATACTGATGTGTCAGAAAGCTAATTTCTTAATGTTATTTATGCATACAGAACTTCCCATGTACATGGCATTTTACAAAATTTATTCTTAATCAATACTAGTTGCATATAATTCTAAGAGGATAAAATCTATGGCCGCTTTGTATTAGTTTTCTAATACATAACAACGGGCTTTACCATTCATTGCACATGAAAAATTGAGGTCACTATATGACTTAGAAAAGTCGTACTGTATTATTGTCTATTGCTCATTTAATAATTAAGGCACATCTTTGTCTCACGTTTCAATGAAACCCTAATATGTTTTGAAGAAAAGTTACATGCCACATTTAGGAGGCTAGAAATAGAAAGGAAGTGACTATTAATATTAATCGTGATTCCAGGCACTTGAGAGTTAGCCTCCTTCAGATCACCAACCTTTGAAGATGTACACTGAGATTGTTTAGTGGCAAAATAAAACATCTATGTTTCCTGGTTAAAACGGCTGTTCATTTGCATTAAAGTTATTTGATTATGGTCAGATACAACTTTTCAGAACCTGAAATAGGCATCTGAGGTGTGTTTGGTTTATGCGGTAGACCTTAGACTTACTCTTTAGGGTACAATCTACATGGACTGCCTAAATAATCTCTCATCTGAATATTGCTCCGCTGTGTATATGCCAATTTAAACATCTGTTGCTGTACAGACGCTTAGCTCCCTGGCTCTAGTGTTTGCTCTTCACCATTATAAACCGACTCCATTGTATGTTATGGATGAGATAGATGCAGCGTTGGGTAAGTCTTGTGACCATTCTCTTTACCTTACCTTTGACATTTGAATAGACTAATCAAACTGCTGTTTATAGATTTTAAGAATGTATCCATCGTCGGACATTATGTGAAAGATCGTACCAAAGATGCCCAGTTCATAATTATTAGGTATGTTAAAGTTCCACCCACTTTCCTCACATTTTGCTTTTTCCCCTTTGCTTATATCTTATATTCAAACTGGAAATCCCTTTAGGGTTGCTTGAATGCTTGGTATTGTTCGGCTTAGCGCCTTTAGATAAGTTTGAAATTGATTTAAAATCCCTACCTATGCAAGCAAGTCTTATGAATACATTTGAGATATTTCACAAGTTACCCCAACTGCGTGTACAATAATTGTCATGGAGACAGATTACCTCTGCAAAACTTATTTGATCTGCAAAGTGTGTAAAAGCAGAAC
The DNA here is from genome assembly GCA_947311845.1 of Poa pratensis. Lineage (NCBI taxonomy): Eukaryota > Viridiplantae > Streptophyta > Magnoliopsida > Poales > Poaceae > Poa > Poa pratensis. The sequence goes on from CAMZMU010000067.1 coordinate 32,776,857, forward strand.
TGAAATAGTATGGATGGCATGGAAGCGAAGTGAAATTGTCATTCCACGTTTGATCGCTTGTATAACTTTCTGTTTGTCACCCTATCTGCAGCCTCAGGAACAACATGTTTGAACTAGCTGATAGGCTGGTTGGCATCTACAAGACAGATAATTGCACCAAGAGTATAACCATCAACCCTGGAAGCTTCGCCGACAGCACGGAGGTAGTCTAGTCTGTATGTACTATAGAGATTCATCTGGAAGTAATCTTACGTGGTGCCCTCCTGGAACCGAGGTTCCTATGGCATCAGGAATTGTTGTATTGCTCTGATGGTTTTATGCAATGTAAAGAAACGATCAGGATTTATTGTAGTGCTAAGATGGTTTTATGCCATGTAAAGATACGATCAGGATTTATTATACTGCTAAGATGGTTTCATGCCATGTAAAGATATCAACTGAGGGTAGCACATGTGGTCAACTGAGGTATGGGATTTGCAATTACGTCCTCTGACTGAACGTGGGTTACTAACGTTATCTCTGTACCTGATTTAGCATACTCCCGCTTATCCAAAGAAATTGTCGCTAAGACGAAGTTGTGCGTTCCGTGTTCATTTCGTCCAACACTTCAAATGGACTGGAGGGAGTATTTGTTTGGCCAATAATCTCTGTGTTCCCTAATCGCTTTGGGATCTAAACTCTGTTCTTCTCTGCCTTTTTCAGAACAGGATGAGTGTTTATGCAAAAGAAAGAACTTCTTTCTTGTCAATCGCAGTAGGTGCTACAAGTAACAGTGTCCTAGAGGTGCTTTACTTTGCGAGGTGTTTTTGTCTGTTAAATCACCAATTGACCATTTTTAAGCATTTCCTTTGTTAGTTAGTAGTACAGGTGCTGCTAATTCTTCGAGCTAAATACTGACGTAGAGTATCGTAGTAAAAAACTTATTGGAAATGTAGCGACTGTACAATTTCTGGATGTGCTATTTGTTCTTTTTCTTCGTCAAAAAAAAATTCGGCGCTGTTAATTCTTTCGCAACCAACAGAAGAGTAACTACATTTTTTAGTGCGTGAAGTGTGATTAAGTGTGTCCATTCGGTTAAAACATTCCGTGTCCTCCATATCTTCACCAATTTTTTTTGCATAACCAGTACAGTTGAAAAGCCACAGGATGTAAAAAAAAAAGGAAGTAATACGCTCACCACTGACGCTGTGGCTAACAAACTCGGTACGGCCAACACTGCGGAACATGCCACGAAACGTGTTCCATTCCACGGTGATCGCACGCACGAAAACTTTTTGCGGCATTTGGCATTAGGGATGAAAACGGAGCGGAAACTTTCCGTCTTTTCCACGGAAAAACGAAAACGGAACAGAAATACGGAAGTGGAAACGGAATTTTGCAAAACGGAAACGGAAACTTTTATGCGAAAACGGAAACGGAAACGGAACAGCGTATTCCGGCGGAACGACCACAGAAACGGAAATTCCGTTTCCGGCAATACGAAACTTTCCATTTTTTTTACCCGGTGCTATCTTAATGCAGCAGGCCTAATATTTTTAGTGGGAACACTTAGGCACAACCCAAGATCTCAAAAAAAAAAAGTGAAGTGACCATGTTTAGGCCCTACGTACTTGCATATTATCTCCCTCTCGAGACATTCCCGGTTCGGCATTTCAGTGTTCCACTAGGGTTAGGGTTAGGTATTGTTTTGCCAAAGTTGATAACTTATAAACACTATGTTATACTTTAATTTATTCCATCTTATTAAATTGATAAGTTTGTTGGTTTGGTTGAGTTTTCCTGCATTATTCAAGGGGTCGCTTGGTTCCGGCAAACATCTGCTTTCTGTTCCGTGTCCGCACCGTATTCGGTCTGTATCTGTTTCCGACAATATTTGTTTCTGTATTTGTTTCCGGGGTTTCTGTATTCGTTTCCGCATAAAAATATGAAAACAAATGTGGCACCACCCAATTCCGTCCGTATCCGCTCCGTTTTCATCCTATTTGGCATTCCACCTGTAGAAGCGTTTTCCAGATACTCTACCAACGCCACAGGGAAAATGCGAAGGATAACACGAGATCAAGAAGGCCGAACTTTCTTAATCAGGAAAAAAACGCAGGATAACACGAGCACCAAGGAAGACGAGATCAAGAAGGCCGAACTTTCTTAATCAGGCAGCATATGTACACACGGACCAGTGATCTCTCACTCCTCACTAAATCACCTCCTCTACTAGTCTAGTACTTAGCTACCTACCATGATCCTAATACCACTAGAGCTCTACACGCGCTCGTGCGCGCGCACAAATGACAGATCACGACCCGAAGAGCAGCGACGGCGGCTCGTTGAGGTCGAACGCGGGGACGACGCTGGGCCCGGTGCGGAGCTCGAGCACCGTGGACGGCAGCGATGGCGCCGCGGGCTCCCTCTTGACCACCGGGAGCGGCTGCGCCAGGAAGTCGAGCACCGTGGACGAGAGCCTGGACGGGACGTAGACGCAGTGCCAGGGGGACGGGTACGCGTCGTCGGCGTAGTGGTGCCCGCGGAAGAAGCCCTGCGGCGCCGGTGGCCGCGGAGGCAGCCCCCCAGGCAGCGGCTGCAGGTGCTGGAACGGGAAGGGGTGCTGGCCGTGGCCGGTGCCGAAGTTGGTCCTGGCCTTGGAGCCGCGCATGGCGACAGCGGCGCGGTCGTAGGCGAGCGCTGCGTCGACGGGGGTGTCGTAGGTGCCGAGCCAGACCCGCGTCTTCTTCCACGGGTCCCGGATCTCCGCCGCGTACCGGCCCCACGGCCGCTTCCGCACCCCGCGGTAGTGCGCGTGCGGCTGCGCCTCCGCTCGCCCTGCCGCCGACCCGGCACCACCGCCGCAGCAGCTGCTGCTGCTACTACTGCGGTCTCTCCTATGCTGCATCTGCATGGTGATGTTTCACTCGCTAGCTCTCACTTGGCTCTGCGAAGTCTGTCTGGCTTCACGCACACAGCTATAGTATACTGATGCAAGTGCAAAGTGTGGAAGAACCAGGCTGAGAGTGGGGGTGGCTCTTATACGGAGCGCGCGAGCATGGGCAGCTCAGCTTGCTTGGTCACTCACTCACTGTAGCTCCCAGCCTCGGTAGTCTACTGATGGAGGCTGCTTAGATTAGCTTTTAGGCTATGGCGCCTCGTGAAGTGGGGAGGTGGTATAGTAGCGCTATAGGGTAGGCGTCGGGGGGCTTGAGGGAGGCTGTCGCTGACCGGGCCTAGCTACGCTCGTGCCCGTGCGGCGCCCCAGCCCCAGGCTCTGCCGCCGCGCGGGGCCCTGCACTGCTGCAGCCCCCTGGCGTGGTGACGCAAACCCTACACCATCCATCATCATCTACCTTCGACCCATCCATCATCTACCTTGTGCCCATCCATGGTGCCAGGCGGCTCGTCCCGTCTTGTCCATCCCACCGTCCGCCCGTAGTAGTAGCTCGTAGCCGCACTCATTGACCCTGCGGCGGTGCCGTGCGTGGCCGGGCAAAATGACCTGAACCCGGACATGTCACGTTGTGTCACGTACCATTACGGTCCAGGATGCCAGTGCCGACCAATGGAGAGAAAAACCGTGAGGCCCTGGGTAGACGTACGTGCGCCGGGGGCCAGGTGGGGGTGGTGTCGTGGGTCGGGAGGCAGCCAGCACGGCTCCGGTTCGGATCGGATAGGGCCGCGTGCGTGCGGCGCGGCGGGCCCCGGCGATTCGTTTCTCGGGCCCGGACGGACGGACCGGCGGTGGGGCATTCATTTCGAATTTCGTTTTCGGGAACGGGCTTGCTGCTGCCGCGGCAGCAGGAGAGGAGGACTGCGCTGCCGTGCCTTGGGAACGCGCGAGGCCGAGCCCTCCTCCTCCTTGACTGCCATCCTGCCTTCCTTTTCTCCGATTTCTGGCCGCTGCCGCTGCGTGCATGCCCTACCGGCGGGACAGTGCCGCGCCTGTCGCCATGCGTTGGAAACAGGCGTACATTCAATGGAATCCTTCGCTGCACTGTTTGGAAAGAGGACGTGGGTGCCCCTCACGCCGATACAGATCTTTCTGTATTTCTTCCGGCCTTAATTTTCACTGCTGACACTGACTACCGATGGATCTAGTACGTATTGCTTCGCTCCTGTGCTCCATAAATTACCAGGGCCTATAGTTTTCAATGTGAGTAGACCACCTTCAATAGCTGATTTGACGAGTCTTATGATATTTTCTGCCTGATATTGCGCGCTTCGAATAAATCTTTTGCCTCTCCTCGGATGCCCTCAACAGCCAAAAGACGCCATATTTGACCCTAGGATTAACAGTGTGTCCCGGTTAATCGTGGATGTGTCGAGCAAACCTGACGCGCTACTCCTTTTTTTTTTTGTAAGGAGCTAGCTAAGCCAGAGATTAAACAAAATCTAATTACAACCAAGGCCCAAGAACTTTACTTGTCCAGTGCGTGCATACCCGTTCCACTCCGGTGTTTCAAGTTGCCATAGAAGGGCTAACTTGTTGATTTACTCCGAATTAGCCACCATATTTTTTTTCTAATTTCCATATTATGCCTCGATAGCGGTTTGTCACCCGGAGAGAACTAGGCGTAGTCGATCGACTTGGTAACGTCTAGAGACTGAGGAACGGGGGTGGGGCGGGGGGGAATCAGGGGCTAAGCCACCCCCATCAATCTGAATTTCTTCACTAACATGCTAGTACTCATACTTATACATTAGCAATTCTTAGTCATTTTGCCCCCTCTAAGCACTGTGGTTGTTTCTTGCCGTTACTCGTGATGCCCTGTTTTTCCCTGGGATTTTACTAGGGTTCATGGGTCGTGGTCGGTATCGATTTTAGGGTAAGGCGTCGTCGAACGTAGGATATTAGTTGTTATGTTTCGTATATAGGATATAATTAAGAGATAATAAGCATTCCTGAAAACCTTTGCTACAAAAGTAGAGAGCAATTTAAAATGTTTCCTAATAGGTAGGGAAGGAGAGCTGCTTTAAAACATATACATGGTGATGATGCAGTTTGCTGTAGTAGGAATATACCCCAATGAATCTATTTATCGCATTGCAATATGAGTTGGGTGCCAAACGGATGGAGGTGAATTTATCGCCGACCTCCTCCGTGGATTGTCCTGCTACCTTTTGACCAAAGGTCTCTAGATGATTCTTGACTTCCCCTATTTCCTTCCTTATTACATAGGATAAGTACAGAAACAAACATGGACGAAATGAGTGAAAACTTGTAAAGTTACAAAGAATCCATCACCTAGAACAGCTTGTAGGAGCGGCCACGCTCGTACGACTGCTCAGTCAAATTTCTATTGATTGCATGGAGTTTAGTATTTTGGCCTGATTGCATACGAACGTCGCTTTGAGATTTATTCGGCTCGCATGATTCATGAGGACGAGCCCAACAATTTAATTCAATTGCAACTTCAATTTGAGAAATATGGGAAATATTCAAATTTTCAAACTTTTCATAAGACCTTCATTTTGTGTGTGTAACTTCTCCAAAATGACTACAACTTGGATCAATCCATTATACAAAGTACATGAGAGTTTAACATCACCCAGACACACACCAAAACAATGGAAAAGAAAATAGGACCTAATTAATAAACTAAATGTTATGTAATTCTCACAATAAAATGCTCCGAAATTAGTAATCATGCACATTAGAAATTTAAGTGGCTAGATGGAGGATGATATGACGGATTTTATGACAATTGTAAAATACGTATATAATCCACTAATCAACATCCCCAAATTTATTCTTAGATCCAGAAGGTTGACAGAACAAAATGCGACCATCTAACTTTACACTGAAAAAGTTGCCACTTGGTATATCCTATTTTTCTAATGAAAGCAAGGCAACAAGCTTAATTGTGTAAATTATTTCAAGGTCCATACCACTAGAGCTTTGGTTAAAACTTCCATCACCTTGTAAAAGTTGATTATAGCATGAGGGTATATACTCGTGATCCTCCTATTTGCAATTTATTTAATTATTTTTGTTAAGTCAATATGAGCACTATTAGTGGTCAAGATCAAATATAAATTGATATTTTTGAAACTACCAATAATTTTGTCAAGTCAATGCTCTCAAGTGCTAATTTTGGTTGTTGAGCTCCGGAATGTATATCTCTAAGTGAATGATACCGTACCAAAAAGGGTGGTGTGTGGGAGTGAGTATTGTGTAGGCAAGGTTGAAGTAACCGGTTTAGCATCACTAGTGCTACCGAGATATCCCACTCTTGACCGATATCCGGAGTTGCCACTGGTTTTGACCGCTCAAAAGTAAGATGAGTGTCCAACTTTTCTTAAGAAACACATTTATACAAGAATGCAAAAAAAAAAAACCCGTCGTAATGTTGATGTTGCAGGCATCATCCAACTCATAGCCGGAATCTTAGAGTTATCTCATGTAGATCATTTATAGGTCAGCGAAATTGTTAGTTTCCCATATTGTGCCACAATAGCGAATGACACGCGTAAAACAATATCTCATTGTGATCACAAGGCAAACTTCGGCGTGTAAAATCTAAAGCTTCGAATGACACTAAATATCTGAAATGCAGGAAGATGTGACTAGAAAGTCATTCAAAACTTGATGAAAGCACCATCGTTTTTTGAAGAAGCTATAGAGTCGATGACACAAAGCACTAGGACCACAATTAAGATATTTATTCGACTATATATGTTAGAGATATGTATCATGATACATACATAATTAAATGTATACACGAAGACATGAAAGCACACAAATACATATGTATACATTGTATACTTTATTTAATTATGAAATTTAATTCACGAAGCAATTTTATTACAACATATAATTACAATTTGGTACAGGCAAAATTTAGTGGTATACTATACAACGAAGAACACTATAACATTTTTTACGAAACCTTGTTATGTGGTTGACTATGTTATATAATTAATTGAAAATTATACTAATTAATACATTAATGCGATAAAAATAATATTAAAAGAAGGTTAAAAGTTTAGTATAAAACGTAGTATGCCATGGTTCCAATTTCTTCGTACAAATCACTTAATGTCAGAAACTAAAAAATGATACCACCCGCTCTTTGCAATTGTTGGAAAAGAACTGCTCAATGATACACTAATGTGCTTCATCCCTTATTGGTATTGACAAAGTTTCAACCGTCAAAGTGAGAGTGAGAAGTTGGCACTTGTGCAATTCTATTGCCCAAACCAAGGCAATTGAGCTAGCGTCCATCTTGGGGTGGTGTGAAACTTGAGCACGTAATCTTCGATAGGTTCATCGCTTCATTTGTGCTCGCCTTTGGTCACGCTAACCCCACTTTTCGTTAATGTGTGTTTCCATAATATTTGTGTGGTTCAATTTGGCCACTGTGGTTATCTTCTACTTCTTACAACAAACTTTTCGTTGGATTTGCTTGTTTTGCTTTTCCACTTTACCTTCCTATAGCTCCTCATAAGTGTGCGTTGGGTCTGCTTTGGATTCTCATTTCTCAAGCCAAGTACCTTCAATTGTTAATCCTTTCTCTTGGTAACTGCCATTGGTCCAATACTACATTCAAGGTTACGGCATTCTACTTTAAGCAACATATACGTCCACATTTCACTTGTTTTTTGAGAACATGTTTAGGGGAAGTACTTTTGAGAGATGGTATTGGGCACTACGAGCATCGACTTCAAACTCAAAGTGCCGATTTCAATGAGAAATTGACACGCATGACCGAGCTCACCCGCTCCTAGCTGAATAAAAATTTGAAAAACTAGTAAAAATTTCAAAAAAAATCTGAAACAAATTGGTGAGTGCCGAGTTTTAGAAAAACGTATTTTTTGAAAAAAAAAAACAAGTAAACAACTTGGCACCCGATCTCACTTACTCCTAGCTAAATACATGTTTTTATATGCGTGTCAAGTTTCGTGCTAAAAGGACATTCGTAGTGCTCTGTAAACAAAAATCAGTGGCTCAGATGAGATTTCAAAATATATTTTTAGATCACTGATTTTATTTTTTTAGAGCACTAAGAATGTCATTTTTTTTCTTAAATAATTCTGAAAAAGGTATATCTGTGCACTACTATGTAGAATGGTGCAGGTTTGTCGAAATGTTTCATCATCTATGATCTACACACAAGAAGACAAATGTGGACGATAAAAATAGTGTTTCTTTTCTTTATAGGGACACAAGCTTGTCATTTTTGTATAGCCTAAAATACAACCTAATTTTTCATCATTCAAGATAGGCAGATCATATAAATATGTACCCACGTACCGAATAGTAGACTTTTCAAAATTTCTAAGTAGTTTTATTTTCTAAAATACGGGGCTCTATGTAGACGGGAGCCAAATCAACGCTCTTAGAGAAAGAATATGTTTTTTTTCCTTAAAAAAGGTGATGATATTATCCAAGGGACTCTAGATTTGTTAAAACATACCAATTCGGACGCCGAATTGGTTATTGCCATGTTTCGGAAAAAAAATCTTAAACATTTCAAAAAAGTAATAAAACAACTTCCGGTACCACTTTGAATTTCTGGTTCTCTTCATGCTAAACAACGCGTGTAGGTGTAGTACATGTTCTGATGAACACTTCTGGTGCAAATACAATTGTTCGTCGATCACTAAGGGCCTGTTTGATTCAAAGTATTTGCATAGGAATCTTGTAGGATTCAAATCCTTAGGAATTTTTCCTATGGTACTTGTTTGATTCATAGGATTGAATCCCATAGGATTTTTTCCTATGGAATCCTTTGCACTAGTTTCTATAGGTGAAATCCTGTAGGATTGAAGTGGACATGACATTACAATCCTGCAGTTTTCCTATTCCTGCGTTTTTTCTATCCTGCGAATCAAACAGGCCCTAATAGCGCTCACCGTAGACTCCACTGTAGACCTAATTATCTCGCACGCAAGGTGCGAATAAACTGCTTCGCATCGGAGTACAATACAACAAATGCCTTCACTCTCCGTGGAAACCCTACGCCCTCTGTGCCTCCGTACCAACGGCGGAGCCGCTGTCCGGTCTTATCCGGTGACGCCCACCCCACGTACGAGAGAGAATCACGTACGCTGGCCTGCCGCTCACTCGCGCCGTGTGCACTCTGCTCTGCGCGGCGCGGTCAATAATTTCGTCCTGCCGTATGGGTGTTCCGCTGCCGCCCTCTGACGCCATCGGCGCCGCTCGCTGGCGGTGGCGTGGCCCGATCGATCGCCGCCTGCCTGCCACCGGCGATTCCCCCAGATGTCATTTACCTCATTGCCTGCTGGTAGGCCTCATTGCCTGCTTGAAGGTCAGTGCGGCTCTGCTGCCGCTTCCGGCGCCTGCCACGGACGCCGTGCAAACTTTCATTGCTTACCGATGATACGCATCCATGGACGACGGCATCAAGGCGCGCACGGGCGGAATCAGAATCAGGGCAGATAGGCCATAACCAAGTACTCCTACACCACGTAAAAAGCGGAGTGATAAAAGTCTTGGCCACGCGCATGAGTACCATATCAGCGACGCATATGCGAGCCATTAATGGGCCCTAGCGGCATGGCCAGTGTGGCGTGTCGAGAAGGCAGAGGTGGAGGTGGATGGCCCCGTCGCCGTCGTGGGGGAAGACGGAGACGGTCTATCATGAGGGAAGGAGAGACAAGGAGGCGCACGTGGGATGGCTTATCGAGGTGCGGTGTCGCCGTGATGGGGGCACGCACGTGGATCCGTCGATCGATTTGGCCTTTCTGACCGCGACTCCGTGAGCTGCGCGAGCGAGCGCCGGTGAGTTTTCAGTGTGCTTCGCCGTCAATACTAATACTAATCCTAACTATATATAATAGCTTGCAGAGAGGTTTTTTTTTTCAGAAAAAAAAACTTCGCATTCTTCGAAAATTATATACATGAAATATATGCGCGCCGATGAGTAGGTTCCATTCCCGTGATCGGTTTCGAGTTTGGTCGAGGCTAGCTACTTAATCTCAGATCTAGATTCGCACAAACATTTGACAAATTTTGTCCAATTCGTCGCACTCGGTCATCTGTTTGAATTTTCATTTCACAAGTAGATGTATATCACCCTATAAAAATCGGCCCTCGGAATAAAACTTTCTGCAAAAACGTCCCCGCACGCCACTTTTTGCAGAAAAGCCCTCGCGTTTTCCTAAAAATTATAAATCGGCCTCCCAATTTCTACCACATTACCAGATTTCAAAATTTACATATTCCAAAATTTTAAAAATCTTCGAAATCTACTCATTTTACGAACGTAACAAAAAAAAAAGAATCTGTAAAACACCCCAACTTGAACAATTTTCCAACTCCAAACAATTTTTAAACGTAAACTTTTCAGAAATTCACTAATTTTCAAACTTACACAATTCCTAAATATGCACATCAACAAATTAAAATTTTATTCACTACACACGCGCGGCATTGCCGCGCTAAATTCCCCTAGTTATATATAATAGCGCGTCCGATCGCTGGCCTCTCAGGCCCCGCACACTGTAGATCTACAGTGTTTGTCACACTGTAGCGTGCTACAGTATCTACAGTGTTAGCTACCGTGTTTTTTTTTTTTTTTTTGCGAAGCCTCCAGAAAATATATACACGAAAATTTTCGCGTCGACGAGTAGGTTCCATTCCCGTAATCGGTTTCGAGTTTGATCAAGTCTAACTCCTTAATTTCAAATCCAAATTCGCACAAACATTTGACAGATTTTGTCCAATTCGTCGCACTCGGTCATCCATTTGAATTTCCATAACTATATATAATAGCGCGTCCGATCGCTGGCCTCTCAGGCCCGCGCACTGTAGATCTACAGTGTTTGTCACACTGTAGCGTGCTACAGTATCCACAGTGTTAGCTACCGTGTTTTTTTTTTTTTTTTTGCGAAGCCTCCAGAAAATATATACACGAAAAAATTTCGCGCCGATGAGTAGGTTCCATTCCTGTAATCGGTTTCGAGTTTGATCAAGTCTAACTCCTTAATTTCAAATCCAAATTCGCACAAACATTTGACAGATTTTGTCCAATTCGTCGCACTCGGTCATCCATTTGAATTTCCATTTCACAAGTAAATGTATATCACCATTCCAAACAACTTTCTACATAAAAGTCCCCACACTTTTTTTCCCAATAAAGTCCACGTGTTTTCAAAAATTATAAATCAGCCCTCGGAATAAAACTTTCTGGAAAAAAAACCCGGTTCCTAAAATTGTAAATCGTCCTCCCTGCCATAAAACTTAAAAAAAAAATTGGCACAGCAAAATTAAACAACTCTTAACCATATTTAAAATACCAAAACTTTCCCCTAATTCACAATGTATTTTTTTTTGGATAATTCAGAACATTCAAATGTATATGACTATTTTCCATACTTACACAAATTACAGAAACCTAATTCACCAACAAAAAAAAAATAGCAATACCGCATAATTTTAGATTAATTTTCCAATAATCTGTAGCTATGCCAAACTTATTTTCCAAAAAAATATAATTGAATCAACAAACAAAATTTAAAATAGAACATGCTTCAAACAATTTAAAACACTTTATAAATATTGTTTTAGCCTATTTATACAATTTCCAAAACCTACTAAATGCTGCAAAATTAGTAACTTAAACTATATCCACCAACAAAATATGGAAAATATATTGAATAAACAAAAAAAATGCTGCCTACCTATGGCGTGTGATAAAATTTCAATTCCAGATATTTTAAACTTTTAAATATCTTTTAACTCTGACCATTTCGCAAAAGTAAACAGAAATCAAATCTGGAAAACATCCCAACTTGAACAATTTCAAAAAACTAAACAATTTCAGAACGCAAACTTTTCAAATTTCCAAAAAATTCCCAAACCTATACAATTTCTAAATGCGCACGTTACCAAATTTTATTTACCACACAGACGCGGCATTGCCGCGCTAAGTTCCCTAGTAGCACGAATGGGCCGTCCCAGTCAGAGTACAAATCTGCTTGGAAACTTAATACTACAACCGGGTCTTTTACGGTAAAATCCATGTATGTTGATTTAATCAAATGGACATACTGTGTTCTTACGTAAATATATTTGGAAATTAAAAGTACCACAATCTTCATGCGCTTTCTTCTCAATAACTTTATGTTAACAAAAGATAATCCTCACAAAGACAAGCTGTTCAACAAAAGAGAGATGCTTACATTTCAAACCAACCAGAATCTTAAGCATCAGGCGCAGTCCCTTCCAGATCTTCTGCTGCAAATTTGGAGACACTAGCCGACAACTCGGATTGAAACAGGCAAGACGCGTAGTGCGCAGGTGCAACTATTGCTACCAGTCAGTGGCGGAGCGTTACCAAAAGTGAAGAGGGGGCTAAATTCAACTAATTATCGCAAACATGCTAATTTTAAGCTATTTGTAACAAGCAACAGAAGATTTTCAAGCTTAAAATGCAGTTAGTTTTTTTTTTTTTTTTGATTAACATATGAATTGAGTAGCAAGTAAGAGAGGATTTTTTTTTTTTTTTTTGCCCAAGATACGTCGATGGCCAACACATACAGAATCAGCCAACCACCTATGTAAAAAAAGGAAACTAACTAACTAACCTATTGCTATTAACCCAGCAGGCCCATCTCGTCACACAGACACCCAATGCGCTCACGTCTGAGGGAGCAAATTGAGGCCTCTTTCTTGTTGCTCCCTTGTGCTAGAGTGAAAATTGAGTAGGAAACGTACGATGCAGAGTATGTATCGGAAGCAGATGCACTTTTCGAAGGGGGTTGTAGCCCAGTTTCATCTCCAAGGCGCTCCGCCCATGCTACCAGTAGACCATTTTGTAGTGTATGGCATGCGCACCAAAACAGTCTCTGCTAACCGGTAGCATAGATGGAAGTGGCATTGATATAGCCTCTCTTGTACAAATTGAATTCCTAATGCATCCTTTTTTTGCGAAAGACACCCCTGATCTATTAGCAAACACGGTGATACAACACACCCCCGAAGAAACTGGAAAATACAACCAGGTCCCTGGAGACGCCATCGTCTTCGACCTCCGACGCGGAGCAAGGACGCGCCGCTGCATCGCCGGTGCCGCTCCCACCTGGAGCCTGCACTCTCCTTTTCTCCGGCGAACTCCACGCAGACGGGAAGTCGTCACTCTCGGTCTCTCCGTACCAGCACGACGAAGAGGAAGGCCGACGGGGTACCACCAAGTCAACTCCCCCACACGCCGGCGAGGGAGAGGTAGATCCGAGGCTGCTCCACCTGCAAAATAACAGGCCTCCCAGCACGCACGACGAGGCCGGAGCGAACCACGCCGTCACGGAGAAGCGAGCAGGAGACAAAAACTCCACAGTACGACCACCACCTCCGGCAAGGCGACCGCACCCGGAGACTGCACAGACCAGTGGATCGACAGATCCACGGCCCCCAGAGAACGGACGAGCCACGGCGAGGACCCAAAGGTCGTCGACGCAGAAGGGGAAGCTCGCCGCCAGCACACACCACTCCGACAGCGCCGCCACCTCCACAACGCCGCCGGCCGGAGACCTACTCCTACTCTGTACACGCCATAGGCACAGAGCCAGGTTCCCCCCACTCTCCCGCCGCCGAAGCAGCCGCCGGAGAGGGAGGGGAACGCCGGTCTGGCCGCCGGCGGACCGAGGAACCCTAGCCGCCCTTTTTTCGCCTCTCAGGAGAACTGTAGCGCGAGAGGGGAAAAGAGAGAGTGGTTTCCTAATGTAAATTCCTAATGCATCCTATTCCAAAGGTTATCCTTTGATTGGCCAGCTATTTCGTATTTGGCTGTCGATATCATTTTCACAATTCAGCCTGATGTTTTCACACCGTGTGCTGGTTTGCAAGGAGAATGTATGTAATATATGTAGACAAGAGCGACAATTCCTGATGTACATGGTTCAATAACTCATGCGACTTCTTTAGGGTGTGTTTGGTTTAGAAACGAAGTAGAATGTAATGTAATGGTTCCATTCCAAAGTAATGAGTCGGTTCCGTCCGTGTGTTTGGTTGGAGCTAAAAAATAGAATGGAATGGTTCTGTCTGCTGTTTGGTTTGACAGATGGAATGGGGTAGATTCGATTCAGCTCACCTCTATAATAATAATTAGTACTTAATTAAAGTTCATGTCGCAGCAGTTTAACCGTCCATAAATAATTTCAGCACTATTATAATAATTAGCCACCTCGATTTCTAACGTCATTAGAATGCCATGGTAATTTTCCAAGAGAAAAAAATCGCATGCAAGTTCCAATCTTTGTGGTTAAATCCTCAAGAAAAATCAATCACGCAACATGCCTACAGATCGAGTAAATCCTCAAAAGAAATTCAAGCACACTCGCATGCTCGTGTTGACTGTGCTGCAGCTGCTGCTCGCCACCGGCCGCCGACTGCTGAATCCACTGCTCGCCCGCCGCCCGGCCGCCACCTGCTCAGCTCGATATGGACGCCGCCTGCTGCCGTCGCTTGCCGGCCACCGCCTGCTGCCGCCGCTCGTCCGGCCGCCGCCTGAGATCTATCAAATCTTGAGCTTGCAATAAATGGTGTTCTTCAATGTGTTCAAACTACTTGTCTCAATGTAGGTGGAGGGCTATTTAAAGCTCCTCCAATAAGTGGCCGTTGGAGATGCCAGACTGGCCGGCCTGGGAGCCGGCCTGGCGTGCTTTGGCCAGCAGCAGGGAAGCCAGCATGGGGGCCGGACTGGCCGGCCAGGGAACCGGCTAGCCAGCCGAGCCAGCCGGCCAGGGGCCCGGACGGACCGGCCTGGCAGCCGGCAACCCAGGAGAGCCACCCGGCCAGGGGCCCGGACTGGTCCGGCCAGGGAACCGGCTACCCAGCCGAGCCAGCCGGCCTGGAGCCCGGCCTGGCCGGCCTGGGAACCGGCCACCCAGGGCACCTCGCCTCTTATCCGATATCCCGAACGTTCTTTCTTCTTTTTGTATATGGAGAGATACCGGACGATTTCTGAAACCACTTAGCAACATATTAAACTTTCACGGTGTTGTTATCTAACACACAAAACATAGAGGGGATAATAAATGTCCTTTCAATCTCCCCCTTTTTGGTGTTAGATGACAACACACGGATTTGCAATTGAGACCACACTATATCATGTTTAGACAAAGAAATGGCTCCCCCTACATGTGTGCATATATTTTGTTTGCCTTGGAATGCAAATGCACATATAAGGGGGACACATTCCCAACAAGATAAACAACAAGATATAGAAACAACATAGTTGCACATCCATAAACATATCCAACAAAGTTGAGATTTGGAGACGATCATACCTTGTACCAAGAGATGTAGATGGATTCATATCAATGCACAATATCCTAAAAACTCAACCATAGATAAATCCGAATACCGAAATCCATAGATTCATACAAAAATTTATCCATCTCATACAACATAACCCATAGTTCCACAACATAACCACATAAGTTTCCATGAACATAAAGGTTCCACGAGCACAAACCACATAAAGTTCAACTAAAGCAAATGCGATGAAAGACGACGAAAAAGCAAATGGAAACCATGCATGAATGCAAATCCCTCGGATATCTCTTCCCCTTTGGCATCAAGACACCAAAAAGGAAGAAAGACACGAGAGAGCCCATGTATCACTCGTCAGGAAACTCCTCTTCACCATCATGAGCAGCTTCATTTCCGCCACCAAACGCTTGACCGGAGCTTGATTCACCTTGGGAGCCCGGAAAATAGGGAGCAAGAGAGGAAGCATCATCACCGAACCAATAGGTGTTCTTGGACATGTATGTGTTCTCCGAGACCTCGGCTGAAGTTGAGTGAGAAGGCTCGGGGAAGTCAAGTTTCTTCATAATTGCCCTTTGATTGCGGTTATAAGACTTTTGCTTGCAATATGCCTTGAAATCCTTGACTTGCTTATCCACAAAGAAGCAATTCATTTTCTTGAAAGCATCTAAAATGCCGTGCTTCTTGGGGGGCTCAACATGAGCTTCAGGGGCTGCAGCTCTAGCACGCTTCTCTCGAGAAGGAATGACCGCATCCGGAGGACGAGCGGGTAAGGAATGAAGAGTAGGTGTGTACAAAGTTGGGACATAGGCATTGAGCGAGACTTGATCCAACTTTCTCTCAAAGAGCTTCTGAAGATAGGGACCATAGATGGGAACCCTTTTGTCAAGAACCACGGTGTGCATCTCTTCCCACATATAGTCAAGAACATCAATTTTCTTCTTCCTCCAAAAGGTGGGCATAATGTGATGAAGGAGATTGATCATATATGCACGAGCCTCAGTCTTCTCCCCAAACTTGACAGCGATAGTGTTCCGGAGAATAGCATAAGTGGTTTGCCAAAATGGAGTCATATGAGTGCACTTGGGGACCTTTCCAACAAGGCCCAACCCGGGAGGATAGCAATAATGGATCGCGGGATCGGCTTTCATGATGGTTTGTGAGTGAATACGAACATAAGCCATGGAACAATGAGGTAGCTCCTCGATGCCAAAGAGAGCACCAAATTCAACAAGGGAGGCATCACACTTGATACCGGCACTCATCCAAATCATAGTCCTTGGTTCTTCCCTTAAGAAATAAACTGTGGCATAGAATTCCTGAAGCAAATCGGGAGAATATGGTGTACCCACTCCCATGAGATTAGAAATGCCATGAAAGTCCATAACCTCCATCACCTCCGGCCAAATATCCCTTGCACTATCCACATTGAAGCAAAACGTGGAGACATGAGAGTTCTTCATGGGTTCTATGATTTGATCAAACATTTGGAGATGCATCTTGCAATAAAAACGGCTATCCTCCGGGCAAGTGGGGTGGGGAAAAGCATATGGATTGAACTCCAACCGATCATGCTCAAACTCATCACTAGGCACTTTGATCCAAGATGAACGTACCGGTTCCGCTGGATTGGAAGGGGAAGGCCCCTTTGTCTTGACCGTTTTCTTGATCTTCTTGGAGTTGGTGTTAAGAGCAGATTCCCTAACATTGGCCTTGCCCCGGTACCTGGAGAGGGGAGTGGAGTCCTCAAGATCCTCAAGGTCATCAAACGTTGAATCCTCAGCCATGGCCACGAAATTGGAGCTTCACCAAGAAATCCCCACACACACCAACAATGGAGGAGAGCTCCCCCAAATCTTCACCAAAGGATGAAACTTGTGGATGGGAAGGAAGATCTGGAGGGGATCTTTCAGATCTGAGGCAGGGGAGGGTGTGGGGGGGCTCTAATGGAGGGGGCGGCGGTGGTGGAGCACGGGAGGGGCAGCCATGGAGGGGAGCACGGGCTGGGAGGAGGAAGAAGTGAGGAAAAAATGTTCGGGGACCCTCCTCCTGAATCGAAACATGTGCTCTGCCTGCCCGGCACGGGGGCCGGTTGAGCCGGCCAGGGAGCCGGGCTGCAACCCGAGGCGCCCGGCACAGGAGCCGGTTGCAGCCGGGCAGGGAACCGGGCTAGCACCCGAGGCGCCCGGCACAGCGGCCGGCTGGTCCGGCCTGAGAGCCGGCAAGGCAGAAATTTCCCTTCCACACTTCTTTTCATCATGAAAACCTTGGCACAAACAACGAAACTCTTCTCCTCTTGAAAACCTTTGAATCAAACACAACTTTGATGATTGCTGGACTGCTTCGGATAACCATCTTCAAGAATAACCATGGAGCAAATGAGAGTGACACGGGGGGATGCAAACATGAAGAAATCTTCACACTTCCAATGGATAAAACAAAAGATCCCAAATAGCAACATTGGAAGTGATTTGCTGTGAAAATCAACATTATGCAATGAACACTCGAACAAGACTCAACTCTTCAAAAGAAGAGGGCGGTGGCCTAGACCACCATGTATCTTACTATCGGCATAATGGGGGGAGGGATAGTCCAATGGATTAGGACCGCACTCCCCCTATGTCCATGCCTACACCTAAACCAAACATATAGCTAAGATATAGGTGTGTATGCAAGATAGTCAAGCGACGCTCCCCGAATCTACGATATTTAGCTCATGCCTCAAATAAGTGAACCTTGCTTCATCAAGTGGCTTCGTGAACATATCGGCAAGTTGGATCTTCGTGGGAATATAGCCAAGCTCAATGTCACCCCGGTTGATGTGATCACGAATGAAGTGATAACGAATCTCAATATGCTTCGTTCTTGAGTGCTCCACCGGGTTGTGTCCAATCTTGATAGCACTTTCATTGTCACACAAAAGAGGCACTTTGTCACAATGGACACCGTATTCCTTTAAAGTTTGCCTCATCCATAACAATTGAGTGCAACAACTAGCGGCCGCCACATACTCGGCTTCGGTGGTGGAGAGAGATATACAATTTTGCTTCTTAGAAGACCAACTCACCAAGGACCTACCAAGGAATTGGCATGCCCCGGAAGTTGATTTCCTATCATCCTTGCAACCGGCCCAATCCGAATCCGTGTAACCGGCAAGAGAGAATGTTGAGCCTTTAGGATACCACAAACCAAACCTTGGGGTATGAACCAAATATCGAAAGATTCGAAGAACCGCCGTTTGGTGGCTTTCTTTGGGAGCCGCTTGGTACCTTGCACACACTCCTACACTCAACACAATATCGGGTCTAGATGCACAAAGATAAAGCAAAGAACCAATCATAGAGCGATAGAGTTTTTGATCAACATCTTATCTTTACCCTTTGGATTAAGTTCAAGATGACACTTGGTGTCCATAGGAAACTTCTTCTCTTTAGCATTTTGCATCTTGAACCTCTTGAGCATGTCTTGGATATATTTGGCTTGAGAGATGAAGGTCCCTCCACTCAATTGCTTGATCTCAAAACCAAGGAAGTACTTCAACTCTCCCATCATGGACATCTCGAACCTATCGGTCATAAGCTTTGAAAATTCATCATTAAAAGCTTTGTTAGACGAGCCAAATATGATATCATCAACATAAAGTTGGCATATGAAAAGCTCCCCTTTAACCCTCTTGGTAAAAAGAGTGGGATCGATTTGCCCCACTTCAAAGCCACGGTCTACCAATAGCTCTCTTAGGTGCTCATACCAAGCACGAGGTGCTTGTTTGAGACCATAGAGCGCCTTATCAAGTTTGTAGACATGGTTAGGGAAGTGTGGGTCCTCAAATCCCGGAGGTTGCTTAACATATACCAACTCCTTTAAAGGACCATTAAGAAAGGCACTTTTCACATCCATTTGTTGCAACTTGAAATTATGATGTGATGCATATGCAAGAAGGATACGGATGGACTCAAGGCGAGCCACGGGAGCATAGGTCTCTCCAAAATCAATGCCTTCAACTTGAGAGTACCCTTGAGCTACCAATCTTGCCTTGTTCCTCACAACCATTCCATGCTCATCTTGCTTGTTCTTGAATATCCACTTGGTGCCTATAACATTGAGGCAATCTTTTGGCTTCTCCACTAGATTCCACACTTTGTTGCGCTTGAAGTTGTTGAGCTCTTCATGCATGGCTTCCAACCAATCCGGATCTTCAAGAGCTTCAAAGACTTTCTTTGGTTCCACCATAGAGATGTGGGCTTGATGTTCATTAAAGTTTGCCAATTGTTTTCTTGTGGTAACCTTGTTCTTACATCACAAAGGATATTATCTAGATGAAGACTCTTTCTTCTCCAATCCTTTTTGACTCTTGCTATACGACGGGTTTCGATATCCTCATTGATGCGAGGAATTATCGCTTGATCATCTTGAATCCCCGTCTTGACCGGAATGTTGACCTTGATCATCTTGAAGCACATCTTCAACAAATGAAGGAGAGGGTTGATCTTGGTCATGACCTTGGCTAGCATCAACAATAGGAGAACTTGATTCTTGCATAGCAACATGGTCAACATGAGGAGGGTCTTGAACTTGTTCTTGGAGGTGCATCATTTGCTTCCATGATAGGCGCCGTTTCAACTTGTGATGAAGAGGCCTCCACTTGAATGGAGCTTGGACTTGCTTGAGGAGACTCGTAATGAATCTCAACGGGGCGATGGAAACCAATGCCCATTCTTCTTATAGCATCTTGAGGCTCTTCATTATCTACATCACAAACATGAAATTGCGCCACTTGGGAGCCGTCATTCTCATCGAACCTCACATCACAAGATTCTATGACTTTCCCAACGGTCTTGTCATAGACTCTATAGGTGTGAGATTCGGCACCGTACCCAACAAAAACACCCTCTAAAGCTTTAGATTCAAATTTAGACAAACGAACACTTTTGTTCTTATAGAAACACTTACAACCAAATACTCGGTAGTAGGAGACATTGGGCTTGTTGCCGGTGAGCATCTCATAAGATGTAAACTTCTTGCCAACACGAAAGAATAACCGGTTAGATGAGTGACACGCCGTGGAGATAGCCTCGGCCCATAAGAATAGTGGAGACTTAAACTCCGCCAACATAGACCTTGCCATATCCATGAGAGTCCGGTTCTTCCTTTCGGCTACACCATTTTGTTGAGGGGTATATGCAGCGGAATATTGATGACGAATCCCCTCTTCACTAAGAAACTCATTTAAGGTGTAGTTCTTGAACTCGGAGCCATTATCACTCCTAATGACCAAAATGGGACATTGTATTGGCGTTGAACAATATTGGAAAAGTCGATGACGGCTTGTTGGGTCTCATCCTTCGTCTTGAAGAAATAAACCCAAGTAAATCTTGAATAGTCATCAACAATCACCAAACAATATTTCTTCCCACCAAGACTAGGTTGAGGCACGGCACCAAAGAGATCAACATGAAGAAGTTCCAATATCCTC
This sequence comes from Poa pratensis, assembly GCA_947311845.1. Lineage (NCBI taxonomy): Eukaryota > Viridiplantae > Streptophyta > Magnoliopsida > Poales > Poaceae > Poa > Poa pratensis. The sequence goes on from CAMZMU010000067.1 coordinate 32,797,550, forward strand.
TTTGATGAAATGATGGTCTTGCTTGGATGGGGAGAATCATGCATCTTTCCTTCAACACAAGCCCTACAAAGACGATCTCTAGAAAAAGAAACATTGTCTTTTAGTCCAAGAATGTGGCCACCCTTGTGAAGACTTTGCAAAGTTCTCATGTTGACATGGGACAAGCGGCGATGCCACAACCATCCCACGTCGGCCTTTCCGAATAGGCATATTGCTTGAGTGTTGGTAGACCCCGAAAAGTCCACCACGAACAACTCATTTTCAACATACCCAACGAACATGACCTTTAGAGTCTTGCTCCTCAAGAGTACCACCATATCAATAGTAAAATGGACATCAAAATTCATCTTATTAAGAGCACGAACGGACATAAGATTGTAACCGAGGGACTCGACAAGCATGACATTTACAAGGGTGATATCCTTTGCAACTACCACCTTGCCGAGACCCGTTACCTCCGCTTTTGATTTATCACCATAGGAGACGGATGCTTGATTTATATTTGGTCCCAACTCCGTCATGATCTCTTTGCTTCCGGTCATATGACTAGTGCATCCACTATCAACCACCCATTTAGACCCACCGGAAGCATAGTCCTACAAGAAATCATTGCTTGGTTTTAGGTACCCATTTCTCAATGGGTCCTCTTTTGTTAGCAACAAGGGTCTTAGGAACCCAAATAGAGTAAGCAATGTAACCATCATAAGGACCAACATATTTTGCATAAACATCCCCATAGTAATCAACATAAAGAAAGTAGTTGGGATTGTTATGCCCCGCAAAGTCACTACGAGTGGTCTTGCCCCTAGTGGCATTACCATCCGCAATGGGAGTCTTGGCTTGAGCGGGCTTGGCATTGGTGTTGCTCTTCTTCTTCTTTGCCTTGGCTACATAACCAAGACCCTCCTTCCCTTTGTGTGGCTTTAGCTCAAAAATTTGAGCAACCACCTTTTCATTACCTTTAGGAATAGAGGTCTTGGCACTAGTGGCCTTGGCAAGCTCAACCTTCAACCTAGCATTTTCCTCAATAACATTTGCATGATCACAAGAGGGAGTAGAGGTGCTAGGTGAGTTAGATTTGGAAAGTTGAGTTTGAAGTTGCTCATGAGACTTGACTAGAAGAGAGTGAGTACTTTCCAAGGCCTTATGAGCCTTGTTAAGTTTCTCCACTCCTCAAGGAGTCTAGCATTAGCAACCACAAACTCGGCTTTCTCCTTTTTAACCACTTTATATTTAGCAAAGACATGATCTCTATCCTTAATGATTTTAGCAATTATTTCATCATTTTTATCATCAAGAGACTCAATTCTTTCCTCAAGAGAGGTTCTATATTCACTTTCTTCTTCAAGAGAAGCATTCAAGGATTCTATGGAAGCATTCAAGGATGCTATGGTGAGAGAATCCTCTCTCTCAATTTTTCCCTTGTCATCAAGGATTTCTTCGGCCGCATCAAGTTGTCTCAAGAGAGACTCAACATACGACTTAGCTTCACCTTGCAAGTTAGCCATAATAGTATCGGTAGCAACAAGTTCTTTCTTAATCACAAGACTAGTTTTATCATCTATTTCATGCATAGTCTTGGGAGTAGAAGATGATACCTCGGTGACGGAAGCCATGAGGCAACGAGCGGTGTTGACGGAGAGGTTCTCATTGGGGGATTCGAAGAGAGAAGGAGGTGGAGTTGATACAATGGCCAAAGCGGCCACCTCACGAGTGGGTTCTTCTTCTTCTTCGGAATCCTCGGAAGGATACTCTTCTTGAGTCAACAACACAATTCTTGGTGCTTTCTTGAAGAATGGCTTCCTCTTGACAAATGGCTTCTTTTGTATCATGTTTGATTCGCCCTTGAGGACAAGCCTTCCACCGTTTTGCTCTCTATTCTCATATGGACAATCTTTGATGTAGTGATGCTTGTTATGACAATTGTAGCAAGTCTTTATCCTATTAGCAAACTCCTTCTTCCCGCTTGGATTGCTTGCATGATCAACTTGAGCCTTTGCCTTGGCCGGGTCACGCCAAAAAGTCCTTGTTGCAAGAGCTATGTGACCATGGAGGGCCGGTTCAAGTTCATCGGGAGGAAGGTTGATCGGGCATGCTTCAACTCCATCATGTTCATCAAGGCACACAACCTTGGCCTTCAAAGCAAGAGAGGGACCTTGCTTCATTCCCATGGCCCTAGCACGGTTGTCTAGAGCATTCTTGGTGGCAACCTTGGAGGCTTGCACCTCTTGCATAACTTCATTGGATGTCATCTCAAGGTAGTTGAATTTTCCTTGAATGGCCTTCAATTCAACGGGCTCGAAGGGCATGAGAGCATTCACATACTTCCTCTTGATCCAAGCATCATCCACATAGGTTGCCCCAACATTATGAAAGGCTTTGGCAAGAATGTTGAGTCTTCCATACATCTCTTCATGGTTTCATTATCAAGCATGTAGAAACCTTCGGCCTCATTGCTCAAGCCATCATATCTATTCCTCTTCATGCTTTCATTACCAAGGAATGCCACCTCAAGGCACTTCCAAGCTTCTTTGGCGGTGGAGACGTTTTGAATGTGATGAAGACCACTTTCTCCAACGGCAAGTTCAATCATGTGAGAGCGGACGCATTGAGTTGTTTCTCGGCAACCTCTCTTCTTGTCAAGTTGTTAGGATTCACGGCCTTGTATCCCTCTTGAATGATCCTCCAAAGCTCGATAGAGGAACTGTTGATATGAGATTTCATTAAGTGTTGCCAAGTAGTAAAAGCCGATGCATTAAGTTTAGGAGGTGGACCCAAAGGGTTTATGCGAGTATGATGGATAGGTGGGTCGGGAGAGTACGCAAAGGGAACCCCATGGTACTCCGGCTTCCCACCTTCGGGAGTGGTGGTAGAGGTGGAAGATTTCTTAGGGTCGGTTTCTTTATCTTCAACCCCTTCTTTTCCTCTTTTCCCTCTTTTCCCTCCTCGGTTTCACCGTCATGGGAGGAAGCGGAGTCATCAAGTGAGGTGGTCTCCTTAGGAACCTTGCCACTTGCGAGTTGCTTGATCAAGTCACGCATCTCGGCAAATTTGGTATCCATGGACGATATCAAAGATGTCTCCATCGATTTGAGATCGGCCATGGATGCCGTAGTGGTTTGGTCCTCTATTGGATCACCATCACTTCGTGTCATACTTCTCTTAGGCGGTTAAGCCCAAACAAGAGAGCCGAGGCTCTGATACCAATTGAAAGGATCGTATGACACCTAGAGGGGGGGGGGGTGAATAGGTGCTACTTCAATTTTAGTACTTTTTCAAATTAGGCTTGACACAAAAGGTAAATTCTCTAGATATGCAACTATGGTGAATTTACCTATATGACAAACAAACAACTATACAAGATACACGAAGTAAAGACTATAAACAAGGATAGAAGTAACCGAAAGTGAAAGCACGCGGAGACACGGATGTAATCCCGAGTTCCTCCTTTTTAGGGGAGTACGTCTCGTTGGAGAGGTGTGAGCTACCACAAAGGTCAAAACTCAACCGCCACAAAGGCGGGTGCACCTTCTTCTCCGATGAACCGCACCACAAAGGTTTGGTTCACCTTCCACTATCGGAATCCTTCAAGGCGGAATCCGGAGCCCTTACAACAACGATCCGTGGCACAACCCACAAGAGGATTGGGGGCTCCCGAACAGATACAAATCTGTCACAAAGACAATCAAGTGAGTACAATATGAGGCTAGGTTTTCCCAATGGAAATCCTAGCAAAGGGTCCCTCAAGTGAATGAGGGGGAAATGAAGAACGGCTTGGTGAAGATGTAGATCCGGGGCTTCTCCTTCAATCCTCCAAGTATCAACGAGTTTGGGTGGAGGGATTGGGAGATCTATCAAATCTTGAGCTTGCAATCAATGGTGTTCTTCAATGTGTTCAAGCTACTTGTCTCAAGGTAGGTGGAGGGCTATTTAAAGCTCCTCCAATAAGTGGCCGTTGGAGATGCCAGACTGGCCGGCTGGGGGCCGGTTTGGCCGGCCTGGGAGCCGGCCTGGCGTGCTTTGGCCAGCAGCAGGGAAGCCGGCATGGGGGCCGGACTGGCCGGCCAGGGAACCGGCTAGCCAGCCGAGCCAGCCGGCCAGGGGCCCGGACTGACCGGCCTGGCAGCCGGCAACCCAGCAGGGCCACCCGGCCAGGGGCCCGGACTGGTCCGGCCAGGGAACCGGCTACCCAGCCGAGCCAGCCGGCCTGGAGTCCGGCCTGGCCGGCCTAGGAACCGGCCACCCAGGGCACCTCGCCTCTTATCCGATATCCCGAACGTTCATTCTTCTTTTTGTATATGGAGAGATACCGGACGATTTCTGAAACCACTTAGCAACATATTAAACTTTCACGGTGTTGTTATCTAACACACAAAACATAGAGGGGATAATAAATGTCCTTTCACCTGTTCAATAATGTACACATGTACATGGTGAAACCATTAAACCACTCAAATTTTAGTTGTTTCACCCATAACCTGGCGCGCAAGATATTTGGCTGTGAAGGATACCCTTATATACTTATATATTGAAGAGCCAGCTAGCTTACCTGCACGATTTCTGTAAACAGGTCATGTGCGGGTATACATATTGGGCGTGTTTGGTTGCTCGCATGCATTTTAGCCATTTTGCATCCGTGGCTCACTTGGGCCTGGCCCTGAAGAAACGTGGCCTTAGCCATGTTGTGCACTTAGTTTGGTTTCCCACAATGTGCTAGCCAGGCCCGTTTCGCTAGGTGCACAAAATCAAAGTGCTTGTGTTTGGTTGCCCAGATTTGTGATTACAGCCACAAACCACCGTGTTTGGTTGCCCAGATTGTCGATGTTCCACTTACCTTGCACGCCTAGTGGTGAGCTTACCAGCCCACTGAGGTTTAGGTTCAGGGTTTAAGGTTCTTACAAGGTCCTCACTTCCACAAATACACAATGACGACGATCAAGACGAGGATGATGAAGTCTTTGATGCCGCCACATGCAATCAGTCTTCCACCTTTGCGCCTAGTAGTTTTGCTTCCTCCAGGTTTGCTTGATCCAGCTTTGCTACCTCCAGCTTTGCTTCCTCCATAGTCGAGAGGGAGCTCTTCTTCCTGGGACATGTAGAAGGCATCCTGGGCTTCCCTTAGAGTCTCAATCCTTTCGCAACAGTTGTTGGGGAAGTTGTTCAGCTGAGCCGAGCAAGCACCCCAGGTTGTGTAGATTCCTCGATTCTTGCCTCTGTAAACCACATACCACTACAACAAAGAACATGAACATTAGGTAAGCATGATCAGTGAAGCAAGAAGTTGCAAAGGTAGACACACATGAAGTAAACCAACATAAGCAAGCATGCATTGATCAGCACTACAAGCAGCACAAGAGTTTACTGCCTAGCTAGTATGGTGTTAACCTACCACCACATCAAAAGCGGGTGTCCTACTACCACCGCAAGTTCATAGTGTGAGGGGTTAGCATATGTACCACCTCAAGCACCCAAAATATACAGGCCATAAAAAGTTTTGTTGTCCCTAGCTACCCAAAATATACATGCCATACGAAGTTTTGTTGCCCTAGCTACCCAAAATATACATCATGATTATGATCATGATCATCAGACTTCATCTAGCATGCTTGCACCACCGCCACTACTCAGACGGCGTCCGTGTAGTAGTGCTTGTTGAGGAAGTTCCGGAGTCAGAGCAGACGGTGGTCCTCGGCCATCATAACGAACCCAAATCCTTGCGCCTTGTTGTCTAGGAGGTGGCCAAGAGCAGCAATCATGGCGGTGTCACTGAATGTTCCCTTGGCGGTCATCACGGCCTCGTAGAGGCCGGGTGCACGTCGACGGGCACGCTCTCCCTGATGGCGATTGCCACCTCCCTTACGGCCTCGGTCATACTGGTGAAGACCTGCACCTCCTCATCCACCAAGGCACCCCTCTTCCTCTTCCTATCCCCTCTCTCAGGTGGCTTCGGTGCATGATCATCAGACTTGGCGCCTCCTCCAAAGTCAGCAGTACCATCTCCATGGATGCTCTCCGAGTCCTGAGTGTCAAGATCTTCAGGCGTACCTAGAGGCTCGGCTGACCCCATGGCATGCCTTCCAGTGGCCAGACCGAAGGAGAAAATGGTCTGCATCTGAGTGTAGTTCTGAATAGGCTTGTTAATGTACTCAGCGTCCTTGGGTGTTCCTATAGACGAAAAACAGTTAGACAGTTAGTGGTTTGTCTCATGAGAAAGTTAGACAGTTAGTGTTTTGACACATGAGACAGTCGGCTAACCAGAATGTGGCCTCGGAGGTGCTCAACCTCCAAGATGATGCTGTGAGTATCTTCATCCCAATGTGCACCACTCAGGACCTGAGCTTTGACACCTTGATCCACCTTGATCTCCACTTCCTGAGGTGGTTGTAGATCTGAGTAGAGGTGACCTCCTGCGCACAGAACTCAATGACAAGCTTCGCAACTGTGTTGAGATGCACCTCCTTAAACCCCTTCTCAGTCCTCACCCCGGAGGCGATCAGCTCGCACATCTTGTTCAACACGAAGGTGGACAGAAATGGAGGCCACTTCATGGTCGTCCCCATCTTGCTCTTCTTGTCCTTGCCACCAGCACGCTTCTCCAGCCCCAGACAAGGCGTGGCCAGCTGTGACTTCATCCTAGGCACCTCGTACACCTCCATTGGCTGCTGCGTCTCGTCTGGCTGAGAGTCCGAGACAAGTAAGAGAGCGAGCTGCTCTCTCCCCTGGATCAGAGCCTCGCTAAACTCGTCGATGGTCATGTCCTACAACGGCGACGAGCAAGACAGTTGCATAACTACGGTGCGATGACTAATCGAGCAAGACAGGTCAGAAGAATATCATCCAAGCATGAAAGATCTACATCATTGCCTACCAAATCGACATGCTAACATCAAATCAAGCTCCTAAACATGCTCAAACTACATCAAAGCCTAAAGATCTACTCCAGATGCCCAGATCTACAACCGCTACATAGGGTTTGATTCGCTTACCGGCATCGTAGCGAGGAAGACCGCTCTCTGCACGGACAGGTCGAGGAAGAAGCGCTCCGTTGGTGGGCGTCGAGCGCCGGTCACCGGAGTAGAAGGAGGCGCCGCTTACCTGGTGGTCGTCGGTGAATCTCGTCCCGGACGGAGAGCTCGGAGTGGTGGGAAATGGTGGCGGGAGCTTGGGCGGTGAGCGGAGAGGGCTCAAATAGGGGAGGCAAAATTGTGCGGTGACCGACATTTCTCCCGCCACCATTTTCCCGAGCGCGCGCCATCTCGCTTGCCTGCACGAGCTCGGCTCCAGCGTTCCCCATTTTGCCTTGCTCGAGGGTGGAAACGGTGAAATCGGCCGTTCCTCTCGGGCCTAGCCCAGGGGTGCTTTAAGGTTCGTGCTCATGCAGGAAGAGGAACGGGCCAGGAAACCAAACGGGCCAAAAAGAGGAGAAACGCCACGTTTGTGAGCAACCAAACACGCCCATGGTGTACTCGGTGCAGGTTGCCCACCGGAATTGTGTAGTGTGGCACGTAGGTAGGTAGGTACATTCTTCATGATCTCCGGTGTGTAGGAGTTGTCGAATTTTCGTACCTTCATGCACAATATGCGATTTGGAATTCTACTTTTTAGTGGGAATACGCAACTCAGAGAAATGGCCCATCACGTACGTACGTATTACTTTTTTTTCTCTGACAAAGAGTAGTACTACCTCCGATCCATATTAGTGGGCACAACTTTGTCTAGATACACATGTATCTAGTCTAAATACTTAACTAGATACATATGAATTTAGACAAATCTATGCCCACTAATATGGATCGGAGGGAGTACTACTATCAGTTTCAGATCATAATTAGTTTCCTGCTTCAGCAACCGTAGCTGCTGGAGTATTGGGCAAAAGCTTGCACACGACCTCAACCGTCGCTGCCAGACTTGACGCGGAGGAGATCCGCCGTATGATACTACGTACGTACAAGCCCCAGCCAGCGCTAGTTCATCATGAAGAAAGAAAAGCTCGAACCTGCAAACTAAATGCGCGACACGACCTCACGGGATATGATGGCCTTGACATGAGCATACGCCTCTCCACCCGTCCTGCACGCCTCTCCAGGAATTCAAAAGCAGTCGTTGCCGTGTAACTATACCGGACGGCGCACGGCGGCCACCTGCAGCTTTTACCGCCGGAGATCCACGACCGCGTGACGGAAGCGAAGACCAAAGGTGAGTTAGTACAGGAGAATCAACGCAGAAAATAGTGGCAGTGCTACTGCTGCTCGTAGCGGCAGCGCTAGAGGAGGAGTAGGAGCTACCGGTAATGGAGCTCTACTACTGTACGGTGCTAGGCCAGGTGTAGAGGGCACACGGTCGTGACGCCTAGAGCCTAGACAGGTGACCACGAAATGGGGGCGTAGCTGCTGCTGCTAGCTAGGACTACTCTGGACCTCTGGTTTAGGGCTTGCGTGCCGTCTAGAGAGAGGGTGGCCCGCCCCGCCCGACGAGGGAAGGACAAAGCGTGGGCAGGTCGCGTTCTTTTTTTTTTGACACATCCAAACCACCACGTATATTCATCCGCAATCCACATACAAAGTACACATAAATAGAACAAAGAGAGAGCAATACGTAGGGGGATCAAACCAAGAAACGAGATCGGCGACCACGCCGGCGTCGAGGACGAAGACCACCATCCTCCACCTTGCCACTGTCAGGGATCGATTTGCCCTATGAGAGACGCCGCCTTGAACGTCCGCCGCGCCGCGGCGGAAACCTTGACGATGAACGGCCTTGGCGCGCGCCCCCCTGATCCAGCGATTCCACCACGCCGCGGTCATCTTCGGAGTCGCCGCCGCCGGAGTCAACCAAAGATCTCGAGTCTTGAGCCCTTGGGGGCTCCACCGTCCACGGAGACGACCAAGGGAACGACGCCCACGGCACCTCCGCGAGATGCGAGGGCGCCCGTGGCGGTGGCTCGAAGACGACGCTCCGTAGAGCGCCGCCGCCGGAGAGGAGAACCACCGCCCGCAAACACCGGCCGCCGCGCTTCCACCTCCAGATCGCCGGCGACCTGCAAACCAAAGAGCACCTACACTAAGTACTGGACACGAGACGGGATCCCCCGGTCTCCCGTCGCCGAGGCGGCCGGCGGAGGCCGAGGGATCCGACGGATCGAGCCGGCGAGGGTGGAGTTCTCTGGAGGATCCAAAAAGATCGCCTTCCACTGTAGACGGAAGGGGAAAGGCGAATTAGCTCAGATCTGGCCGTGCCTTAGTGGTTGGGCAGGTCGCGTTCGCACGGGTGGGTGGGCGCGCTCGTGCGGGTGCAGCTCCGGCTTGCCGTGCAGCCAAATAATGGAACCAACATGATACAAAAAAAAATCGTAGTTTCGAGCCTAACTGCTACTCCCTCCGTTCCAAATTAGATGACTTCTATTTGGACAAATGTGAATGCATTTATACTTGTAACATGTCTAGATACATTCATATTTTAACAAAAGGAAGTCATCTAATTTAAAACGGAGGGAGTAGTACTACGAGTCGTAGCTACATTCATGTACTCGGAAGCAGTGTAAAGCCACGAGGCGGCGTGCTGCTGGCCAGCTGGGGCGCCGAGCCTATAACTTTTCTCTTTATATCGGGAAAAAAACTCATTGCATTAGTAGCAGTACTACGTACAGATGATTAGCAAAAGCGCACGCATGATGAAGCAGACGCAAAGCCTTTTTGACCATCTGTTTCTCTTTTTTCGTTGTTGGTTCCTTGGGATCGCCGGCCCAGTTTTTGAGCTAAGGCCTAGTGGCTATGTGACCAGAGACACACTGCACTTTCCTTTGGCCCTGTAGATTCACGTGTGATATCGTGAAACCGCCTGGGTAGTGTTAGCCCAACAGGTGTTCAAACATATACTCACTCTCATCCATAATTATTGTCGCGAGTCGTATAGGATTTTGTGGTATTCTTCTCACGACAGTTAAATTAGACCGGAGGGAGTAGGTTCTTCCCTACGGACTTAACCACAAAATCTCCAAGAAAAAGTTCAACCTTAACGAGTTCACCTTGCGTTCCACCTGTTGCGTTCTTCTTCTTCGGGCATCCTGCCCGGATGTCTTCTTACTTCTCACTTGTGGCGTCCAAACCATTAATGGGATAAGGACAAAAGAGGGATAAACAGAAGGTTACAGTGATAGGATCTCAACAAATATACAAAAGAACTCGACGAGATGAGCAATCTAGGGTTTATGATTGTGTGGTGGACTGCGATGAAGAACATGTGTGTCTTCATTGTTCTATCCTTTGGTCATATGATCGGTCCCTTCTTCTGATGTAACGGTTCGTTTGTATAAGCGTAGGTCCTAAGAGTTCTCTTAGAGTACGGTGACACCTCCATGTATTTGTACGTTATGTCTGCGTAAGATCTTTAATATTTTCTCGTCCCACATACGTTATCTTGAGAGTTGTCCGGGTGTTGCACGACAGGTCAGGTCGGTCGCGTTTTAGAACATGCCCTCATGACCTTTCATACCCTCTTGTTTGACCACAAGAAACTCCACGACGAGCACAAGGCCGTCCTTGCAGAAAAGAACTCTTTGGAAGAGAAGCTACAACAAGAGAAAGCCGAAGTAACTCGTCTGGTAAGGGAGCTCAAGCGCATTGATGGGCTCCGGAAATCAGAAACGGAGAAGCTGAAGGATGAGAAGGATCAGGCCGTCGAGGCAGAGAAGAAACTTCGGGAGGATTCTGCCAAAGACCACCAAGAAGCTCTCCAAGTAGCCGAGGTCCGCGCCAACTCGGCCACAGAGGCTTTGGAAGCTCTGCAGGCGCAGGTCAACCAGTTTCTCCCGACGCTGCAAACTATCAACCACGAGATGGACGGTAAGTTTCTTGCCTCCCTTAGCTTTTCTTTGTCCTCCACACCATTGGTTCTCTGCCGAACCATTTCTCACACTGATAACAGGCTACCCTACTATAGAGCATTTTACCTACACCCAAGTTGCGGCCCGCAGCATCACTGGTCGGCACAGGGAGAGGCGGAACGAACAGAACCCCGATTGGACCGTTGAGGACCATATCGTGGCCATCAAGTCTCGGATCCATCCCTTGAAGACCATTGGGTCAGAACTCCTCGACGCAGGTCTGTCTGCTTTCCGAGCCTTATGGCCTCTTGCCGACGCTCCCAAATCTACGCCCGAGCTCGCCGCCAAGCTTCGTGAAGCCGAACAAAGACTCCGAGAGTGGCGTTCATCTTCAGCTCGCGCTGGAGCTGATGCCGCTCTCAAATTCATCATGACTTGGTGCGAGAAGATCGACCTCGAAGATGGACACTCTTCGCCGAGGCTCGCCCTGGTCTCGGACCCAATTCTCATCAAGCGCCGCGAAAAGATGGCTGCCTTCTTGCTGGATATGCCAACACAAAGAACTTGAGCGAAGGAGACACCTACTCCGACGCCGAGGATTACGAGCCAGAAGACGAGGAATACGAAACAGAATCCGACGTCGAGGCCGAGCAAGGTGACGACGGTGAAACCCGCGAAGCAGAAACCGAGGCTTCTCCACAACCTGATGCCGAGGTTACTGCCGACGTTGCCAGCACTTCCCAGGCTACCTCGGCTCCGGACGAAATCCCTGCTGCATCGGCTGCTGCCGACGTAATTCCTGATGCCTCGACCTGAACTTATGCTTGGCCAAAAACTTCATTAAATCCCCGGTATGCCGGGACGCAGATGTAATCAAACTTAAGTAGTTCCTTTGCTACCTCTATTACTATTATGCTCATTCGAACCATGCTTTTCTAAGCTTTATGTCGAATCCTTTTGAATGATTGCTCGAGTTTACTTTCGTGTTTACTATATTTGGCATTCTTTGCTCTTGTCTGCCATTCTGGCGTTCGACAGTCGAGTCACAAGATTGTTGTTCATAGCATACAGTACTTGGTAAATTCCGAGGTATGTTTCAAAGTCATCCGACATAAAAAAGAAGTAAAAACAGGGGTTAGTAAACGACATATGCCGAACTGTCTTTTTGGACCGAGTCCCCGAGTTCATTTTCATGTTTCCCATGTTCTTTCGTCTTTGCTCTTGACTGCCATGCTGGCGTTCGTCAGTCGAGTCACAAGATTAGTTACATAGCATACAGTACTTGAAGTTTGAGACGAGGTTCAAAATAGTCGGCATACGAACGAAAAAGAAGTACAAACAAAAAGAAACATGCAATCATAAGAGCGAGGCAGTCCCCGAGCTCACTCTCGAGGTGCCGAAGTTTTTATTAAAGATCAGCCGAGGTACATACATTACTTCCTTCAACAGTAGAAGGGTCGGAGTAGAGCTACATTCCATGGACGCTGAAGCTCCGCATCGGGTCTATCCAGCCCATCTCCCCTTGGCTCCTGTGCATCTATAAGATAGTACGAATCATTGTGCAAAGCTCGGCTCACAATGTATGGTCCCTCCCATGGAGGTGACAACTTGTGCCGACCTTTGCTGCGCTGAACAAGCCTCAGCACTAGATCTCCTTCATTAAACTTTCGGGGTTTTACATGCCGCTTTGATAGCGTCGGAGACCCTGCTGATATATTGCTGACCGAGATAAGGCCAATTCTCTTGCTTCCTCAAGCAGATCTACAGCATCTTCCCGAGCTTCTTTAGCCTCGGCTTCTGTGTACATTGCCACTCTGGGCGCATCATATTCAATGTCGGTTGGCAGCATTGCCTCGGCCCCATAGACCATGAAAATGGCGTATAGCCAGTTGATCTGTTCGGTGTGGTCCTTAACCCCACAGAACTGCTGGTATCTCATCGATCCAACACCCCGGTGTTTTCAACAGTGGTTCTACTAGCCGAGCTTTGATTCCGGCCAATACCAATGCATTTGACCTTTCTACTTGCCCATTAGCCTGTGGGTGAGCCACCGAGGCTACATCAAGTCGAATTCCCTTACTCATGCAGAACCGAGCAAACTCTCCGACAGCAAAGTTCGTGCCGTTGTCTGTAATGATACTATGAGGATATCCATATCTCAGGATTATTTCCTTCAAAAAGGTCACTGCCGTATGACCATCCACTTTCGGATTGGCTTCACCTCGATCCACTTAGTGAATTTGTCCACCATCACCAGTATGTGAGTCATATTGCCTCGGGCTGGCTTGAATTCTCCCACCATGTCCAGACACCAAACTGCAAAGGGCCACGTGATAGGAATGGTCTTGAGCGCCGAAGCTGGCATGTGCTGCTGCTTGGCGAACCTTTGGCACCCTTCACATTTCCGAACTATATCTTCTGCATCGGCATTGGCGGTGGGCCAATAGAACCCGTGCCGGAACACCTTGGCCACCAGAGCTCTTGTGCTGCAATGATGTCCACATTCTCCTTGGTGGATTTCTAAAAGCATCTCCTTGCCTTCAGCTGGTTCGACACACCTCTGCAACACCTCGGTCACACTTCTCTTGTATAGCTCCTTGTTGATGATGGTGTATCCCTTAGCTCTCCTCTGGATTCTCCTTGCCTCGGTTGTATCACTTGGCAAACTTCCATCGTATGAAGTTCATGATCTGCTCCGCCCATTCCGGCACTGGATGCAGAGGAAAAAGCTCTCATCTATCTCCATTGGTTCGGTCGCCATGATCTCCTTCATGATTTCCTCCACCATTGCTCGGCCAGTCCCCGAGTGTTGGTGCGAAGTCCCCGGGTCAGACCCGAAGTTCCCACATCACTCCATAGGAAAAGCTCCATCAGTCCTCGGATACTGCGAAGCAGTCCCCGAGTCCGGCCAAACGCATCCGACGTCTACCTCCATAGGCTCAGACTCCGTTGGTGGTAAGAAAATTGACTCGGAGTCAGGAGAGGCTTGATTGAAGGAGTTCTCAAATGGTTCAGTGCTATCCCCGGTGGCACCGGTTCTTTGGATGAACCGAGCTTGACAATACGTCGGCGGCTTCATTCTCCCCCGAGGTATGTGCTTGTACTCACATCCTTCGAAAACCCAGACACCTTTTGCACATGAAACCGATACAACTCCATGTTCGCATCCAATGCATCCCAAGTGCCGGTGGATTGATGCACCACCAAAGCTGAATCGCCGAAGCATTCTATACGCCGGACACCTATCTCCTTTGCCACCTTGAGCCCATGGATCAGGGCCTCATACTCCGCCACGTTGTTCGACGCCGAGAAATGGATTTGCAGCACATACTTCAACTGGTCTTGCTTCGGCGAGGTTAGGACTATGCCGGCACCTAATCCGACCTTGGTCTTGGACCCATCAAAGTGCATCTTCCAATAATTATAGTCCGGCAAGGGCGGCTCATATTGCATCTCGGCCCAATCGCATAAAAAGTCCGGCAGCGCCTGCGACTTGATTGCATCTCGCCTTTCATAATGCGGAGTGTATGGAGATACCTCGATCGCCCATTTGGCAACTCGCCCAGTTGCGTCCTTGCATCCGATGATCTCCGAGATTGGAGCATCACATACCACCGTCATGGGATGCTCTTGGAAGTAATGCTTCAGTTTCTTAACCGCCAGGTATACTCCGTACGTCATCTTCTGGTAGTGGGGGTAGTTTTGCTTCGACGTGGATATCACCTCGCTCAGGTAGTAGATTGGTCTCTGCACCGATTTGCCTCCTTCGTCTCGCTCCACCACCACTGCAACACTTACGACCCGGTTTGTAGCCGCAATGTATATCAACATCGGTTCATTCTGCAAAGGGGATGCCAACACCGGAGCAGTGGACAACATCTTCTTCAGCTCATTGAACGCCGCGTCCGCCTGCGGGGTCCAAGTGAAACTGGTACTTTTCTTCATAAGTTGATACAATGGTAAGGCTTTTTCTCCTAGCCGACTTACAAACCGACTTAAAGATGCAAGGCATCCCGTGAACTTCTGCACATCTTTTAAACAGTTCGGCAACTTCATTCTTTCGATAGCTCGGATCTTAGCCGGGTTAACTTCTATACCTCGGCTCGATACGAGGAAACCGAGCAATTTTCCAGCCGGGACACCAAAGGTGCACTTGTCCGGGTTAAGTTTCAACCGATACTTTCTTAAATTTGCAAATGTCTCTTCGAGGTCTTCGATGAGAGTATGCTTCTTTTTAGTTTTGATAACAATGTCATCGACATACACTTGCACATTCTTGCCCATTTGAGAATGTAAGCACTTCTGCATACACCTTTGATAAGTTGCCCCGGCATTTCTCAAACCGAAACACATGACACGATAGCAATACGCCCCGTACGGGGTAATAAAGGCAGTCTTTATTTGATCATCAGTGTTCAGTGGGATCTGGTGAAAACCAGAATATGCATCAATAAAAGACAACAGCTCACATCCAGCCGTAGAATCGATCACTTGATCAATCCGAGGTAAAGGAAAGGGATCCTTCGGGCACGCCTTGTTCAGGTTGGTGAAGTCAATGCACATGCGCCACACCTTGACTACCGCCGGTTCGTCCTTCTTTTTCTCCACGAGGACTGGATTAGATATCCAGTCCGGATGCAGCACTTCCATGATGAAGCCTGCAGCCAGTAACTTCGCCAGTTCTTCGAGTACCACCTTTCTTCGGTCATCTGAGAGCCGCCGCGTCGGTTGACGCACTGGTTTCACCTCTGGCCGAACAAACAAAGAGTGCTCTGCCAACTCCCTCGGAACACCTGGCAGGTCTTTAGCCGACCATGCAAAAATGTCCCGATTCTCACGGAGGAAGTGACAGAGCGCGCTTTCCTATTTCTCGTCCATGCCAGTACCAATGATGGCGAAACGCTCCGGGTTCTCCGAGTCCAGCGGGATTTTCTTGGTCTCCTTGGGCACCTCGAATGAAGCGCTCATGTCCGGAGTAATTAGTCCGGACATGCCGAGCTGAGTAGACTGCGCCATTGCCACCACCTTCTGAAGTTGCTTCTTCTCCGCCGCGATCACCAAGGACTCGGCTAAACTAGATCCCGCCGAGGCACATTGCATAGCCTTCTTGTAGTCACCAGAAATGGTTATTATTCCCTTGGGCCCCGGCATTTTCATCTTTAGGTAAGCCACATGAGTGGAGATCATGAACTTGGCCAAGGCTGGCCTTCCCAGCAAGGCATGGTAAGGGCTCTGCAAGTCCACAACCTCGAACTCAAGACTTTCAACTCGGCTGTTATCTCGGGTACCAAAACCCACGTCGACCCAAATCTTTCCCATAGGTGCACAAGAGACCCCGGGCACAATACCGTGAAATGTACAGCTGCTAGGCTGCAACTGGTTCGGTGAGTATCCCAGCTTGACCATTGTGTCTCGGTACATGATATTTATGGCACTCCCATTGTCCACCAAGACTCGGGTGAATCTCACATTGTTGGTCGGCCCACAAAACGTCGGATCCACCACCAGTGCATAGTTTCCAGGGCTCGGCATGATCCGAGGTGTATCTTGCCTGCTCCAAGTGATCTCTTGCTCGGACCAGTTCATGTATTTCACCACCGCCGGAGTTACTGCATTCACCTCCTTGGCACGCCTCAGCATACTCTTCTTATCAGTTGACTCAGTCACAAACACCACGTAGCTCTGATGTACTTCCCTATAATCATTACCGGGGTTCTCATACCTCTGATTCTCAAAGGACCACGTTTGGCTTTGGCCGGCACCACCGTTGTTGTTGTTGCCCTGGGCACTCACTGCATTCACCGGTTTCGCCTGCACCGTCTTCTGGTTTTGGGCCGCATGCACCGGGGTTGAATTTGCTCCGGTTAAGCTCTGATTCTGCGCCGCTATGGTCGGCTTATGCTGCTGCTGCGTGTTCGGATATTGAGGTCTACGCCATTGGTTCGGTGGCCCACTCCGGTTTGCCCCAGCTTTCGCCCCTTCTGCAGCGGTTCGGTGATGAAAACTACACTGCAGAGTGGTATGGTTGGGTGTTCTGCCATTCCTGCCATGATAGATACATGGTCCATTCACCAATGACTCGTAAGTCACAGGTGGTCCGGCCTCCTGCCACTGCTTCGCACCACCTCCCTGATTCTGGTTCTGGTTCGGAGTCCACGCCTGACCCTCAGTCTTCGGTTTCTGGGCGCCTCCAGGTCCGGACTGACTTGGGTTTACAGCATTGACTTGGAAATCTGGTTCTCTCCTCTTCTGCCCGAACTCTTGACGGTTATCAAACCTCGGTCCGTTGTTGCGGTTGTTCATCGGATTCCTCCTGTTCCGGGCATTCCCATCCAGCAGAGGCTGCATCGGATCGCCAAGGGCATAGGAATCAGCTATCCGAATCGTCTCGGCCAGAGTCTTTGGCATATCTCTCTGGAGCCTCTGCCACAACATGCTACCATACCGACATCCATCAGCAAACCACGCTATAGCCTGTGCTTCGATAACTCCCTCACAGGAGTTCCGAACATTGCTCCACCGAGTCAAGAATTCTCGGTCAGTCTCATTGTCCTCCTGCTTGCACGCCTGCAAAAGCTGAGGTCGGTTTGGCCTCCTGTAAGTGCTGGCGAAGTTGCTATTGAATGCCTCCTCTAAATCCAGCCAGCAATCGATGCTATTCTCCGGCAGATTGTTCAGCCAGATCCGAGCAGGACCTTCCAACATGTGCGGGAGATACCGGACCGC
This sequence comes from Poa pratensis, assembly GCA_947311845.1. Classification (NCBI taxonomy): domain Eukaryota; kingdom Viridiplantae; phylum Streptophyta; class Magnoliopsida; order Poales; family Poaceae; genus Poa; species Poa pratensis. The sequence goes on from CAMZMU010000067.1 coordinate 32,815,098, forward strand.
CCATCGGCGATTGCCCCCCGCAATGTATACTGCTGAAACATAATCAGCTAGCCAATCTTGCGGCTTGGTGCTCCCATTGTACGGCCTGGTACTCCGACCCAACTGAAACTGAGACACTGGTGGAGGTGGTTCCTTCATGATCCGAGGTCCAAAACACGCCGGACCAGGAGGGCCTTCCTCCTCCAACTTCTCGGACATGTAAATCCGATCTAGCTTGTAGCGCGCATCACCTGTAGGCAACGTCCGAGCTCCGATACGCTCTCCCAATGCACCATCCACTCTATAGAATCCAGCCCGCTCCATGGCTGAATTTCCATCATCATATCGGTCGCCACCTCGACCGACGTTCTTCGGCTGCGGAACATACTCCGGCTCTTGCTGATACTGCTCCTGCGGCCGGGGTTGCTGCTGATGCCTCGGGGGCTGAGGTGGTTTACCTCGGCCAGCCGACGCTGCTTGCCCACCGTTCTGATTTCCCTGAGCTGAACGGCCTTAGCTCGGCTTGCATCACCTGGGCCGGGGTCTCCATTGGCTCGGCTAGCGTTGCCGACCTTTTGCTTCCCAGCTAACACCGGATCGTACACTTGCAGCTGCATCTCCTTGTTCCGACCTGAAGTGACACTCCGGGCACGATCGGCTCCTCCGACGTGTGGAGACGAGGCTTGCCCCTTGGACCCCTGGCTAACTGGCCTAATCGAATGGACCGCCTGCGAACCGCCAAGCCCGGCCTTGCGGAGGGCTTCATTTTGCTTGCTGGCCACATGCACTAACTCATTGAGCCGCTTCTGCTGCTCACGCCATGCATCTCCGGTCAACTCCGATAGCCCGGCCCTTACTGCTTCGGCTGCTCTAAGGTTCTTAGCTGGTGAACTATACACCGGCCTACCAGTAGCCGACCTGCTACTTGTTGCCTTACTCGAGCCCGAGACTGCAGCCCTAGCCATCCCCATAGAGGTCCTTGCCTCGGTTGAGCAGAGCAGCTTTCTTACGCCGCACAACCGGAGTAAAACCATCCTCTATACCATGTGCAGCATTGTACTCCTTCTGCTCCATATCGAACTGCTGCTTAGCCTCGGCCAGCAACCGAGCTTCTCTCAGCACCTCTGGCGCTCTGCCTCTAACCCGGCCACCGTATGCTCCACACTTGCCTCTACTGCGAGTGGCCGAGCTAACCTATCAACGATAGCTTCTAAGGGAACTTCTTCCCTTGGCATGCCCAACTGCTCATTCTGACTAGGTTTCTCGTACGGAAACTTCGCCGTCCGACCTGATTTCTCAGGCAGCGCGGTTGGCGTCGCCTCCACCTCGGCTAGCGCGACCTTGCCAGCATCTGCCTTGCTAGCTGCAGGCTGGTACCAGCCATCATCACCTCCACACACCTCGGAGGGCGAGTGACACGCGCCCAAAGCCGCCAGGAGAGGAGTTTCGTCGTCCACGAGCACCTGCTCCGGGTACTCGCGAACCACCTCGACAGCAACGTATGTGGGGAAGCTGCCGAGCATCATGAGGAAACCATCGGTGGGGAAAGGCTTGCCGGCGAAGCACCCCGCATTGTCGCTCACAAAGGCGAACTCGCCGATCTTGGCAACAAGGCCAGAAAGAACACACTCAGAGGAGCCCGTCCGGATGGAAACTCCACCCAACGCCTCAATCTGCCCCACGGTGGGCGCCAACTGTCGTGGTGGGATCACGGCAGATGCCATGGGTATGGCTTAGTTGGGGCCGAATGGTCGTTGGGGGAATCCGGGGAGGGTTTATGCACTCAAGACGTGCACAAGCAAGAACATGCAAGAAACCAAGAAAGCCAAGAACACAAAAGACACCACGATGTACCCAGGTTCGGGGCCTTCGTGAGGAAGTAAAACCCCTACTCCTGCCTTGCCTCTCTCAATATATCAGTGTGGTTCTCAGGTACAAGGTGCTCCTCGAGCTGTATGATGCTACCAAGTGAGAGCTCGAGATAGAAGTGAAACTACGAAGGGGGAAATGAGCTAGGGTTTTGCCGTCCTCCTCCCTGGAGGTAGAGATGCCGCATATATACACAGGCCGAAGTACATTTTTACCCCTGCCTACTAACAATGGCATGGCCAAAAGGTAGAAGACAAGCCTCTGCCTCCTGCCAGCTCAACGGCCGGACTGTCAGGCCACAGGCCTAGCTTTCCTCTTCCGGTCATACTTCAGTAGCCTGCCGAGGTCTAGCCTGTAGACCTTTCCCGAAATAGCCAAGTCAGCTCCTAGGCCCCCGAGCTTCCGGGAAACCCGTGGACGGACCTCGCCGTCCTCTGAAGCCTCGGGCTACGAGCTCTGCGGCGCCCGTGACCTCTCTGACATGCCTCGATCCTTGCTGCCAACCTCGGATAACACTCCTGATCCTATACCTCGGTAGAGAATACCTTATTCCTGTGGTAGCTAGCTGACTGCCCCGAGGTTGATACCTCGGAGGATATACCTCGGAGTATACCTCGGACGTACACCTTACGTCGGATGACGCCTCCTGCGTCCTTGCTCAATCGTTACCTCGGACAGCTTACTGCCTTAACCTTACATGTCTTTACCTCATCTTTACCCTACCGGGGGTAACCCCCCGACATATAGTGATGTAGAGATCCTACCCGACCCACATATCGTTGAATATACCCCAAACAACATCCATACTAAAGCGTGTGGCTTCTTCCGAGTTTTCAACCGAGGGGTTACCCGAAAATTTATCATGAGAGAGTTGAGAATTCCACCTAGACTAGTAAAATAACACCATGAGGCTGGTAACGTTATCAAGGTCATACCTTTGTCTTATGCATTCTGCTTGAGCTAGATAATGACGATCTTGACCGTTACGTTCCACTCGGTAAAAACTCAAAATTGCTCCCCTGAACCGTTAATAGGAAATCCTCTCGTAGGACCATCTTCATTTGGCCATTGTTTTATTGCAAGCTTCAAGTATAGGGATCATTTCTAGATGCTTCATTTGAACTTACACTTCTCAACATTGATGACAATCACCATTGGGCTGGAGATAAGTCTGACGGTGAACGCCCAGATGGAATCTCCTTGTTGCATTTGGGTAAGGGTGGATAAAGAGGAAAGACCGTTGGGTTGGTGTTATGTCCGCTTTTCTCAAATGAACAATTGACAAAGATTTGAAAAAAAAAACTTTGGAGATGCCCTTAGTTTTAGGTGCTTTAGGGATGGGCCTAAACGGGCCATATGATACTACGAGAAGCCCATTGTGCATTGGGGACAACGCTTGTTTAGCACCGTCCATATGTTTATTCGATTAATTTCCATTGTCCTTATGCGATAATAATGGAAATTAATTATGCAATAGTGCCAAGACCGCTTGAACGGTCTAGCATTGCGTAACTTTACACGCACACCACTTTAGAATTAATGTCAAGTGTGTATATCAATAAATTATCTTTAAAAAAATATTACTTAGCAAGGAAAACATCGGATGGGCGGTCCACAATTGCGTAACGTTGCATACATGATGCATCGCGATTAATTTCACAAGTGTCCTTATCTCAGAACCAATAATTACAAAGCAAGTGTTTCCATCTATAAAGGAGTGTACAACTCCTCTTTCATCCCACAACCCATAGCTCAAGATTGGTATCTTGAGATAGACACTTCTCGTCACGAACCACTCTCAATATCAAGCATGCCAAAGAAAGGGAGTAGGTCGGCCGTGAGGGATAACAACGATGAGCAGAGGCAAGGATTGCACTTTTGCAATCTGAGCTTGCCGAGCTTGAGAGAGAAGCCGCAATGCAGGAACAGAGGGCAAAAGAGGTAATGGAACGCGTCAAGGAGGCCGAGAAAGAGAGCGCGGGGACGGTGGCGGGGTTGATTTTTCGCAAGGTAGAGGATCTCAACCTTGAGGAGCTTCATGCGCTGTTCCATGAGCTCTCCCGGGTCAAGATGGAAATTAAAGGTCACCTGACTTCGAACTCTGCTGGCCCAAGCGTGCCACCGTCGCAGCAACCACCATCTTCCGCGCAAGATCAGGTCAAGGAAGGGAAGCCGTGAAGCTCTCGTGCCCGATCCATCTCAAGGTCATGTCCTGTTGGCTCAGGCGTATCATTTATGTTTTCATGAATAATGGACGTGTTGCTTTTCTGTTGTAGCGAATAAGTTTCCTTGAACTATTGCTTGTATCGGATTTTATTATAAAGGAAACATTGTTTGAATAATGAGAGGTTTTTCACACTTGGTGAGTCACACCTAGACGATATGGGAAACAAGCGTTAACCTCTTGCGTTTGCATAGCATGATTGGCATAATCCACAAAGGAAAAAAAAAGAGCTAAGTGTCCATGAAACAATTAAGCCGATAGAGGACCAATATATAAACTACACCGCTACCTAAATTGGGTTTTTTAAACAAATCTAAGTTTGGTCAAGGCCTCCACATGCGTACAGTACAAGCAGCCATACCCTAACTTTACCATGAACGTCGACCGAATTAAGCCGATAGTGGATCAACATATAAACTACACCGCTATCTAAATTGGTTTTTTTTAAACAAATGTAGTTGGGTGAAGGCCTCCACATGCGTACAAGCAGCCATACCCAACTTTACCATCAACTTGGGGACAGAATTTCTTCTTGTAAAATACGGAGTACATTAGTTAGTCAATCAATCGATCGGCAAGCTTTACTTGTCAGGAAAAATATCGGATCGAAGCGGCGGGCCGCGCGTCCCTTTCGAGCCGCCAACGAAATTGACGAGCAGAGTAGTAGTACTATACGGCCGGCCTCCAGTCATGGCGCAACCAACTCGCCGGCCTCCTCCCACGCGAACACGTCTGTACAAAAGAAAGAAAAACTAGTCCAGCACGCCGCCGTCGCCGCACGTTACTCTAGTCTATAAGAAAAAAATCCCACCCCACCGAGCGAGCCCCGACGAAACCGGCGCCCGGTTGGATGGATCAGCCAAACAAGGGAGGCGCGGCGCCGCGCGCGGGGCCCAACACCCGTGCCCGTGCCCGCGGGCGAGGGCGAAACTGCCCAAGCGTGCCACCATCACAACAACCACCATCTTCTGTTCAAGATCAAGTTAAGGTAGAGAAGCCATGAAACTTTCATACCTGATCCATTTGAAGGTCATGCATGTCCTATTGTTGGTTCAGGGTATCCTCTTAGGGTCTGTTCGGTTGCAGAATATAGTGGAATGGGATGGAACCGAGTCGTTCCTCAGAAGCATTCCGGTGTTCGGTTCTGGGATGGCACGGAATCAACTCGTTCCTCCGAAGCGAATATTCGTTGTAGGTGCGAAACGCACCCGTCCGGCCGAATCGGCCGGACGAGGTGGAACGGCCTCTCTCACGCGCTAATCATCTCTCCCTCGCGTCTCTCTCTCCCGTGCTCCCTTACCGCGATTAGGCCCTCTCGCTCGTTCTCCACGACGGAACCAGGCGAGGGCGCGCAGAGGCGGCCGGAACCAGCGAGCTGGCGGCGGCGGCCGGACCCAGTGAGGGTGCGCAGAGGTGGCCGGAACACGGCGGCAGGATGCGGGAGGCTGCCTCCATCGCTCCGATTTTGCATAAATCCATGGACGTTGACTTCGGCGGGAGGCAGGCAGCAGCGCGCGGTGGTGGCCAGCGGCGCGCCGGCCAGCGGCGGCCACCCACCCAGCGAGCTCGCCGGCCCAATCTCCCCGAGGCGGAGGGACGGCGGCGGTGGCCCCTAGGCGCGCCGGCCATGCGCGACGGCCAGGCGGCGGCGGCCAGGCGCGGCGGAGCTGGGACGGCGGCGGTGGCCCCAGGCGCGCCGGCCATGCGCGACGGGTCGCTGCCGTCCTCCTCTCCGGTGACTTCGGCGGCCACGGCCAGCGCATCGGCGGCCAGGCGCATCGGCCTGGATCGATGGGTTTTTTTTTCTTTTTTTTCTTTTCGATCTCATGGGAAGGGGAGGAATTTCCTAATCCTAATTAGTGTTAGTTGTGTGCTTATTATGGATTGATTCCTAATAAAATTGGTGTGACAACAAATTAAGGATTGATTCCATTCCATCTCTTTTTTCCAAACCGAACACTGGAATGGAATGGAACCGTGACATTCTATTTTTGTGGAATGGAACCGTTCCATTCCATTCCAGTCCGTTCCGAAACCGAACAGACCCTTATATTTTCATGAACAATTGACGTGTTGCTTTCTGTTGTAATGAATAAGTGTTCTTGAACTATTGCTTGTATCGGATTTTATAAAGGAAACCAAGTTTTTAAAATGGGAGTTTTTCATGACTTAGCACTGAGAGGATACAAGAGAAACACGCGTTAACCCCTGGCCTTTGCATAGCAAGATTGACATGATCCACAAAGGATAAAAGAACCTAATGTACATGAAAATTGAATACAACATTTTAAGCCGCCAGAGGATCGATGTATAACTAGGCCGGTATCTAAGTTGGGTTAAGGCCTCCTCTAGTTTACAAGCAGCCATCAGCCAACTTCACGGAGGAAAATGTTACATAAAACTACTAAATGATCCAATATAAAGAAATTCTAAATATAATTTACTGGAAATGCATGACTCTCAACTTTCGTTAGGCTATTCTGGGTACTATAAGGATAAAAAAAGACATGGAAAAGACGTCATTCATCACCCAGGTCATCTTGTCCTGCGACGGTCTGTATTCCGTTCCGTCTGAAGAACGCTGGCGCTGCCACCATATATCGAGAGAACCCATGAATCCCGACCGAATTTCTTCATGTAAAATACATCCTTTATGCCAATAAATCGATATGCGAACTTTACCTCTCAGAAAAAAATATCGGATTGAATCGCGAAAAAAAAAGGGAAAAATATCGGACTGATTGCTAGACCGCGCGTCCCTTTCGAGCCCCCGACGGTATTCACGAGCGGAGTAGTACTGTACCGCCGGCCTCGGTCATGGCGCTACCAACTCCCCCAGGGGCGGACCCAGAAACAATCAGGAGTGGAGGCAAATCAGGTGACTGGGGGTAATCTTAGTATAAATTTGCAAAATCTAAAGATTTTTTTTGTAAATTATGAACAAATACTATAGGAATTACAAAAATTGAGTGGGGGCCAAGGCCCCCATAAGGCTACACTTGGGTCCGCCCTGAACTCCCCGGCCTCCTCCCACGCGAGCACGTCTGTATAAAAGAAAGAAAAACTAGTCGAACACGCCGCCGTCGCCGCACGAGGAAAAGCAATACCCACCGCGCGGGCCGCGACGAAACCGGCGTGGCGTGGCTGGACCTGGACTGGATCAGGCAAGGCAGGCGCGGCGCCGCACGCGGGGCCCACCCCGTGCCCGCGGGCGAGGGCGAAACTGCCGCCGCGCGAATCACTGCACACCGCCAGCGGGCCCGCACTGCCCGCTGTCTGCCGCGACCACGCACGCCAGGTCCCTTCCTCAGATCCTCTGCGCCGATGACGTACACGCACCCACCAAGATCCTCCACCCAACGGCGGCCGCATGGGAGGGACACAGGGTTGTGCGCCGCAGCGTGGATCCCAGTCCGGCAGGGAGTGGCCGGCAGCGGCGGCACACGTGGCCCGTGCGGGGTGGGGCGCGGCGTCGCCCACACGCTAACGTTACTCCCAAGGTCACGAGCGGAAAAAGTGAAATTTGACAAAATTAACCCTTTGCCGAAACTTCAGCAAAAAATAACCCTTTTTCGAAAAAATTCTAAATCTAACCCTTTTGTGTGGCTCCCGTACCGGGGGCGCCACACATGTACGCTCCACTCCCCCGGCGGGGGCGCCACACATGTATGCACCACTCCCCGGCTGGGGCGCACACATGTACGCACCACTCCCCCGGCGGGGGCGCCACACATGTACGCTCCACTCCCGGCGGGGGCGCCACACATCTGCCAGCGTGGCAAAGCGGGCCCCAGCCTGGGTTAAGTAGCGCCGGCGCGGGGGGCGCCACACATGGAAGTGTGGCGCCGGAGGCTGGGGCGCCACACCTGCCTTGTGAAAATAACTTCCCCAGCCAGCATCTCTCGCTCGTCGAACGCCAGCATCCGGAACGACTTGACGTTCCAAGAACCTTTCTTCGCGAACAGCTTGCCGCCGGCCATGGCCTCCGCCTCTGCTGCCTGCGATCGCCATGCCGGCGAGGAGACAGGTGACGAGTGTGTGCGCGGTGCTCGCCGAGCGACCGCCTCTAGAAGAGCAGGTGCGGAGGAAGCCGGCGCCGTTGGGGGCGCCCAGACGGGGTTCCCTTGGAAGCTCTCGCCGAAGGCTGAGATGGCGAGCGCCACGGGCAGGGGCCCGTCCAGCCGGTTGTCGACAGGTTCAGGTGAGCTCGTTCTTGCTGACCGGAACCTCAGCAGCTACGTGCAGCTCGCGTAGCTCGCCGGGATCGCGCCGGAGAATTTATTCTCCAGCATGAGAAGCTTCTGCATGGTGCCGCGCTTGCACATGTCCGGCGGGATGGCGCCCGTGAGCGCGTTGGTCGACACGTCGATGAAGTTGAAGTCTGACCAGCTGCCCAGGTTCTTTGGCAGCTCGCCGGTGAGGTTGTTGACTTGTTGGTGTAGAGCGACATGTTCACGAGCTCTTTGAAGTCGCAGCGAGACGAGTCGCGTGAGGGTACGGAGCTCCGAGTGTAGGAATTAACCTGGTTGACCACAAAGAGAGTCGCCGGAAAGAATCAAAGTTCCGATCGTTCCGATCGATCAAGAGCTAGCTAGCTCACGTCCGGGAAACGATCAATGCATCATGTCCCGGCTAGCTGCTCACGTACGGGAGTACTAGCAAATCGATCAAAGAAGCTAGCTTTGCACTGCAAGTTTCATACGTGCTTGAGTTTTGCTTTGCAAGCGGCAACGATCTGAAGGCTAGAAAAACCAACACCGAGAGGTTGCCGGTGAGCGCGTTCATGGACGCGTCGAACAACTGGAGGTTCGTGAGCTTGCCGAACCCCGGCGGGAACGCGCCGGTGAGCGAGTTGTTGTAGAGCTCGAGAGACTGTAGGTTGACGAGCTGGGAGATCGTCTGAGGGATCTCGCCCATGAGGTTGTTGTCGGAGAGCTCGAGGTCAACGAGCCTGGTGAGCTGCCCGATGTCCACCGGGATGACGCCGCCGATGTTGGCGGCTGAGAGGTATAGAGTGGTGAGGTTGACGAGCTCCGTGATCTCGGCTGGGAAGGTGTCCGTCGGGGCGAGGTAAGGGTTGTCGCCCGCGGCGAGCACGCTGAGGCCCGGCATGGCGCGCAGCGCGGTCCACGGGAAGGGTCCCGAGAAGGCGTTCTGGGAGAGGTTGAGGACGCGGAGGCCGGAGAGCGGAGAGAGGTCCGGGATGGCGCCGGAGAAGGCGTTCTAGTGATCAGCAGGTTGAAAATTATTTTTTCACAAGGCAGGTGTGGCGCCTCAGCCTCCGGCGCCACACTTCCATGTGTGGCGCCCCCCGCGCCGGCGCTACTTAACCCAGGCTGGGGCCGCTTTGCCACGCTGGCAGATGTGTGGCGCCCCGCCGGGGGAGTGGAGCGTACATGTGTGGCGCCCCCGCGGGGGAGTGGTGCATACATGTGTGGCGCCCCAGCCGGGGGAGTGGTGCATACATGTGTGGCGCCCCCGCCGGGGGAGTGGAGCGTACATGTGTGGCGCCCCCGGTACGGGAGCCACACAAAAGGGTTAGATTTAGAATTTTTTCGAAAAAAAGGGTTATTTTTGGCTGAAGTTTCGACAAAGGGTTAATTTTGTCAAATTTCACGCGGAAAAAGGGCGACCAACCACCACACCCCGCGCGCACACGGTCGCGATCCCTCCCGCCGTACGGCGGCCCACCCACACCCACACCGACGGAAAGATCCGTCGGCCCGGCGGGCCCCGCCACGCAGTGGGCACCGCACTGCTGGCAGCCGCCGCGGCGCCCGCTTTCTTTTTTAATTATTCGATTGTTGTTTAATCTCCACGCTCCTCCTCTACCTCGTTCGTTCGTTCGTTATCCGTCCGTGAGAGAGAAACAAAACAGCCTGGCCCGGCCCGCATTATTTTTCTCTCCTTCCGCTCTGACGCCGGACGGTTCGATCGACAACGCTGCTGCGGCGGAGACCTGGCCAAAGCATGGGCGGAATAAAATTTCCTCCGTCGGCAGGACGGCTGAGCCCAGTGTTTAGCGACGAGAGCGATTTTTTTTTTTAAAGGCAAAAAGATTTGCTATTTTCATTGATTATGGAGAAGGTTTAAGGGGAATTATGTTGTAACTTGTGCGTTTTGAAATGACAGCGATATATATGTGCGTCCACTTGTCCCGCGAACAACTCAAAAGGTGGGCAATAATTTTTCTCCGGAGGAACGGAACTGGATGGATGTTAATGGCGATTGATCGGGAGCGCAATACCGACGGAGCGAGAAATAGCGCTAGTCGTAGTTAATTCGACACGTCGAGGGGGCGAGCATGGATCCATGCAGCACGAGGTGACTGGACTCGAGCTTTCTTCAACCGACCAATTATGACGGTGTTGCATGGGTCACAAGCAAGAACACGAATAGAGTAATTATAGTAGATGCAAAAATAATGAAATGTTCAATAAGTAAAGGGTTTCTTGAGCCTGTCAAAGTAGTAATAACTCAATATAATTCGGTCCATAACAACGCCGGCAGGACTTGTCTTGGGCGACAGTCCAGTACATCATCTTGGGTGGATCTTCCTTCTCAAGCTACGTACATCACTGCTCCTCGCCGGCGAAAAAAAAGAAACCGTATTTACAGATCAACCGCCCTTGCCTTGCCTCCGTTACGCACGCAAGAGGACGGACCGCTCGTCTAAACATAGTACTACATGGAATTTTTCTTCTTCTAATAAAGAAAAAAAGCGACGAAAGAAACTAGCATCAGGTCATATCAGCTAAAAACAGCTCCGGCGGCGGCCGATCAGAGCTCCGCCGGCGGCGGGCAGTTCAGATCGAGGTCAAAATCGACGGGGGCCCTCTTGGCCGACGCGGCGGCGGGCGGCGACGGCGCCAGATCCACGACCGACGAGGAGTCGGAGTCGCTCTGGGACACGGTGGCCGCCACGGTCACCTGCGGCGGCATGCTGCTGTACATGTGGGACGCCGCGGCGGCGGCCGCCGCCTGTCCGAAGAAGTAGTACGGGTGCGACACGGGTAGCCGCTGAAAGGGAAGCGCGCGCCGGCGGCGGCGCGGTGGAAGAGGTCCAGCTCGAGGGAAGGAGGGATCGGCATGGCCTGCATGGGCGCCTGCACGTCGCCGCCGAACGACTCGACGGTGCTGCTGTTGCTGCTATCACCGGTGGTCACGGCGGTGGCGAGCGCGGAGGGAGGGAAGGGGAAGTTGGTCTTGGCCTTGGATCCGCGGTACTCGCGCGCGGCGGCGTCGTAGGCGCGGGCGGCCTCCTCGGCCGTGTCGTACGTGCCGAGCCACACGCGGCTCTTCTTGGCCGGGTCGCGGATCTCCGCCGCGTACCGGCCCACGGCCGCTTCCGCACGCCCCTGAAGTGCGGCCCGACGCCGACGCCGACGCCGAGCGCCAGCCCGGTCGCCGCCGCCTTGTCCGACGTCCTCGGCGCCATGTCTTGCCTTCCCTTTCTTTTCGCTTGTTGGATGGTGTGTTCGGTCGTATGGATGCGTGTAGGATCTGGGGGAGAGGAGGCGCCTATTATAGGCGGGGAGCGGCTGGTTAAAAAGAGGGAGCAAATGCGGAGCGAGTGGTGGAGCGGCAAGAGGGAATAAAACTCGGCGCAGTCAGGGAGAGCGCTTTGACTGTCCGCGCGCCCGCCGCCGCCCCTCGTCTTTTGCGTGGCGGCATTACAATTTGTTTAGTTCCGGCCGCTTTTCTATCCGGGCCCTCAGGATAGGGAGAATTTGCGTTACCTATGGAGCGGTTACCATTTGGTTGCTTCTCGGCCACGCCTGGATCATGGGGTTTGTGTGCACTGGAAATTCAAATGCAATATATTCGTAGATAGGTTTGCAACTGAATTACAGTACCTTTTGAATTTAACAATTGTTTGCGCATACAATGCATATCATTAGAGTGTCACAATAATACTTAGTACCTATATGGTAATATGCTTTCTTCACTCTCGTTATCCTTCTGTCGTATGCAACTTTCTATGAGTGTTCGAGACGACGGCAGCCCTAACCTTTACCGCAATGCCGAACACGAAACAGTGACGTACCTAATACCATGTGCTCACTCTCACTCGGTTTAGCTGATGTAGCGATGTTGTGCACTTAGTCATGGTGTATCTGAAGTACGGAGTAGCATACTAATTTGTACTCCTCCGTTCTAAATTACTTGACTCACATTTGTCAAAATATGAATGTATCCAGACACTAAACAAGTACAGATACATCCGTATTTAGACAAATGCAAGTCAACTAATTTGGAACAGAGGGAGTAGTATCCAATATATAATGGGAGATCGTGCAGATGTATGTCTTACAACGCTACGTTACGTAGTACATGGCTCCATGTGATGTACGCTGTGTCCTACTGCGGCATGGTGCAAACTTACAGGACACGCGTACGGTAGGAGCTCTTCTCTCCCTATAGTTAATCTCTTTATAGTATATTTTTTTAATCAAGCAAAAGACTTGCCATTTTCATTAATTAAAAAGAAGTGGGAGTTGACCGGTTAGTTAACCGGGAAGCAGGCCTAAAACCGGTACAAACGCCCTCAGCGACCGTCATGGAACACGACCGTCGTGAGTGGACACCCAACCACCCTGGCTACCAGAAGGAGCTACACACGCCGCCACCGCAGCGGCCTATGCCAAACAGATGACTCTTCGCGCATATGGCAGCTCCGATTCTGACGGAGAGCTCCGGAGACGAGATGGGCAGGACCCGCGCCGACGAAGGTCTTCACAGTTGAAACGCCCTAGCAGGTCATCGAACACCGCCCGCAGCAGCTTCGACTCCACCGCACAGGCAGGTCATCGTACGCCGCCCTCAGCAGCTTTGACTCCACCGCAAACGCAGGTCATCGTACGCCTCCCTCAGCAGATTCGACTCCACCACACACATAGGATCGCAAACAAACTACTATGTCAAAACTACAATGTACAATTTACCTTGTCAATGCTCTCATCAAGAGCATAACTAAACCAAATTAACTAAATATGTAATATCGGTGCATGAGCTCAAGAGATCTCGCTTTTGACCCTGACTTTGAACTCAGTTTATTTTTATTATGTACTACCTCTGTTCCTAGAAATAAGGTGTATAATTTTTTTCTGCAGTCAAACCATGTGAAGTTAGATCAATTTTATAGAACAAATTATCAATAGCAAAAAGTTTGATCAAGTTTTATTAGCTATATTGTTCTACACATATTTATGTAAATATGTTTGATGATGTTCTACACATATTTATTGTTCTGCATAAGTTGATAGTTTTTTTTTCTAGAAGTTTGGTCAAGGATGATATGGTTTGACTTTTGATAAAATTTACACTTCTTATTTTACGGAACAACGGTTGTGTATATCACTATACTCTTAGGGTCGCTAGGAAATAAATCATGTATTCAATCCGAGCATCGGCCTTGGCATCGCCACTTGAATTTGAGTCGGACGCCAACCAGTTGTTTCGAACGATTTGTGATGTTAAAATTATTTAAGTGATTGGTGACTTGTTTTTTCATCTTAAGCAGATGCTTATGAGATTACCATTGGCATTTTCATGTTAAGCGCATATAAGCTCTCTACCACAATGTATAATCTCTGTTCCAGAGGACATACTCTAAATGATTTTTTGTAAAAAAGAATTTTAGTCCTTTGATCTTAACCGAAAGTCACAACTATTCATTACAAGAAGAAAATGAACAGGAGATGTGATATTCCATTACATGTACTCCCTCCGTCCTCAAATAAGTGGACGTTTAGCATTTGAATGTTTTCCACAGAAGAGTGTCCATCTAACTTCCCAATGCAATTGAAAGTAGACAATAATGTTTCTCTCTCATGAGACGGGAATCAAGCCCAATAATATTCAACGATGGTCTCCTTATTTTGTACATGTGCTTATCTTATTGGAGGTGGGGTAATTAAATAGGAGAGAGATAGTGAGTTGTATCTTCCCAGTGTATTTTCTACTCCACTCCATAATTTGTCTTAAAATTTCTAGATGTCCGCTTATTTGAGAACGGAGGGAGTAGGAGCTAAGATTACGGTTTTCTCGGTAGTCCGTTTATTTTGGTTGCTTACGACAGTAGCCGAGTTTGCCGTTATCGTGTTTTTTTTTGTTTTGCGGAGAAAGGTTGCAGTTATAACTAGCCTTGTGTTTTCACCCCAAAATAGCGGGATGGATAACCTTTTTTTGGATGGCAACAAAACAAAAAAAGATGATCTTGTTGGTACAAGACCGCAAAACCTTGGTCGTCTCGTCTAATCGCCGCTCGCTGGCGGCCCCCACCCAGCCGCGGTGCGTAGGGCGGCACGTTGTGGCAGCACGTCACGGGCACCGCGGGCCCCAGCGGCGGAAGGACGACGACAGGCGCGCCTACTACGCATCGCGATCCGTGCGTTCCAGCAGCCGGGCGTGCGGGTCGGGGATGGCATCTCAAATCCGCCGCCCGCCAGCGTGGGCACGTGGCTTCCAGCTGCCCGACGACGACGCGGCACGGCACGGCACCGCACCGCAGGCGCAAGCGAAGTGAGAAGCTGGAGTCTTGTTTATTAAAAACAATCCTGAAAAATAAAAAAAGAATGTGGTCCAACCGCATCTGTCGGCGCCGGCTGCGTGACGTCGCGCGGGCGGACACGGGGTCGCGAGAAACGGTGCCTGCCGCCCGCCGCTGGGCCTGTCGCGACCACGTAAAGTGCGGCGATAAATAGATACTCCGTATGTAAATAAATGTGAGATAGAGAGAGGGACAGGTGAGTGAGGCGACGACGTCACGCTAGGCGGGCGGCAGCGGCTAGCTGGCTAGTGTCTGCGTCGTGTTGCCTGGATGGGTGATCGGATCGGGCGGCGATCGGGCGAGCAGTGCGTAGCGTAGTACTCCAACCGTTTCCCTTGGCCCCGCATTGAAAGCGGTGAGCGGGGTATGGGGTGTGGACGGACAGACAGCGCGGGCTGACCGACACGAGCCGGTTGCTGTACTGCCGTGGCCGTGGGGTGAGTGTGACAGCGCCACCAGCAGCCTCGACGGCGACGTCCCCACGCCGCACGCTCGCGGCGCTGCTGCCACACTTTCCAGGACCACGGCGGGTGGTGGGTGGTGAGTGACGGGAGCGGACGGAGGGTGGCCGGTGCGCGTAGGACGCCGTATCGCGCGCGTACTCACTACAGGCAGGCGGGCACCGCCTCTCGTGCCGTGCGTAGAGTACATTAATTTCGGGTGAACGGCGTGTGCGTGCGTGTACCGTGTACGGGACCGGTGGGCGAGCCACGAAATTCCAGGTGGGTCTCTCTCCGGACGGTAGTAACGTTGTCGAGCGCCAACGCTCGCCGACGTCCGCGTCCTGCCGTCCTCGGGGACGCTTGCCGTGTTCAAAAGATGCGGCGGCACCGCCTGTTTTCCCTGTAGCTCTCCGTCGAAGATACACTACAACCTGCCAGATTTAAGTTTTATTTATTTCTTGCAACAACGAACTGCCGGTAATTAGCACGTAATTAAGATCAGACCCCTCACGAGTTTGGAGGAACGTATCTCGTTTCGAACGCTGGCTGAAGAAAGCCTGAAAAATAGTTTCGATGATTTCGTTGACGATTTGCTTCTTGTCGTCGTAAGCCAGTTGACACGCGCAGCTCGTGTCCGGTGTCGCACCAGTGAAGCTTTTCCTCATCGTGGATGGATGCCATACCAAGTCCTGTCGGCCTTGGAATTATATTCCTTGGACCGCGCAGTGATGCTTCTACTGACTCAATCATGTGAGCATCGATCAGATATGACAAGGGTGTAATATTTAACTGGTGCCTGCCCGTGTAACCCAACATGGTACTACCACGAACAATGTCTTGATGATGATCAAGACATTCTTGGTCGCACTTTTACACCCTATGCTTTCGAAGTTTCAATCAGAGGATCTACGGACTACGTATTCCAGCCTAATTAACCAAAATGAACATACAATATTGTCGAATTCCAAGAAGATGTTCGTTAGATCATCATCACCGGTACCCTCGGAAGTATGTCCGGCACACCCCAAATTATGTTCACTTTGGGGGCGGCAGACATTTGCCGACCAATTTCAGTTTGCTACCCACACCGGGATCCCCAAACAAAACAAAAAAAACATTGTGAATAAGAAGATTTTGATCAAGAATGATCACTTGCTTGAAGCAGTCATGGTGTTCCAGATGAACTTAAGGAAACCATGGCTCTTGCCATGGTCGTCTCTGGGGCAGGGCACGGCCCTGGAAATAGCCTACTTAGGGCTCACACTCTAAGCACACATTGATACCTTGCATTGTATGAAACTTACTAGCAAATGCATAAGTAGTCAACCATGAGGGGCCTAAAGGCCATGGAGAAAAGAAATAAGAAAATAAAGGCCCTTAAGTTCCATCCAGCTAGTTTAGAAACGTGACGGTACACCCAGTTTGATCAATTTACAATCAAAACACGCTTTCAATCAAAAACCGTTCTTCACTTGGATACCACACGTGTAGTCGGCCAAAATTTATTCTCCGTTTCTCGCGTCTATTTCACTGAACCCGAAACAACATGCTAATTAATGAAGTATTGTATTCTACTATTTTTTTATTCACTCTTAATTTCTTTTCTCCTACAAGTCTCATCTCTCCTGTAAGCACTACCCTCACATCAGTTGGTTCATGGACTCATGGATTTCACATTATATCCCCTTTGATTATGATTATTTTTTGGCCATCCGGTGGTTCATTAGCGTTCACTCTGAATTTCTTAAAATAGCCAGACAAGGAATGCAAGACACCGATGACTGGTGATTTCTTCTATTTTGCACCAATAAATTTAGGTGTTCCCGCTCAGTTATTGCAAAAAAATTACTCAAAAAATAATTGTTTCTTTTGAGAAAATAAATGGGTCTCATTTGTTCCTCTCATGTGATAAAATTATTCTGCTCCAGTGGCGGCACTTGCAGCAAGTCATTTGGGAGGTTCGGTGGGCTAGGAAGGCATTTTCGGCCTGTATTGTGAGGTGGGGGCAATACATGATATTTTGGCAAAACTTTAACTAACTCAAGCCGCGGGAGGGGGGCAGATGTTGGATGTATGCCCAAAAGGCAATGTATTTATACATCAAATTCATATATTATGTTTCGTGTTTATTATGCTATAACTGCTATGATTTCTGAATACGTGATTCAGGAGAAAGCTCATACGCACGTGTATAAAACATGAACAGTAAAAGTTACCCTAGTCTTATTTACAGACTAAATTGTTGGATGCTTGATGATCAAGGTTTCATGGTCATGGACATTGTATATGTCAGCATCAATGAATGGCATAGTGTGGGAGAACAATATGATTGGGTAGACCCAAGTTTTGATATGCTAAGAGATTCTGTTTGTTTTGTCCTTAGCTTATCTCAGAAAGGTTATTATACAACATGTCCTTGAATCATGAGGTTATTAGGGTTGTGTATACTAGAGTAAATGATTTGGTGTTGTCAACCATCACGGCCGTAACTGGGTGATCATAACGGCAGTTACTGGTAGTTACAAAGGTATGCATGATCATAATGTTCTGAGATATAATGTTCTGAGATGGAAGATTACTCCACTGTCAAAAGAGAGATACGCCCTGCGCACGGCGCACGACGGGCCCTACCCGGGGGTCGGTGCGGCTGGGTCCCACCCGGGGCGGTGCAAGGAAAGAAGGGAGGGGAGGGGAGTTGGAGTCAAACCGAATTGGGCTAGGGGTCTTTCCCCTTGCCCAAGTCCCTCCACCCTTGGCTATCTATATAAACCCCACCCCTCCTATTTGGAGAAGACACAAGACACAAGTTGAGATCTCTTCTAGTTGGTTTAGAGAGAACTTCTAATTAGAGGCAACCTCTCCGATTAGACTAGATCTAATCTCTCTCTTTCTCCTTCTCATGTGTTGAGAACTCCATCTTCATATACGCCAGTAGTGCTTCAAGCTTGGACGGCGAAGCCCTGCTGAACCTTTTCCCGGCGTACGCGTGCGAGCTCTCAGAGGTGTGAGACGTCTGACCCTCACTCTGCTGGACCAAGGAGATCAAACAAGGAGAAGACGACGAGATCTCTCAACCAGGCTTGGTTGAGAGAATCGGCGACAGGCTACATCGACTACGTCATCGACATCGACGACGTGCTACATCGACTACGTCATCAACACTTTTTCTGCAACTTCGGTGTTGGTAGCGTATTCTATCTAAATCTTCGGATCTTTGTATTCGCATGTATCTTCATAGTATAGATCTTGGAGCGTTGCGTAGCATGTTAAGCAAAAAATTTAAATTTCCGTTGCGCAACCCAACAGTAGAGGCCCCCTCTGAAGTACACATAGCACTACCGTTTGCGGCCACGGCCGCATCTTCAACATTGTCGAGCACAATGTTGCCACCGCCGCTGTTGGCCAAGCCCATCAGATTTATGCCTTTATGATGGCGGTCACGAAGAGGAGGCACTCGGTTAGCGCGGCGATCCAACCACTAAGTATCTCCTCGATTTGTTCCAGCTTCTCTTTCTTCAGGTTCTCGTTCCCATGAATCTGAAATGAGCTCATTTATCACAAAATTTTTACTCAAAAAACATTTATTTTCTTTTGAGAAAATAAATGGTTCGAATTTTTCCTCTCCTTTGATAAAGTGCTTTTGCTCCTGTGGCGAACTTGCATCAACTCATTTGGGAGGTTTGGGGGGGGGGGGGGGGGCTAGGAAGGCATTTTTGTCCGTATTGTGAGGTCATTTACATGGTATTTTAGCAAAACTTTTTCAAATTCAAGCGATGGTGGTGGGGGGGGGGGGGGGGGGGGGGGGCAGTGGCCCCCTGAGGTACACATTGCACCTCCGTTTGTGGTCACGACCGCACCTTCAAAATTGTCGAACACAGCGTTGCAGCCGCCATTGCCCAAACACATCAGCTTTATGCCTTTATGATGGACGACATGCACCTCGAGGTAACCTTTCGCGGCAAGCTCATCGGACGGCAATCCATGGTGCGCATGGAGCCAGAGTTTTGCGTCACAGAGCTTCTCGCTTGATGACGTTGTTGAGTGGCGGAGAGCAACGGTGGACAGGGGACTCGTGAAGCTCCACCTGGCCATGATGGCGATCACGATGAGGACACACTCGGTTAGCGCGTCGATCCAACCAGAAATGAACTCCCGTACATCCTTCGTCTTCTCATTCTTCAATTACTCGAAAGCCTTCATGTACAAAGACTGAAATGCTTTTGACCGGTGTCGCTCGTTCTTGAGCTCATCACGCGCACCCCGATGTAATTTCAAGATTGAATACACCAATCCAAACAAAGCTTAATATTATCTACATTCTTCCTTCCCCTCCCTTATAAAAAATACACATCTACACTGGGGGCATCTGCCCAGGTTTCAAAAAACGTATTGCGGAATGTCAAAAAATCCAGAAAAAAATTGCGGGCATACATAGTCACGTTCAAAGTGTGCCGAGAATAATTTGCGCAAAAGCGACTTTTTATCTGGTCTGTGTAAAAAAAAAAGTATGTCTAGTGAAGTTTTTTTCTAGCACGAAATTTGTCTTTTTGTGGAGGCAAAATAAAGTCATTTCTTTGCAAAACTTTTGGCCGTGCGCATCATTTGTGGAGATGTAAATCGTGTTTAAAATTCACTTTTCAATAAAAGGGCATACGCACTTAGGTTCAGATCGTCCGCACTATTTTCTTATCATGTATTTTGCTTTCTGTTTCTACCTAGATTCGGGTCTAGTTGCTTAGTCTCAGCAGGGGTTCTGACAGATGATTGCTGGAGCCCGTTCCCACTAGTCACTAGGTTAGCCAAGAGCCGCAATAGTTAGAGCGTGATGCGTGTGTAGAAGAAGAGAAAATGGAGGGCATAGAGGGGGACATGGCGTTTCGGGTCACGGGTGCGGATGCACCCGTTATATAAATATTTTTATTTTATTTTTAAAATGTCCGAAAATTTCAAATAAAATTTCGGATATATATCATGATATTTATGTTAGCACAAAAAGTTTCACAAAGAAAAAAAAATTTGTGTTACTTGTGCAAAAAAAACAAAAAGAAATCGCGTACAAAGTCATTTTGAAAAAACCCCGGATTTGTCTCTTTTGCATAGCTCATAAAAATTGTTTTTTTTTCGCGATTTTTTTGGCGCTAATATAAAATGTCATGTAGTATATCCGAAAATTTTATTTATATATTTTTGACATTTAAGAAATGTTTTTTAAGCAGTGGATGAATCTGGACCTATGAGCCGATATGGATTTCCAAGGTATAGAGTATTTATTAGTGAAGGTCGCATCTCGGTAAAGCTGGTGGAGTGGTTTTTTTTTCTTTCGCTCAAAGGAAATTATATAAGGAATTTGCATGATAAATATAACTCCCTAGTCTAAGATTTCCGCTGAAGAATTATAGTAAAGCTGTCAATTTTGCATTTGGAGTCTTAGAACATCTCTAGCAGAGCCCTTAAATCGCGAAAACCCTTAAAAGTCCGGCGAGTTTACGGGCCGAGGCCGTTTTTTTTGCCTGAGCAGAGACCGTAAAGACGGCTCGGCCCGTAAACCGGATAAGGGGGCCCGTGAATGTCACCCGCCAGCCCATATATATGACGGTCGAGGGGCATTTCCTAGTTCCAAACCCTCGTATTTTCACTGCCGCCGAGCAATCCGTCCACCGCTCCGCTGCCTCCGACGAGCGATTCACCGGCCGCAGGTTCAGATCCGGCACCTCCGACCTCAGATGTCACCGAAGAGGGAGTGCGTCGCGCTGCCGGGCGACGACAAGTTCGACGGCGACTACTCCGACGAGCGGCGGGCGTTGTTGGTCCGGAGCGACGGCGCGCGGAAGCGCTGCGCGCGCAAATGGAGCAAGGAGAACCTACCGGTACCATCGTCGCTCCTCGTCCACGAGGTCGAGGAGTTTGACCGGCTCCGATGGGAGCGTGAGCTCGTCTACCGAGCTCGTCCGCCGAGCTCGTCTCCACCACGGTGGCGAGGGCAGCTCCACCGCCGGCGCAAGCAGCTCATCCGCGCCGCCAGCACTTCCTCCGCTAGAGGACTACAACGCCAGCAGCTTCGGCTCCTCCCTCGCGCCGGAGGATTTCATCCGCGACGACGAGCTCGAGCACGCCACGGCGGTGGTGATGCTGCGCTCCAAGCAGGAGGCGGCGCAGCGCGACGTGCAGCTCCAGCGCGACCATGAGATCAACGAGATCTTCCTGCGCCAGGGGTTTGAGCAGGACCGCGCCGCCGCGGAGAAGAAGGCGAAGTGGGAGAAGAAGGCGGCGATGGTGGTCGACCTCGTCTCCGACGAGGAGTGAAGCTCCAATGCCGCTGCGTCGCCGCCGCGCCCGAGGCTCCGGTGAGCCTAATTTTGGGTTTAGGGTTAGGGCGTCGACGATTTGGACTAGTTTAGATTTTGCTTTAGTGTAGTTTCTATGTAAAATCCCGACAAATTCATCTCTATGCGATGAATCGATGATGAACTCGTTTGTTCCCACCAAAATTGCTAGATTTACAGTTCGGTTTAAGGTTTCTGCTACGCGTCGCGCATATTTGTGAGCAGAAATGACTAAAACACGAACCATAAACCGCGTTTGAGGTTTCACGTTTTAAGTGCTCTGCTAATCAAGAGACGAGTTCTCCCGGTGGAAGCTGTCGACTAGCGTGGGCGGCCGGCCCCGGGTCCGGCGGTTGAGTGAGCCAGTGGCATCATAGCATTGTTGCGGATTACGGCACGGATCTGGTCGCTCACGGCGCGGAATTATTGCTTCGCGTGAGCCGTCGCCAGACACGGCGCCGGAGGGGACCCGGCCGGAAAGGGACACCCAGCGATCGTCGTACGTACCCCCGGTGGTCGCTGTCCTGTCCAGATTTCCGCCGCCGGGCCCGTGCCGCGTGCACGTACGTAGTTACGTACGTACCCGCGCGCCCACCGGCGGCCAGAGAGACAGAGACGTGGAGCGTACGTGCCGGCGCCACGCTCGCCACCTTCCGTCTGAGGTCGGAGCCAGTGGGCACGGTGCACGGTACAACGGCGGGGTCGTCGTCTTCGCGTCTCAACTGCAGCAAGTTTCTCTGCACGCTAGGCTAGCTGTCTGGTGCGGCGCCGATCCAATCTGTTTACCTGCCCACGATGTGCTGCTCGCTCGTGGATCGCATGACCCCGCCCGGATCGTCCACGCGTACGTGCGGCCGCGAGTGAGCCTGTGACAGACAGCAGCAGGTGGTGTGGGTCGCCGGCGCGTGCGCTCCAGATTCCTTGTCCGGTCAGCGACACCGTGTGCTTCTGATCTGTTTCTAAATTATTATAATAATCCCGATTAGCCGTACGCGTGGATCGAGAGGAAAGACCACGGATTACACATGTCAGCGAGTGCTCTTGATCTCTCACTCTGTGCAATCGTGTGGACGCAGGCAGGATGCAGTTTGCAGCTGCTGTGCTGTGGATGGATCGGTCGACGGACGGACGGCGATACGGGCGTGTACGTACATGCGTGATGGGCTGTGACTGTGGGTACGCACGATCGCGGGAAAAAGTTCAAAATCAACCTTGAACTCGTAGACTCTGGCGATTTTGAACCTTGAACTGTCAATCCCCGTAATCGACACACTCAACTCAGAAATCCTGGTCTAATTCCAACCCTGACATCGTTTTGGAAGAAAAAACGCTGACATGGCAGTAGTCAACCAGGATTCTTCTGACTGGTGGGCCACCCAGCGGGACTGTTGACCATGCGCTCGTTCTTCTGACTGGTGGGCCGCCGTGCTTTTCCGTGGTAAGAGACGAATTGGATCGTTCTTCTCAACGACCACTCTGTTACCTGCCCACGCGCTGCTCGCTCGTGGATCGCATGACCCCGCGTGGATCCGCCGGATCGTCCACGCGTACGTGCGGCCGCGAGTGAGCCTGTGACAGACAGCAGCAGGTGGTGTGGGTCGCCGGCGCGTGCGCTCCAGATTCCTTGTCCGGTCAGCGACACCGTGTGCTTCTGATCTGTTTCTAAATTATTATAATAATCCCGATTAGCCGTACGCGTGGATCGAGAGGAAAGACCCCGGATTACACATGTCAGCGAGTGCTCTTGATCTCTCACTCTGTGCAATCGTGTGGACGCAGGCAGGATGCAGTTTGCAGCTGCTGTGCTGTGGATGGATACGTCGACGGACGGACGGCGGCGAGGGGCGTGTACGTACATGCGTGATGGGCTGTGACTGTGGGTACGCACGATCGCGGGAAAAAGTCCAAAATCAACTCGTACAACTCTGGCGATTTTGAACCCTGAACTGTCAATCCCCGTAATCGACACACTCAACTCAGAAATCCCGGTCTAATTTCAACCCTGACATCGTTTTGGAAGAAAAAAACGCTGACTTGGCAGTAGTCAACCAGGATTCTTCTGACTGGTGGGCCACCCAGCGGGACTGTTGACCATGCGCTCGTTCTTCTGACTGGTGGGCCGACGTGCTTTTCCGTGGTGAGAGACGAATTGGGGAATTTGGGAAAGGAAATTAGGGTTAGCCGCAGAAGAGGTGACGGGGAGGCGATTGCTCAGGCGAACGGCGGCATCTTCAGCTCCGGGCTTCAGCGGCATCTTCAGCTCCGGGCTTCCGTCGAGCTAGCGGCCGGAGAGACGGCGAATCGAAGTCGCCTGTTGCATACCGAGAGGGAGCAATGGCGTACGAGCCGGCCAAGTATTGCTATTGCCGAACCAATCCGCGGCGGAAGGCACCTAGATGGATATCATGGAGCCGCCAGAACCCCGGCAGGAGGTACTACGCCTGCATTGATGCACTGGTGAGTTGAAATTGTTCTTCTGTTTTTGCTATTTTATTTCTGTTAATTTCTTCTCACATTGGCTCTGATTGATTTTTGTTGTACTATTGAATAGCATGGTGGATGTGGTTATGTTGAATGGCATGATGATCCACTCCCGAAGTTCTTCTCTGATTTAATTGGAGATTTGAGAGATGAAGTGTGGAGGCTCAGGGAAGGAGGGAATCTGCCTCGGACTGAAGATTACTGCTCAGAATAATGGAGGAGCTATGTGTACTTCAGGGGGGGCCACTGCCCCCCCCCCCATCAGAATAATGTCATGCTTCGCAGACGTATGTCCCATGATTATTCCTACTTGTTTTTGTGACCTTACCCGTATTGTTTTAATGTTATATCTGCGAAAAATAATACATAAACATTGGACATGGTGTTTTGGCTCGCACGATCATCTTGTCCCATCATGAGAAGTGCATTTTAAAAATATTTAAAATGTCAAAAATTCTGAAATAAAATTTCGAGTGAACCTCGAAACGATTTATGTTGGAACACAAAGTATCACATTTTTTGTGTTATGTATATAAAAGACAAATTCGGTGCTCAAAAAAGACTTTGAACACAGGGCACAAATTTTTTTTTTGACAAAATTTTATGTGCCAACATCAAATGTCTATATGTACAGCCTTTTTTTTTGGAATTTTTTAATATAGCAAAATATGTTTTGTCATAATAGGATCATCTAGTTCCACAAGCTAAAATGGATTTCTGATTAACATTTTAATATATACGCAACTATTTTCCGTACACTACACAATGTCATATTGTCCAAACTCAACTAAACATTCATTCTACGGTTTGCACTTCCAACCAGAAATTGGAATTTGGATTGGAATTGGATGCCATCCTTGGATCAAATAGGAAAGATAATACACATCCAAACAACAGATTAAATAGGAATTGGATGCCATCCTTGGATCTATGTTCTTCCTTTCCCCTTCCTTATCCTGCCTAGATTCGGCTCTACTTGGTTAGTCTCAACAGAGATCCTGACAGATGATTGTTAGACCCCGTTCCCACCAGTGATCACTAGGTTAGCCTAGAGCCACAATAATTAGGGCGTGATGCACGTGTGTGGAAGAAGAAGAAAAATGGAGGGTATCATCTCGGTACAGCTACGGAGACGTAGACGTTTGTCACGGTGGTTCGAGTGGTTATATTCTTCCTCTTTCCGCTATTTATTTTTTGTATAATGAATTTGCATTTGCATACTAAACTCCCGCTCACGGCCGGCTCACCCCCTAGCCGCTGTGAAGTTGGCATGTGCGCTCGTGTGTTGTAACAAAACAAAGTACTGGGAGTTGTATTTTTTTCCCCTCACCGGCTGCTAATCGATCGAGAGGAACCTGCCGGCGATGCTCCCCGCGGCAGGACCACACGTCGACGAAATCGTTCTCGCCGCCCTCTTTTTCTTCCTCCAAATCACAGTACTCGGCCGACACATTTCGCTTTAGAAAAATAAGACTGCAGCTGCAAGTCCACGGCGCGGGCGGATTACGGCACGGATCTGGTCGCGCACGGCGCGGAATCATTCGCGTGAGCCGTCCCTCGCCACACACGGCGCCGGCGGGGACCCGGCCGGGAAGCGACAGCCCGCGGCACATCGCAAAGCGTACGTGCCGGCGCCGCTGGCCCGGTTACTTTCACTCTCCACCTCCCTTCCGAGCTCGGACGTCTCCGTGTGCCCACGGCAGGGTCGTCTTTGCGTCTGAACTCCGGCAAGTTTCTCGCCAAGCTGTTTGACGCGCAGCGCGCCGGCCCAATCTCAATCTCAACGACTGATTTGTTTTGCTTTACCTCGCTGCTCGCTCGTGGATCGCATGACCCTGCCCGGATACGCCGGATCGTCTACGCCCCTACGTGCGGCCGCGAGCCTGTGACAGACAGCAGCAGGTGGTGTTGGTCGCCGTTTGGGATGGATCGGTCGACGGACGGCCACAGGGGCGTACGTGCGTGATGGGCTGTGGGGACGCACGATTGCGGGGGGTGAGGTGGATTTATTTGGATGTGTCCCCTCCGCGGTGACGGACTAGTCCTGTACCTCCATGACGTATCGGATTTCCGCGGATCAATCTTTCGTTGGCGGTTGTTCGAAAGTGTGAATAAAACCTCGTCCGTGGTCTGATTCCCTGCCCGTGGAGTAGTTGCTGTCAGCGGAGCAATTGTGCAATGTATTCCTTCCATAGACAAGGCTCAATAACGATCATTGACAGCATGTGTCATTTCTATTGCAATTAACATGTTCAGTAGTAATTTAGAACATGTGCGTTCAGTGTTTGACCGTACAAGTTGAACACAAGTGTTGCTTTCTGAATAACAAGGTAATGTGTCTGAGTAAGCTGGGAATAACCAATGAAGCTGTTGGTGATTCATCAGACTCGTCGGTTGTCTCCTTCGGTGTCAACTTGAGACTCTAAGACAGGATTTGCCTGAAGGTCCTAGCAGACTCTTTTGATATACAAGCACATAGGCAATATATATCTGGTGGAGAAAGCAGAGTGGATGAAGTCTAATGACCATTGCAGGTAACAAGAACCAAATCAGAGGAGTTTTCAAATGTTTGATCATATTTATTCCAGAGGCTCTTTAAAATTCCTAGGTCTGACATTGTTTTTATGTATCATCACATCTACTCATTATAAGGCTCTCGGCACTCTGAAAGAAACTAAATATTATCTGGATTCCACATGAATAAAATATGCACCGCGGATAACATAGACAAGTAAAACAATTTGGGTGCTGGGTAGCCATTCAACTCAGGAGCAACCAAGAGATAGTCCCCAGATGAAACCAAAGAAATGGCTCTCAATCAGAACATAAAATCACTCGAAACAGATAGAAGAAATATGATTCAAGCATGGGACATCATGAATAAGTGCCATCTACACTAGAGACCAAATCTTGTAAGTCATAACGATTACAAGGTTTGATACTCTCACCAACCTGGAGGATGGATGCTCAACTTATCTTCCAGTCACACCAACCCCCTGTAACTGAAATAGAAGCATACGATTTACCGGAAACAATATACCAAGATGCACATCCATGGATGTAGAAGTTGACCATTTGTCTACATCGATTGGATGTGTATTTTAAGTGCAACCTGCAGAGACCAGCAACCATTTTTTCCATGAATAATTGGTTATGGTGATTCAACATGAAATTTATTTAGTGTTATCCCATGTAGTCTAATTATACTAACTTAGCATGATTTTTTTATACCTTTATATGCGTAAAAGGATTAAAATTTGGGTGAACCAAAACATACTTCAAATAGACACAATTATACAGCATAACAAAAAGAGTATACTTCGAACTTAAAATGTTTGGCATATTTTACATCTGTTGCAACACACATGCACTATGAGGCGGCGAACTAACGCTAGAATACACGGGTAGATCTGTTTTGTGGTAAAATTTGGTCGTTCTGACGTTTTATTACAAAAGTTTTTCTCTCCCGTTGCAACACACAACCATTTTTGCTAGTAAATGAAAAAAACAAGCCACAGACGATCCACCGCTCCCCTTCCCCTCTGGTTGTCGTCTTGGCGTCGCGAGGGGAAGGGGAGACTGGTTCTCGTTTGTGTGTGTGTGTTTAGCTCTACGTTTTCTAGATTTCCGAGTTTTCTCTTTCAGTGTCATGGTGGGGCGGATGCTGATGGTGCTAGTAGGAATAATGGTCTCCCACCTGTGCTCCCGCTCGTCGGAGGTGTTGCTGGCGCCGACGAGAAGCTTTTGGAGTCCAAACAGCTAGAGCGACTTGGATCTGACATCGCGTGTAGGCGTGGCTGCGGGGATGGGTTGCTCTTGGAGTGTAGCAGTGTTGATCGACTGTTGCGGATTTGCGGAAGACGGTGGAGGAACGGAGCCCCTGATGACGGGCGGGGTGGCGTTGGCCCCAGGTCCGGCGTTGAAGAGCCTTGGAGAGCTCCTTCGACCGATGTTTCTTTTCGGATTAGATTCAGTCTTATGGGCCGGTGGCTATCACGGTCTGTTAACGTCTCATGGTTAGGGGGTTTCTTCAACGTCAAGATGTGGACCAACTGTTGATGCTCTTTTTCTCTGCAACGGCGAAAATTTTGGGTGATTGATAGTTGGGGTAAAGGCGGTATGCAGCATATTAACCGATTGTATCCTCCTAATTGTTTATGTTTCTTGTATGTGTTTCAAATTTATATCATTACTGCTATGAATACAAGCAATGTATGTCTACGAGCGTACAATCAAGAAAAAAAGAAGCCGCATCATATAGCCCGAACTGAATTATCATACCGAGTTTCTCCCATATTTAGTTACTCCATGTAATCACTTAAAAAAAAGGTTACTCCATGTAATCTACTCCCTCCGTATCAAAATATAAGACTCTCTAACTATTTCTTAAAAAAAATATAAGACTCTAGTGAATCTTGCACTAAAACATGTCTAGATATATGTGTGTGGAAAATAGTTAGAGAGTCTTATATTTTGATAAGGAGGAAGTACCTAGCAATGGAATGACTTCACTACCCGGCCGACACATTTTGCTTTAGAAAAACACGACTATTACAAGTGTGCTAGAAAAACCACAGCGCCCGTCCTGAGATCACACCGCGTCGACTAGCGTGGGCGGGCCCCGGGCCGGCGGCTGAGTGAGCCAGTGGCATGGTAGGCGGATTACGGCCCGGATCTGGTCGCGCTCGGCGCGGAATAATTCGCGTGAGCCGTCGCAGAGACGGGCCGGCGGGGACCCGGCCGGAAAGCGACACCCAGCGGCCGCCACTGCACATCATCGCAAAGCGATCGGCGTACGTACGTCGTGTACGTTGCCGCCCACCGTGGTCGCTGTCCCGTCCCGATTTCCGCCGCCGGGCCCGTGCGTCGTGTGCGTACGATCGCCCACCGGCGGCCGGACAGAGACGTCCCTTCCTTCTCTCCACCTTCCTTCCGTGTGCACGCGGCGGGATCGTCGCCGTCTGAACTCCGGCAAGTTTTTGGCCACGCCACGCTAGCTGTCTGGCCTGCAGAGCGCCGGCCCGAGATCTCAATCTCAACGACCGATTTGTTTACCTGCCCACGCGGTGCTGCTCGCTGAAGGATCGCATGACCCCGGCCCGGATTCGCCGGATCGTCTGCGCGTACGTGTCGAGAGGAAAGACCCCGGATTACACATGTCAGCGATTGGTGCTGGAGGTCTGGTTGGTAGTGCTCCTGATCGATCTCCCGTGACTTTTCGCTGATTCTCGCTCCCTCTCCTCGCAGCTCGAAGCTCGAAGCAGGTGCGGGGCCGCAAGCTTTTAATCCTTGTTTATTATTGCTACTTGTACTACAGTACTATACGACCGTGCTGAGCCACGGCCAACTGCTGCTGCCGCTGGGGACGGAATGGATGGATCGGTCGACCGGCGGACGGCGACAGGGGCGTACGTGCGTGCGTGCGTGCGTGATGGGGACGCACGATCGCCGGAGGTGAGGTGGATTTTATTTGGATGTGTCCCCTCCGCGGTGATAGTCGCGGTATCGGATCGGGTGGATCTCCTCCATGACGTCTCGGATTTCGGCGCATCATTCGTTCTTCCTTGGGCGGTTGTCCGCAAGTGTGAATGAAACCTCGCGTGCCTGCTGCTGCGAAAGGCGTTGCGTGAGAGCGGATATATTTTTTTTTTGAAACGTCACCGGGGGGGAAAGCCTCCCCACCTGAATATATTTCAAAAAGCAGAAGTTTTTTACAAAGGTTCACGCAAGGCGTGAGGTGAGGAAATCACGCCACAGACCGGCGTGTTTCTTATGAATCGAGTCTTTGCATCGATTAGTCCACAGAGTAAGATCATCTACAACATTCTTGGCCGTGACAGAGGGCGGCATGTCTACTTTTCTAAAAACTTTGGCATTTCTGGAGTCCCAAATCTTCCATAGAATGATCAAGGCGACGGAGGGCCAAACAGTCTTTGGCAGCGCAGCGGGCAGGGTAGAGTCCCAGAGAGCGGAGATCGGCGTGTATGAGGGAGTAAGTCCAATCTTGTTCCAAATTTCCACAGAAGCTTTGCATTGGAAAAAGAGGTGGTTCTTGTCCTCCAGGGGGTGATCGCAGCGTGGGCAGATGGCGTTTGGCAGGATAGTCTTCTTGTGGAGGTTAGCTCTAGTGTTGAGTCTGTCGAGATACAGCAGCCAGCCGAAGATCTTGACCTTCTGGGGAACGAAGGAGTGCCAGACGATCATGAGCTTGTCATCGGTGGCTTGGGATGTTAATGCTGAATAAGCTCCTTTGGAGGAGAACTTGGATCCATCCATGAGTATTCTCCTGTCCGGGGACCCTGAAAGTGATACCTGCGACAACAAAGAATTCAGGGAGGCTAGCTCTTCCACAGCAGCCGAGGTTAGTCTGTTACACAGGTTAGCAACAAGTCCATTCTGCAGCACAATGTGTACAAAATCAAATTGTTTGGTGGAGTGGGAGTATAAAGCGGGGAAGGCAGTAGCTAGGGTTTCAGGGAGGATCCATCGGTCAAGCCAAAAGTAGGTGCTTTGGCCATTTCCGACAGAACATTTAGTAATGAGTCTAAGGGTTTTAAGACCCGTCCTAATTATTTTGGCAAGGTAGGAGGTATTTGTTTTTTGGTGGAGTCTAAAGGGTGAGTGGTGAAGGATCCATTGTTTCCACGGCAAATCATCAGAATGTAAAAATTTGTAAGCAAACTTCAGAAGGAGGCATAAATTCTGGGTCTCAAGATTTTTGACGCCTAAACCACCAGCAGTTTTAGGAGTGCAGACTTTGTCCCAAGCAATCAGACACTGAGCGCCAGAACAGGTGTCTTCGGCAGCCCAAAAGAAAGCCCTTCTTTTTTTATTAAATTTTTCTACGCAGGGAGGAGGGATAAGAAACGAAGACATGAAGTACGTAGGAAGAGAATCTAGCACAAAGGATAGAAGGGCGAGCCGTCCTCCTTTGTTTAGGAGGTTGGCACACCATCCGGCAAGGTAGTGGTCACTTTTAGAGTAGAGCGGAGAGAAAGCAGATTGTGGAAGTTTGTGGGGTGAGAGCGGTAGTCCTAGATACGTTTGTGGGAAAGAGGATATATCGGTGCCTAAGATTGAGGCCATAACATGGGCATCTTCAGGAGAGACGTTCATAGGGATGAAGGTGGATTTATGATAATTAATGGTGAGGCCAGTAGCCGCAGCAAAATCGTCTAGGGTTTTCCTAAGTTGGGTTGCAGCTTCTGGGGAAGCTTTGGCAAGGATGAGCGTATCGTCGGCGTATTGGAGGACAGCGCAAGGAAGTGTGGGGGAGATGGGGTGAGCAAGGGTGCCTAGAGAAGAGCACTGGATTAGTAGTTGGGGAAGAACGTCGGCGACAGTGTTGAAGAGAAAAGGCGAGAGCGGGTCTCCTTGGCGGAGGCCGTTCCTGCAAGTTATCCAGGGTCCAGGGACACCGTTAAGCATGATCGCCGTTTTGCCGGTAGTTAGAATTTCCCTAATCCAAGCACACCAAAGGGGTGGGAATCCCCGGGCTTCAAGGATTTTTAGAAGGGATTCCCAGGAGATGGAATCGAAAGCCTTTCTGAAGTCTAGCTTAATGACGATGGTTGGGGCTTCGCGTTTATGATAGCAGTGCAGGAGGTCAGCAGCGTAGACAAAGTTTTCAGAGATGCAGCGTCCGGAGATAAATCCTGTTTGGTCCTGATTTACAAGGAGGGGGATGAAGGGTTTTAGTCTATTAGTAAGGACTTT
This sequence comes from Poa pratensis, assembly GCA_947311845.1. Classification (NCBI taxonomy): domain Eukaryota; kingdom Viridiplantae; phylum Streptophyta; class Magnoliopsida; order Poales; family Poaceae; genus Poa; species Poa pratensis. The sequence goes on from CAMZMU010000067.1 coordinate 32,846,685, forward strand.
GGCAATGATCTTGATTGTGCAATTTTGAAGAGAGATTGGTCGGAATGCATCAGGTGTGCGAGCGGACTCCTTTTTAGGGAGGAGAACGATGTGAGCCCTATTAATGCAGGCCGTGTCTGTGGAAAGGCTGTGGAAATCACGGAGCAGCTTGAAGACTGAAGATTTAACCACATGCCAAAATTTGCGGTAGAAGCCTGGCCCAAAGCCATCAGGCCCCGGGCTTGCTTCTTTATTCATGGAGAAGACGGCGTCGGTAATTTCTTGCTCAGAGAAGGGGGTGTCTAGGTGGCGGAGAGCAGGGATGTGCGTGGGATAAATCTGATCTAGGGGGAAACGCCAGATAGTAGGAGAAGTAGTTCCTAAGAGGTTAGTGTAGAAGTTAGTAAGAATTTCGCTCTTCTGTTCATGAGCTGTGAATTCTGTTCCGTTGTGCTCGATGATGGAGATTTTGTTGTGCCTCATTCTGATAGTGGCAGAGGTGTGGAAAATTTTTGTGTTCTCATCTGCTTCGATCGCGGCCCTAACCTTCCCGCGTTGTTTCCAGAAGGCAACTTTTGCTTGGACAGTGCGGTGAAGAATCGAGATAACCGTTTTGCGAAGCAGAAGCTCGTTTGTGGATAAGAGTCTGAATTCTTCAAGAAGGTCAATGTAACATCCCAAATTTATAATAAGAATAAATAAGACCCAAAATTCAGAACCAACAAAAACTTTTTGAATTACTTCACTAATGATTGTGTTTTCCTTTAAATTGTTCTGCTTGACCTTTTGTAACTTGATGTTTGTGATTGTTTGACTAGTAAATGTCAACCCAAGAAATCAACCTAAGTAAAAATATATTTAAAACTCTGGTGATCATGTTATTACAAGAATATATTCCATATATCTTTTCCATTCATATGTTGGCCAAAAGTCTATTTCAATAATCATTTGGTTTTAGCAGCAAATAAAATACCCACTCTTGAGAAGATAAAAGTATTTCCAAAATTACATGTTTCAAAAATATGGAGATCTATCTGTGATCTCCTATCTATTCTTCAACCTTGATATTTTAAAATCCCTATTTTATAAACTCCTATGTTTCCACTCCATTTGAAAATAACTCTAGTGGGAAATATATTACCTCACATATTTCCATTCTCAAACCTTTTTGAAAACTATTAAGATATGAGGTGAGACATTTCCTACCCATCATCTTGTCATAATTAAGTGGGATCACTTTCAAGATAGTATTGTTAATTATGGAAATGGTAGTATGATTTATTCTTGTGGTTTGAATTGTGTGGTCTTGTTTGTGATGTGAATATTGTTGTGTTGTTGATGTTGTTGTGCTGTTGCTATTGTTGTGTTATTGCTATTGTGTGTGATTTCTTGTGAGGATAATTCCTCAGTGGTGTTAATACTAAAATAGGACACACTTGGCAACCAAATTTGGAGTGCGACTTGATTAAGAACAAACCCTCTAAAATATTGCACACCCAAGTTAAACTCCTAAAATTTAGGGAGATGATCTCAATAAAACTCCCTCTCTGTCTATTCCTCTATTCTATGAAAACAATTATATTTTCTTTATCAAAATTCTAGGAGTGAGATGAACTAATAATCATCCCCACTTCATATCACTCCCTCCTCAAGTAAACCTACTTTTCGATTTACAACAAACCCCTCAATTCATTTATTAAAAAGGAAATGAAGGTCATGAGTTAAAAATGATCTTCATAAATAATTTCCCTCCCAAATTCTCTATTTCCTCAAAACAAATGTTTTCTTTATGAAAATAAAACTTATTTGAAGTTATCATATTTGTCAAAGAAATTCCAAAAGTTCAAAACCATATTTTATCACATGCTTTAAAAATATTAAAGGAGTATCAAATACTAATTTCCAAAAATGATTTATTTAAACCCTATGAACAAATATTGCTCAAAACATTTTATTTTCAAAAACCAATTTTTGTGGAGTTTCTACATGTATATGGGAGACTACATGAATTTTCTCCAATTTTTATAAAATGTTTAGACACCCCAATTAAATCACTGAAAACCTGCTGGTATTAAAAAGGAAATAAAAAGAAATGGGCAAGGACCTATCTGTGAGAGCAGAAAGGAGTTCAGGGGGCGTTTTGCAAATTCGTCATTGACCTCCTGTAGCTCCAAAGCAACACGGCACACCGCCGTGCTCTTCACGCCGACGACACCGTGCTCCCCTCCCCTGACCCTCGCCCTGACGCACGCCTCGCCCTGGAGGAGACGATGAGAGCACCGCCCGCTGCCTCCTCTGCTCTCCCTTGTCCCCCATCACCCTTTGGCCTGTGGCAGCGATGCGGCACGGCACAGACACCGTGCTCCACACACCGTCGTCGCCGTGCTCTCCCCGTGCAATGTCGACACCGCTGGACCCCTCCCCTCTGCGCAGACCCGTGAGACGATAAGAAGCACGCCAAGCCACCCTCTGCTCCCTCACTCATTTCCCCCACTCCCTCCTTCTCATTTTCTCTCCCGAGCTCCACCCTGGCCGAAGCTGCCATCGCACATCGCCGTCGCTTGGGAGCTCCTCGAGCAAATCCAAGCGCACAAGAAGGTTCACCGCGTCGCCCTCTTCAACCCCGTACAAGGAATCGCCGTGGTTCGCCCGGGATCGCCGTCGCCGTCCCGATCCCTTTCATCCCCGGCCGCCACCTTGCCGGGAAGCTCGCGAGCAGCCCCGTCCACCAATCTCCGCCATTCTTGTTTCTCCGAGCTCCCCTCATCGCCAGCTAGCTAATGGACATCACCATTTCTTTGTAGGAGCCCGGAGCAGCCGTCGCCATCCTCGCCGTGCTCCCTGCTCTCCTCGCTGCTCTCTGCCTGTCGCGAGGAAGAAGAAGCCGCGTACCGCTTTGCCGCGTACATGGGCCGCTGGGTGGGCCTCTCTCTTCACTGCACGGCCGGATCTGGGCAGATCTGGCCCATTCACTTATTTTTCCAGTAGATCTAATATCCATTTTCATTTCCTGTTTAAATGGCAGTATAGGTTTAAATCATTTGTGGTGGATCTAGGGTAGATATTTGAGTGATTCAAATTTTGTTGTGTTCCTATTAGTTTTCTTAGACATGCAGAACTGGTTGCTTGCCAAAATACATTTTTACTTGTTGTGTAGATTAAATCTTGTAGAAAGTGTATTTTCCACTAAATATTCAATATCTAGAGTTTTATAACTCCAAATATTGCAAACTAAAATTCTCTGGAATTCTTGAAGTGATACCTTTCTAGATCAGTTGGTCTTGTATGCAAATGACTCCTAAAACAAAAGTTCTAATCATCCTTGTAAACACACCAGTAGCACTTTAGTGATTTTTGTAGATTTTTGTGAAATGATTTTTAGAGTAAATCCAATTGGATTGTCTTCTATATTTGTAGAGAACATATTCCTAGCTTGGCATGGTTGTTTGATTGACAGAACTCCCTAGGTGTAATATTTAGTAAAAATAATGTTTCTGCCTCTATTTGAAAGAAAGTAATTAAAATGGTCTTGTTATTAAAAATATGTTTTATTCTTGCAAATACTTGTTTTGGTACTATTGCTTGCTAGTTACTATGGTTAGCATGTTGGCATATGTTAGTACTGTTAGTGAGTGCTATGCTTGTTTAACTTGTTGTTAAATTAGTTTTGTGTGATTACTTTTTTTAAATTGTTGGCTAAAATAAATCGTATAGAAAGTAAATAAATCCATATCTCAAGATCTAGGAATCCAAATAAATCAAACTCAAATGCTCTGGAAAGCTTATGAAATTATTTAACTCACTGAAGTGGTTTCATCTCATTTAGTTTAATATTAAAAATGTGTTATTTAAAATGCCACAGAAGGTTTAGATTCTAAACTTGTTTGTTTCTGATACTCAAATAGTCCAAATGATGCCAATCCAATTTTGTTAGCTTAGTACTGTGATAACTTAGCTCCCCTAATTTTGGTAGATTTAATTGAGCATTATTAATTAATTGGCATTAGATTAAATATTAGAAAACCTTTCTGGACTAAAACAATTATAAAAAAATAATGGTTAATCCAAATGGGTTAGGACCAATTTTGTTAGGTCACATTTAGTCAAGGTTAGATGCCCCTAAAAGGATTTGAATTTTGGATAAAAATAACTTGAGTTGTAGCAAAAACTTGATTAAATAGTTTCTGTAATAAAACAATTGTGTAGGGAGTTTAATAACTCCAAATGAATCAAACCCAATTGTGTGGTCTTCTACACATCAGTAGCTTTCTGTAGAAATTTAGTTTGTATTTTTGTGACCAACAGAACCCAAGTTATGCAATTAAACATGCACCACTAATTTCTGCCATATTTAAGGCCTAATTAAATAATAGTCAATTCAATTAAATTGAAATCAAATTGTGTTGCTTTGTGTGTGCAGTAGCTGTGTGTGATGCTTGAGAGTTGTTGTGATGCTTGATTGAGTAGTTTAGTAGTTGTAGGTATTGCTTGTTCATGTTAATGTCTTCACCTTCACTTGGTGAGATATTTTGGTTTACAGATAACTTTTGTCTGAAGTATTTCCTATTTAAATAAAGATGCTTAATCACAACTTTAACCATATCCTTATAAGCATGAGTAGCGTGGTGATTGCCCAACTTGTTTGTTAAATGATAGTCTTCCCTCTTGATTGTGTTTGTTAGTATTGCTTGATGCTGTTGTTGGAGTGTCCTACTGTGTGTTGATTGTGTTCTTTTCTTTTTGCGACGCTAGATATAAACGTTACCGGGGGATCGCTGTAAAGGATTTATTGAAGAAGGGTCGGAGTTTATTTCTTTGATCAGTGAGAAGAAGTCCAGGGACATCATGCTGAAATCAGGCAAGCTGCTTCACTGAGCTTGCATTTATATACATCTACTTTGATCACATGAGTTTCACAAGTATCAAAGACTTTGAAAACCATCTTACAACTACAAGAAAACTATTTTTGCCACCCTATGTAGGAGTTTATGGTAGTTATCTAAAACTATAGGATGGAAAAACAATGTTAATTCAAAACTCCTTTGAAATTACTTGGATGAAGATGAAATGCCGAGATGTCGGCATGGAAGTGAAGAAGGGTGAAGAAAGTTGTTTATGAAAAATGCACATTGTGTCCTTGTACTTACATCCCCAGCCAAAAATCTGTGCGACCACATTTACCCACATATGGGAAAGGGCGTAGTCATATAATTTGCTCGTGTTAGTACTGGATGCCTCAACAACGAGGATGACCTCGTTCCATGAGGGGATGGTTTGGTGACCTGCCCCTGACCTGGGTCCTCTTAATAGAAGTCTACCGGAAGCCGGTATGAGCGTAAAGAAGAAAGAGGATTGAAGGGCTCCCTTGGGTCCGCCGGGCAGAACTACGAAGTCCTCACACTTAGTTTCCGACGGGCATGGATTTAAGTGTCGATGGAACCGGTTTCGTAGCGGTAGGATCCTATACTAGCATGAGCAAAGGACAGGATATGGCCGGGAACTCAACTTCGCATACCCCTGGTATGGCGGGACGTGGCTGACACGATGAGTGACCGGATGGGTGTGGGAAAAGTGTGCTACCTCTGCAGAGGGTAAAACTATTCGAATAGCCGAGTCCTCGGATATGGACAGTTGGGAAGAACTGCTAAGACCATGTGCAAGTTTTGGGCAAGTTTTGAAAGGTGTTTAAGTTTAAAATGAAATTGAAGGGGAGATGCTGTTACATACCTATACTAATGAGTTAGTATGAGGTTGTTGAAGTTAATTGGACCATAATGAGTTATGGTCGGGAAAAAGGAGGAGTTTTTGAGAAATAACTAAAATAATGATTTCTTAAAGGATAGTTATAAACTTCTTCTTACTTTTTTTTAAATAAATATATAAAGATGTTTTTCAATAATAAAAGTCTTTGAAATAAAAATAAAACTAAAATAGTGCATACTCAAGTTGGGGTAGTTTGCGAGTACAATCAAATGTACTCATATTGGTTTCGTCCCTGGCTATTGTCTTAGCCAGATTGTGGAAGAAGAAGCAGTTCGAAGAAGAGGAGTTCACTGACGTCCTTGCGAACTAGGGCGCTTCCCAGTCAGCTGCCTGTAGGGTTAAGGCGAATGACTTGGGCTCCACGTTGTTTGGTGATTCCGCTGCAAGCACCTGATGAAGCTGATCACTTCCATCAAGTAAGTAAATAAATTCGGTATGTATGGATGTTCTTTGGTTACCAAGTTTAATTGTGCTTCAGCGACGCACTGATCATGGGATCGCTGATATGTAGGCACAAGGGTATTTCGGACAGTTAGTCCGGGTCCCCACAGTCAAGGATTGAGATGACGATTTTACAATTTTCTTCCCTGGCATGGATTGGGACGGTAGATTTTTTCCATCGTTTGAGGTTAGTTCGAGTTGATTTTAGAGTCCGGGAAATGGCGAGCGCACCGTTTGAATTTTGATGGGCCGAGGCCCAAGATTGGGTGATGCAGGCCCGACCAGAGGGGATGGTGGCCCAAGCATTTTCAAACCTAAAAATGGCAGGGCGGGGAACGTGAGTTTGGATTGAGACGATCAGGGGGACATGGTCGGAGATATATCGAGAGAGGGAGGAGACAGAAGAGTTGGGGAAGGTGGAGTTCCATGGGATGTTTATGAACACCCGATCAAGGCGCTCAAGGGTGGGGCAGTCTCTGTTATTGGACCAAGTGTAAGCTCTGTCAAGGAGAGGTAGCTCGATCAGCGCTAGTTGGTTAATTGTATCGTTGAACAGGTCAGCCTCCGCAAATCTAAAGGATTGGTTATTTTTATCCGACGGAACACGCATGAGATTGAAGTCACCGAGTAGCATCCAAGGACAATTGGGGGGTGGTGTGATTGTGTGCAGGTGATGAAGGAAGTCTTTTTTAAGATTGTGATCCGTTGGGGCGTAAACGTTTGTAATGTAGAGAGGGTCAGGCGAGGCAAGGCAAGTAACGACCGAGGTGAGTGTGAACTCAGTAGCAGATTGTGTAGTTAGCGTGAAGTAGTTTGGGTTTAACGCATTTAGGATGCCTCCACATGATCCGTCAGCCGGTTTGTCATGGAAAGAGGACAGTTGCCTTGGAAGGAAAGAAGCAGCTTTGAATTTGTTAAGAGAGTCTAGTTTAGTTTCTTGAATAAAAACGGCATGAGGGTTGATATTTATAAGCTCAGAGAGAACGTCAGCGCATTTTGGGGTTTGGCCAAGTCCACGGAGGTTCCAAGAACAAAGGCAGTAAACGTAATTATGCATAAAATCTCGAAGCGTCACCTAGGATTACGAAGCGAAGAGACAGATGATAAACAAGAACTTGCACCCATATATTGGTGCAAGGAGATTGAAAGGGAAATAGTTCCAGGTTACAGATAGTAGCATCATCGTACCAGCTAAGCTGAAAGGAAACTAAAGGTTGCTGCCATATATTACAGCAAGATTGGAAGGGAAATAGTTCAGAGATACAGATAAAAGCATCGACGCAGCGATGATCTAGCAAAGTACTAGTAGTAGGCCTAATCCAAGCACGGCAAGCAGAGCGGGCTGCAGTAGGCAGTGAGAGGATCAGGGGATTGGCATTAGGTAGTCCACCTCGGCAGAGACTGCATGTGTGAAGCGCAGCGATCATGGGGCAGGAGCAGGCACCCCGTTGTTGGCGATGAGTGCCGCCTCCGCATCGTCGGCACCACATGCGCGGGCGATGTCGGCGAGCGCGGCAGCGGACGCGACAGGCTGATCAGGGTTGGAGATGATCTTGGACGCGGTGAGGGCCGAGGCGAGGGAGGATGAGGCCTTGGATGTGTCGAACTGCTTCGCACGGGTGATCATGGCCTTGGACATCATGTCAACGCGTTCCGCTGCCTGCTTCTCAGCAATCCTTTTGCTCGTCCTGACCTTGGCCTTGTAGTCGTTCCTCCTCTTGACGCGGCGGCGGCCCTTTCTGGCCTGGTCCTCCTGTGCGAGCTCAGCGGCAGAGCGGATATATGATCTGATGATGCCCGTGGAGTGAGCAGTTGCTGTCAATGGAGCATCTAGCCGTGTCCCTCTACCCTGAACGCCCTGGCACGAAAAACTACTTGCTGTATGTTGGGAAGAAGCTGGACTTCTGATGATAGTATCCGATATTCCGATCCAAGCCTGTCCCTGCCAATGGCGGCTAATCGTATCAGTATGAGCATAGATGATGGGACTGTATGGTGCGGTTGCGTTGCGCCACGAGTTCCAGAGCAAAAAGTGGCTCTGATTTGTTCTCCACCAGTGTTAGCCAGCATTGGCTAGACCAGAGATGGCAACATGCTGCAACCTCCAGAAAGAGCATACATGGTCATTACTTTTTAGCTGTGGATTGCTCTTACATAGTTATATTAGCAGTAGATTGAATATAGAGAGCAAAACGAACTCTAAAATTTCAAGTACTACCGTGTAGTAGCCTGCACAAGCACAATAGAGGATTGATTAACAGGAGCGCGCTACTTTTCTCTTCTTGCTCACTGATGCCGCCACCGACGTGAACCGGAGAGAGCACATGTTCAGCGAATTCAGAGGAGCAATGAAGCTGCCTCGAGTCTCAGATATAGATGAAAAAAATTTAGAAGAAAAGGGCCCCGCCCCGGTTCCATATTAATGAAACTACATCGTTTTACATCATCCTCCAGTTTAAGTTCAGAAAAGCACGAGCACACCGGCGCGTACTGCAACCCAGCTGCTCCAGGCACCAACGCCTTAGGTAAAGGATATAGATGAAAAATGAATCTACATCCTGCAGCCTGAACTGGAATACCATAGCGAGTTCTCCCATTTTTCACCTACTCAATGTAATCTACTCCCTCTATTCCTAAATATAAGATGTTTTAGTTTTTGTCCACATTCACATGTATCTAGATATATGTGGACATATTTAATGCGTATGTACACTCATTTGATTTTGCACATAGCCAACATGTGATCTAGCTAGAACATCTTACATTATGGAACAGAGAGAGTACTTATCACTGGACCAAGTGGGTAGACGTGTGTGGTTCCGGAGTTGCAATCCACACAGATTGAGATCGTAACACTCCTTACCTTCGCCTACGGCCATCTCCAGCTGCACCACAATCGACCGATGCCGCGAACAGGGTATGGTCAGTATTGTCACAGATCTGTTCTCATGTCTGTCTACCAACGTTCCGCGAACAGGGTATGGTCAGTATCCAATCTAATGCATCTAGAAACTTGACAATCTTCTCAAAACTTGACAAGAGCTAAGGGCATCTCCAACCGTGCCCCCCAGCACCCCACAGGGCGTGAAATAGCGCCATTTCGCCCTGTTAGCGCCGAAATCTTCCCAGTCGCCCCCCAGGAGCCCAAATAGCGCCGGCGCTCCCAGGCCAAACCCAGCCCACTGGGTTCCGCCTGGGGAGCCGGCGGAAGGGAAAACACGCGTGGGCCAGCACTGTCGGCGAGACAGCGCATTTTCCCCATCCCGACTCGCCCTTTTCCTCCATCCAGTCTCATCGCCGCCATGTCGCCGCCGGCACCACCCCTACCCCCTCCGCTACACACAAGCAGCTAGGAAGACCACCATCTCTCCCCCTCCACGCCGCCGGCGCCGCCCACTCCCCTCCGCCGTGATCTAGCCGCAAGGAAGGCTCTCGGGAAGGCTCGCGCCCACCTCGCCCGCTAGGTGTTCGGCGTTTTGTCCGCCCAGTCATGGACTCCAACGACGAGAAGCTGCTCGCCGAACTGCTGGATGAGGAAGCCGAGGCCGCCGTCGACGATGAAGAACACTTGCTCATCCTCACCTGCCTTGCCGGCCTGCTCGCAAACGAGGGAGGCTGCGGCGTGGTGGCTCGGCGCCTGGTCGCCGCAAGAGCAAGCCGAGGCAGCGTTACGAAGGCTACTGCATCCTCTACTCCGACTACTTCGCCGATCAACCCCTGCAGGACGAGACGGTGTTTCGGCGCCGTTTCAGGATGAAACGGAAGCTCTTCCTCGACATTATGCATGCCATCCAGGAGTTCGACACCTACTTCAAATGCAAGAAGGATTGCACCGGCACGGTAGGCTTTACCTCAATTCAGAAGTGCACGGTGGTGATGAGGATGCTTGCATATGGTGCTCCCGTTGATTCGCAGGATGATTACTAGCGCATGTCCGAGGCTGTGGTTGCAGTATTTGGGCCAACTTACTTGCGATCACCCAATGCGGAAGACACTGCTCGGATTCTGGCACGAATGAAGCAATAGGCTTCACTGGGATGCTTGGAAGCATCGACCGCATGCATTGGGCATGGAAGAACAGTCCATTTGCTTGGCAGGGGATGTACAAAGGCCACAAAGGAGCTTGCAGTGTGATTCTTGAGGCTGTGGCTACACATGATCTATGGATTTGGCGTGCCAGGAACTCACAATGACATCAATATTCTGCAGTGCTCGAATGTCTTCGGCAAGCTTGTTGAGGGTCATGCTCCCCCGGTGAACTATGAGATCAATGGGCACCAGTACACAAAGGGCTACCACCTTGCAGATGGCATATACCCAAAGTGGTCAAGATTTGTGAAAACTATCTCCAACCCTGTGCCAGGAACCGCGAAAGCTTGGTTCTCTCAAAGCCAGGAGGCTTGCAGGAAGGATGTTGAGCGGGCATTTGGTGCGCTGCAGTCTCGATTCGCTGTTGTCCGGTACCCAACTCTGACTTGGTCGAAAGCTAATATGTGGGAGGTGATGAACTGTTGTATGATCTTGCACAACATGATCATTGAGAGCGAGCGGAATGATCCGGTGGTTGACACTGAGCCATATTACCGACAGGGTCCTCTTGCAGATGTAGATCACCAGGTGCCGGCAACATGGGCAGCCTTCCTCGCTATGCGCCAGGAGATTCGAGACCCAGTGATGCATACACAACTGCAGAATGATCTGGTGGAGCACTTGGCGCAAAGGTAATGACAATGCCAATGCCTAGTTTGATTTGTTCTATTTGCTTGCATTGTTGAACTATTTGTGTGTGGATTTGTATGTTGAACTATTTGTGTGTGAACTTGTATGTTGAATTATTTATGTGTGGATTTGTATGTCGAAATGTTTGTGGATTATTTGTATGTGAAATTTAGGCGAAAATCGCCGGCTGGGGAGGCCTGGGTTCCACGGCTGGGAATCGGCGACCCCAGCACGCCGAATAGCGCCGTTGACCCCAGGAGGCCCAAAATAGCGCCAGAGTTCGGCATGGGGACACAACGGCTGGAGATGAGAAAGCGACTACTTGGTTTCTCAGTGCATTGTGCATAATGCGTTACAGCAGCCACAGACACAGCCACAGAGATAACAAAGTGGGTTCGAGCTCATACTGAGCAGAAAGCGCAGAGCGTAAAACTGAAGGAAAGAAACACACTTTGGCGACACTGGCCTTCCCTTGTTCATATATTCGATCGCACGGGTAGCATTCATTCAAGTAGACAGTACAAGTTAGCTACCACGGGACCAGCCAAGAGGCAAAAATCATACGGATTTGGTGAATTGCTGCCATATCGTCAGCCGCCCTGGAACTTGAATAATATACGTACAGATAAAAGCAAGCCAGACATTATGTACCTATCCTTAATTCCTCAACTAATGGCTATTCAGTACAAGGATACGCAGCAATATAAAAGAGCATGCCCTGAATCCTGATAATTTACAGCTAATGAACAAACAGTTTGGCCACTAAAGTCCTGGAAGCAGGAAGGGGCAGTAGCATGTGTCATACTTGATCCTGAACCTAAAATTCAGTCCCAGTTTTAAGAAGCTTCCAGGGGGCAGAAAATATTTGCGCAATGTGAGTAGTAAAAAACCACATACCAGACTGATCCAACACAATTGGTGGTAGACACCAAATACGAATTGTTCATGAAAATATTACGTTGCGTGAACACAACATCCCAATTTGTCAGAAGTAAATCATCAAGTCTAACTGGGCACAATCCTTTCATATTTCCCACCCATTGGATACTGTGTGCTAGCTGTACAGTACATATAAGAAAAACGATGAAATGCTCCCTGCAAGAACATTCAACATGACTAAGCGGGTGTGCCGAGCAATTCATTAGATAGGCATATAACTGTTCTGAACACGCCACAGCTTCTTTTATTCAGAAAAAAACAGAAGCAAAGTAAGAACTGCCATCAGCTCTGCAACTAGCAGGAGCCAGCAGGGAGCAGCAAACTTCAGCAACTTCTGAGGGAGACTACAAAATTTGCAACATAGAAAAAGCCACAACTACTCAAGAGTACAGCAGTAATTTGGCTACAACTATTCAGAGTACACAGCTTCAATGTTGAGCTTCAGGTTAGGTCCAGTGCATCAACTAGCAGAAGCCTACAGCTTGTCACCTCATTTAGCAGTAGCACTCCCATACTGCATGAGATATGTTGCAGATAGGCGGTAAGAATCAATATATGCCTCACATATTTGATAGGTGGCCAAAAGGTGCAGAGTTTAGTACCTTCAGATCACCAAGTATGGTTAGCAGCCGTGTTAGCCGCAGAATTATGATCATGTGGCTATGAAGAGTGAGTATAGTTTTGCTCAACACTATCCTGACATTCTGGTTCCGGACATTGTAAGAGCAAAAACTGAATCAGTAAATCATTAATCCCGTGAGCAACAATACTTCACAAAGAACCAGTCCTTTACTCACAGGAATGAAAGAATCATGATACCCTATTACAGCATGATTGTCATGCTAGTACCAATCAAAAACATCATCCAGGTCATCATCATCAGCATTTCCGGAAACATGCTCCCCTTCTTTGACCTTGGATTGGTGCGTGCCCAGCTCTTCATCTGACCAAGTGGGACCATTATCGTCCTCCTCGGTTATGACATCATGTGACGTGTTCTTAAACAGAAAAATACAGAAAAAAAGGTTAATGAAATAATTCAGTATTAAACACTGTGCATGTTAGGTTCAGAAAAAACCTCATTTCCAGTATCTCCTTCATTTGAGGCAACCTCTTGTTTATGTGTAATGCCAATGTCTTTCTGCAAATCTTCAATGTTGAGCTGTTTGATTACTTGTTTTAAATACACATTATCTGTGAACAGTTGCAAAACAGAAGCATTAAGTTAAGCACAATCACAAATCAGAAATCAGAATATGGGCTGGACCACTTATAAAGCAATTGCTAACCTCTTGATCGATGAAGTATAGCATCATGAACTTGCATTGGATGCTTTTTCTCCTCAGATTTAAACTTTTGCTGCATCTGATCACGCGACTTATCAGGGAACAGCTGTTGTATCATTGCAAAATCACTACCAAATTGTTGAAGTCCCTGGACCAGAACAGATAAAAAAAGTGAAGTTTCCCATAGATGGGCAAGCCAAAACGTCAGCACAAGAAAAGTATATCCAACATGAAAATAGTTGCCTGAGTAGTTGATTTCTAAATACCTGGTAAAACAAGTCAGTGTCAGATTTTGTCCATCTGGCCCGTGTTTGTCTGTTCATGTAGGAATGATAATTCAGTTTGGTTGCATTTTCTAATGCCTGATTCTCTGTTCCGTCATTGACATAGTTATCTCCAAAAGGATCAAAATCATCGGTGTCTCCATATAGAGAGCTGCTGTTCAAAACCAACAACAAAGAACGGGAAAGAGGGAAATTCAGTAGAAAATGTGATTAAAGAGCTGGCTAAAATAACCTCTCTGAAACTGTGAAGTTTCTACAATGATAAATAGAAAGCTTGCAAATCAATCACAGCATTGTTGATATAAAATAAGAAATGACACTGGAGCACGAGAAAGAGAAAATATCCATGCATAATTTTTGAAGTGGAAAAAGGCACACCTTTGATTAGAGGATGATGGTCCTGACGGATTTGTTTTACTCTAGGAAGAGCGAGAAAAAAATCATGAGGCAACAGCATAATAACGTCATAAATAACACCAACAAACCTGCCTCAACAAAACTCACCTGAATACGCTCTCTGGCCTCTTGTAACAACCTGAGATGCGTCACACTTAGCTTCATGCGATCTATCTCATGATCAGGTTTTTCCAGTAAGGTTTGGACTTCTGAAACTACAAAGGCCAATATTGCAAGAGTTAAGAGCTCATATCATGTGAAACTGATGCTTTGTATCTGGGTGTTGTTGTTATTTAAGCCAGATACCTTTTGTTCTTTTTTGACGAACTCTGTGAGTAAGCTTCTTCTTCTCAGGCTGTTCTGTCAGTGTATCTTTCGAGGCTCTTTTACGACCGCGAGACGGTACTTCACTTTTATTTTTGTGCTGGTTCTGCTGTGCTGGCTTTTCTGCGGTGGGATTCTTCGAGGTGCGCTTCGAACCCCTCAAAGGTTCTTTATTTGGATCTTTCTCCCTTGACTTTCTCTGTGGCTTCTGCTTTTCGTCAGCAGTGTACTCATCACCACTATCATTATCTTGCTCGGCTGGTGAAACTTCAGCATATTCTTCATCATAATTATCATCAGTAATATGCTCAGATACCCCAACTTTCTGTAATTTTTCCCTGTTTCTCAGACTCATAGAAATATCTACTTTTCCAACATTCAGATTTGGTTGTTCTTTAACACCACGATCGGATGAGGCTCCCTCATGGCACTGACTCTCCTTGTCAGTATATTCCCGATCATCTGAAAGTTCTTCAGTAAGACAATGCTGAAAAAAAATCAACAAAGTAAGAGTAGCGTTCTTGAAAAAAAAAATCTAATCACAAGTGCAAAGTTTAGCAGACATAACTTTTGAACTGTTTGCCGAGGCAAGGCGTTCAAATATTCATCAATCCCTATGTCATTATGGTCCTCAGAATTGGTATCTGTTGGAGCGACCACCTCAGAATCATCTGGTAGAACAAATGTTACTGATTTGCGTTTGCCCTTTTTCCTTCCAACATTAGGTATTAATTCAGCAGTGGCTTCAGCTGTATCAGAAATATGTGTAAAATATGAGAAAATAAGAACCAGGAAAGCTAGTCAAAGTTGTATAAAGTAATCAATGCAGTCAGCAACTCAGAAAATACTGTCTGGTCAGAATGGGAATGCAAGGTAGCACAATTGAGATCATCCAAAATCGGAGCGAAAAAATTGTAAGCTGGTAACAAAAAAGCACGTAGTATTTTATTATATTTAATTTCCTAGAAGATTAAGGGTCTGGGAACATATGAAATAATACAGGTACTGAAGCTACTGGCAATTTATATTTTACCAATGTGTGTTGGCAATTTTTGGTTTATACATGCACTTTAGTAAAAAACTAGGGCATCCATCAGAAAATCGTACCTGTAGGACAAATGCTAATTAAGATTACTAGAAATATAAGGGAAAAATTATCAAAACAGGGCATGATGAAAAGGAACATTCCCCTAAAACGACGAACTTTGAGCAAATGCAGATTCTAAATCAAAATCCTCCATTCCACTAACAGAAGAAAGTAGCATATTTCAAGCAAAAGTCATATTAGAGTTCAGTTGCTCTTGTGACAACGCCAACTTGGAATATAAGGGTTTTCCCAAAAACTAAAAAAAAAACTCTCACATGCATCGAACAAAAAGGTTATCGGTAATCTTTGAACTAGAAGATGTCACATCGAAAAAGAAGTTCCAAAAGTAAATCAAATGCACACCTGAGGATTCTCCAAAGATTGGTTGGGTGCCATCAGTATGAGGATTGATGAGCCCATCTTGAGAGTCTAAATCAATGGTATCATTGATATCCTAAAAACAATCAAAAGCAGAGCATCAGTATATCATAATTGAGAAGTTAGTTAAAATCCTAATGGATCTGTTAACTATAAATATAGACTAACATGTGGTGGACACATCAGATTAGCTGCTGCAGGATCATCACTTGTCCCAACAGGTTCCTCTTGAACAAGTTCTTCAAGGATGTGGTTGCAGTCAGAGAACTTGTCAACTGTAATATCATCGGTTCCCAAAGGTGGTTGGGAATCTGAGGTCTGTACACGTTCTTGATGCCTAGGAGCTTGTACCTGCTCATCACTGCATCCTGTGAGATTATTAGTACTATCCTCTTTATTTCGTGAGATCACGTCTACAGCGGAGGCTACCGCCTTTTGGTCCGTCTTCCGTGACTTGGATGCTGCCTTACTGAGTTTCACCTGTTTTTTTGGCTTGAACTTGGCAACTCTTTCCTCTTCAATATGTGTGTCACATAGTCCTCCAAAATCCACTAAATCATCAACTGCCTTGCTAGTTGAATGGGTGGATGATGCTTCGGTATCTGAAACAACCAAGTTTTCTTGGTGTGCAGCTACTTCAGACTGGTCGTCATCGTGATCTTCATTTTGGGAAATCGCATATACAGCGGAAACTGTCTGCACATTATCAGAAGGTGCGTGAAAGGTACCCCCGCGAGCTTCTGCGTCACCAATCGTTTCGCTACCAAGGATGGTCGAGAGTGCTATTTCTTGATTGGTAGAAAGTCCTTGAGACAAATTAACTTGACTTGAAGTTCCAGCCTTCTCATCAGTTGTTTCCACAGAACAATTGGGTACAACAGGTCTTGATGGCACAGATGGCTTTCGGGGCTTGGCCCGTTTCTTTGGAAGAAACTTTGGAGCGGCTGGCGCTTCTGCCGAGGCATCAACGATGTCGCCAAAGTCAGCTTCGTCATCAATCATCTCGAACAACTGTTATGGCCTCCAAGAAACTGTATTTACCTGCCAAAGTCACAACATTGCAGCTTCAGAAAACAACAGTAAGGGAATCGCACTATGAAAAAGAAACCCAAAAAGAAACTGAAAATATATTATCTGAGAAACAACAAAATAAAAGGAAACGAAATCCTTGCTGGTACTGTTTTTCTGAGAGGTAAAAATAAAATGACTAGATACAGAGACACAGGGGCGAACTCTCGCCATGTCAAACTGCATTGAATAGGCTCATGGAATTCCAGTGAGGCAGAAATTCCAAACATGTTTGGATGATCAAAGTGTGGAATTGCACATTTATACGAGTATGAAGCCTCTACTTTGTTGTGCTGTCTAAAAATGAAACGTGCACATATGTTTGAATGACTATGTATTAGAAAGCAATAAAAAAGCAACGGACATATTGCAGAAATTGTTCACGATAGCAAAACTGTTTCCAAAAAACATGAAACAAATAGTCTACAATCAGCAACACTGCAATCGACCAGAACAACAAAGTGCACAACCTGGAAAAAAAATGCAGTTTGTTTGTAAGGTTCGGTTCAGTTTTGGTGTTTTATAGGAAGAAAACAGAGAACTGCAGCTGCTACTTATGTCGTACTGCCCTGAATCTACTGCAAACTGCACCGCAGAGGTCAAACAATAAGTACAATATATCGATTTAGTTGGGGATTTAGGGTTCAGATGGGTTTAGGACTTCGGCTCCTGCCCCATGGAAAGGAGTTGGAAGAGGAGAGGCCGAGGGGCACCCCCTGCCATGGAGCGCGGGCGGAGGAGGGCCAGCCTCCATCGGAGCTGCTCAGCACGGGGCTCACACCGGAGAGAACTTGGGTGGATGGGTCGTGGCGCAATGGCCAAGGGCGATGCCAGTCGGGGGAGAGAGAGAGAGATTGAGAGGAGGCTGGCCGGATAACTCACCTGCGCGCCGCCCAGGAGTCGCAGCCTCGCCTCCCGTCGAGTGCCTCCGTCCCGCAGCCTCGCCTTTCTACGTTTTTTTTTTTGGGTGAGGGAACCTCGTCTTTCTAGGTTTTTTTTTTAGGGAAAAGTGAAAATATATGCTAGACATGCGCATCCGGGGTATCGAACCCTGGTGAGTTGCGGGATTATTTTCTTCGGTTCACGTCAGTCATCCGACGGGCCGGCCCAACAGCAGCAACGCAAAACAAAATCTTTCCGTCAGCTTGTCACTTGTTTCACGGTATGTTGCTCTAAAAAAACTTGTTTCACGGTATGTGGCGAAAATAAAGTTTCGGCTTCGCGCTGCTTCCCGCAAAGGGGTGCGAAATGTTTTCCAAATTGGACATGTCGTTCGCCCAAATTACAAGCAATTGCCACCGCCTGGTCAGAAAATCCCCAGCCACGTTTTCTTTTTTCTCGTATCTTTTCCCACACTCGTTCGGTCAAGAGCTAGGTTTCCTCCCGAAAAACGGACTGGGATTCAGTGACTGGCCTCGGTCAGCTCCGCCGCCGCTCTTCCATGACGCCGGCCTCCGCCTCCTCACTTCCTCGACGAGCGCCGCCCACCTCTCAGCTCCCGCGCCGGCTTTTTCTCGCCGCCCTCAATCTGCAGCAGCGGCGCCCAGGCCGCTCACCGACACCGCACACCGACGCCCACCACCACCCCTGCACCCCGGTACTACCAGCCCCCCCCCCATCGCCAGCCGCCGGCTACGCTCCCTGGCAAGGCCGGTACTACCGCCCCCAGGGCCGGTTCTACCCCCCCCCCCATCTCCAAGTTGGGGCTGCTCCCAGAGGTGGCCGGCACCTACCCCGGTAGTGCCCCGGTACTACCACCCCCTGCTCGCCTGCGAACATTTTTCACGAGTGAACATTTTTCATTTGTGAACATTTTTCAAATTGGAACAATTTTCATCCGTGAACATTTTTAAAATATGAACAGTTTTCAAATTCGAACATTTTTCGTCTGCGAACATTTTTCATCCGTGAACATTTTTCAAATTCGAACATTTTTCGTCTGCGAACATTTTTCATATGTGAACATTTTTTAATCTGTGAACATTTTTCAAATTGGAACATTTTTTCAAAACGTAATTCAGAAATTTCTTTCGAGAAATTGTTCCAACATATCCACGAAAGCAGTTCGAAAATATACGAATGAATCGAATTCAAACAGTTCAAACAGTCGAACGATATGAACGAATTGATTTTAGAAGCAGTTGACAGAATTAGGCCCGGCCCACTAACACAAATGCCCCGCGCGGAGCTTTATATAGCGCGCTACGGGCGGGGAATAGGAGCCCCCGTTAATATATGCAACTCGTTTTGCATATATTCAGGCACCCAAACCAGGCCGGTCTTGTTTCGTGACAGGATTAGGGGTTCCTAACAAAGAATAGGGCCCAATAGGTTTCAGGCTCAAACCCTTCCAGGGCCTTCTTCTGGTCCAGCCCACACATGAGTACATGACTAGATCGACCCTTACTCTTCGTCTTCGAACTGAACGCCTAGTCCACGTAAAGACATGCTAGTTCTAAAAACAAACGTAAAGACATGCTAGATCATGCATGGTAGAACTGTTTTTTTTGGCGTACCAATCTGTTTCAAAAATATAAAGCTAGATGAAACTTGATAATACTTATAGCACGAAATTTGGTCAAAACGGACAATCTAGACGTGCACGCTAGAATTGTCGCTCTACTAACTACTACTAGTCTGCACCATCATCCCATCAATTTTTTTTGCTGCACCATCTACGCTCTGGTAATTAAGAACATATTCCCTCCAGTTTATCCTGTTATGATGCACTAGTAGAAAATTAGTCTTTCGTCCGGAGCCCAATTTTGCATTAGCCCCGGTTCAGTGAAAAACCTTCGAGCTACCAGGGACCCGTGGACCATTGGTCCCGTTTCGATTGGGGACATTAGTTCTGGTTCGTGGCACGAACCGGGACTAAAGCTCCAGAGCCGGACACGTGGCGTGCCGCGGAGCTTTAGTCCCGGTTCGTGTCTCGAACCGGGACTAATACCCCTCCCCTGCCTATAAGTAACCCTCCCAGCCAGCTTATCTCCTTTGTTTTTTTTTCTGCTTGGATGTGTGGGAAGTGGGTGCTAGTTTTTTTCTTCTTTGCTACGCATAAGATGTGTTCGATGAAATGCCCGAGCCACACTTAAGTTCACACAAAATGATATTCTCGACCGAGGTTAGCAACCTTATCCTTTTCATCTGTAATTGATATAAAAATATTGCATGTGTCGATGTACGGTGGTCATTTCACTATTCAAGATGTTATTGTAATGGTATTTGATAAACTTAATTATATGATGCAGATGGATGCACGGAAGCGATGGATGTACGGCGAACGACGCAGTTCCGATTTTATTGCAGGCCTGCATAAATTTATCGATGTGGCTGAGGCAAACAAAGTGGATAATTTTATGCCTTGTCCATGTGTTGACTGTCGGAACGTCAGGGAGTACTCTAACTCGAAAATCATTCAAGGCCACGTGCTTCGGAGAGGTTTCATGCCCAGCTATAATTGTTGGACCAAACACGGAGAAAGAGGGGTTAGGATGGAAGACAATGAAGAAGAAGAGGATGATGACAACTATCCTATGTTCCCTGAAGAATACGGTGATACTGCAATGGAAGACAATGAAGAAGAAGGAGGTGAAAAACAACGGGCATCAGATGAGCCTGATTGCGTGGATCACACGTTCGTTGGGAGACCCCAAGAGGAAGGTATGATGCAGTATAGAATCAGTTTTCACTCAGTATGAAACCAAGGTTTAATCAAACCAGTAGGAGCAAGAAATCACTTCGGAAGGTTGTCAGTGGCGCGTTGACGTGGAACCTGCACACAACACAATCAAACTATTTTGCCCCAACGAAACAGTGAGGTTGTCAATCTCACCGGCTTGCTGAAAACAAAAGATTAAACGTATGGCGTGGAAAACAGTAGTAAATTGCAGAGAATGAAAAGGAACAGTGTTTGCAGTTGGTTGTATTATCAGTGTAAAAGAATGGACCGGGATCCACAGTTCACTAGTGGTGTCTCTCCGTAAAAGATAACTAACATGCTGGGTGAACAAATTACAGCTGGGCAATTGACAAAATATTGAGCGCATAACAATGCATATATATGACATGATGATTACTATGATATTCATGTGGGCATTACGACAAAATACATAGACCGTTATTCCAACAGCGTCTATGACTAATAATCCACCGCAGGTTGTCATACCGAGTTCCCCGTTGGTATTAAGTTGCAAGCAACGGATAATTGCATTAAGTAATGTGCGTAAAGTAAACAAATGCATTAGACCTAACGGCGTACCCTTAAGCTAAGCATCGGTTATTTTATCCCTAGTGGCAACAGCACATCCATCATCTTAGAAGTTATTGTCACTCTCCCAGATTACCGGAGGCATGAACCCACTATCTAGAATAAATACTCACTCTTGGAGTTACAAGCATCTACTTGGCCAAATCATCTACTAGTAACGGAAAGCATGCAAGATCATAAATAACATATAAGATAGATTGATAATCAACTTGACATAGTATTCAATATTCATCGGATCCCAGCAAACACAACATGTAGCATTACAATAAGATGATCTTGATCATGATAGGCAGCTCACAAGATCTAAACATGATAGCATAAAGTGGAGAGACAACCATCTAGCTACTGCCATGGACCCGTAGTCCAAGGATGAACTACTCACGCATCACTCCGGAGGCAGGCATGGTGATGTAGAGCCCTCCGGTGATGATTCCCCTTTCCGGCAGAGTGCCGGGAAGAGCTTATGAACCCTCCCGAGCTAGGGTTGACGGCGGCGGCGTCTCTGAAACTTTTCGTGGATAATGGCTCGGGTATTTATGGTTTTCGCGTCGGGAAGAATAAATAGGCGAAAGGGCGGCGGCTGCGGAGCCACGAGGGCCCCACACCACCCCACGGCGCGGCAGGGGAGGCCCGCGCGGCCCCATGGTGTGGGTGCCACGTGGCCCTCCCCCGTCTCTCCTCTGGACTCCGTCTTCGTGTTGGGAAAATAGGAGGTTCTGTCCAAGTTTCGTCCAATTCCGAGAATATTTCCAGACTAGCTTGTGTGGAATACAAAAACAGCAGAAAACAGGAACTGGCACTGTGGCATCTTGTTAATAGGTTAGTCACAGAAAATGCATAAAAATGCTATGAAGTGTATATAAAACATGTAACAATTGGTATAATATCAACATGGAACATCAGAAATTATAGATACGTTTGAGACGTATCAGAGCCCGCTGATGGTCTTGGTCGGGTCATTTCTGATGCAAAGCGAGAATGCGATACAGAAAAGGAGAAGCTGAAGTTGGAGGCCATGCTAAAGGATCACAAAAAGTTGCTGTACCCAAATTGCGAAGATGGCAGCACAAAGCTCGATACCACACTGGAACTGCTGAAATGAAAGGCAGAGACTGGTTTATCTGACAAGGGATTTGAGAAGTTACTGAAAATAATGAAGCCGAAGCTTCCAAAGGATAACAAATTGCCCGAGACTACGTACGAAACAAAGAAGGCTATCTGCCCTCTAGGATTAGATGTGTAGAAGATACATGCATGCATTAATGACTGCATCCTGTGCCGCGATGAGGAGTGCGAGAATATGGATAAATGCCCGGTATGCACTGCACTGCGGTCCAAGATTAGACAAGATGACCCTGGTGATGTTGAGGGCGATGACGAGCCCCCCAGGAAGAGGGTTCCTGCTAAGGTTATGTGGTATGCTCCTATAATACCATGGTTGAAACGTCTGTTCAGAAACAAAGAGCATGCCAGGTTGTTGCGATGGCACAAAGAAGAGTGTAAGAAAGACGGGAAGTTGAGACACCCCGCCGATGGGTCGCAGTGGAGAAAAATCGAGAGAAAGTACTCGGACTTTGCAGGTGACGCAAGGAACTTATGGTTTGGTCTAAGTACAGACGGCATGAATCCTTTTGGGGAGCAGAGCTGCAGTCACAGCACCTGGCCCGTGACTCTATGTATCTACAACCTTCCTCCTTGGTTGTGCATGAAGCGGAAGTTCATTATGATGCCAGTGCTCATCCAAGGCCCGAAGCAACCTGGCAACCACATTGATGTGTACCTAAGGCCATTAGTTGATGAACTTTTGCAGTTGTGGGCCAAACCAGGTGTACGTGTGTGGGATGAGCACAAACAGCGGGAATTTGAACTACGAGCGTTGCTGTTCGTAACCATCAATGATTGGCCTGCTCTTAGTAACATTTCAGGATAGTCAAACAAGGGATACAATGCATGCACACACTGTTTAGATAAGACTAAATGTACATATTTGGATAAATGTAAGAAGGTTGTGTACCTGGGGTGTCGTCAATTTCTTCCGACCAATCATCCCGTAAGAAAGAAAGGCAAGCATTTCAAAGGTGAGGCAGATCACCGGAAGAAGCCTAATCTCCCTACTGGTGCTGATGTATTTGGTATGGTCAAGGACCTAGAAGTAATCTTTGGAAAGGGTCCTGACGGTCAATATGTTCCGAAAGACGTCATTACCGGACACGTGCCCATGTGGAAGAAGAAATCTATATTTTGGGAGCTACCCTATTGGGAAGACCTAGAGGTCCGGTATTCAATCGACGTGATGCATGTGACGAAGAATCTTTGCGTGAACCTGTTAGGCTTCCTAGGCGTGTATGGGAAGACAAAAGATACACCAGAAGCATGGGAGGACCAGCAACGTATGAAAGACCCATACAACAAGAAGACTGATAAAGGGCGTCAATACTTAAGCAGCTACGCTCTTACCAAAGCAGAGAAGGAAATCTTTTTTGAATGCCTGAGCAGTATCAAGGTCCCGGCTAGCTTCTCGTCAAATATAAAGGGAATAATAAATATGGCAGAGAAAAAATTCCAGAACCTGAAGTCTCATGATTGCCACGTGATTATGACGCAGTTGCTTCCGGTTGCATTGAGGGGCTTCTACCGGAAAATGTTTACCCATTGTGAAGCTATGTGCATTCCTCAATGCAATATCTCAGAAGGTAATCGATCGAGAAAGTCTGGAAAGGCTACAGAGGGATGTGGTCCAATGTCTTGTTAGTTTTGAGTTGGTGTTCCCCCCGTCCTTTTTTAATATTATGACGCATCTCCTGGTTCACCTAGTCGATGATATTTCCAATCTCGGTCCTGTATTTCTACACAATATGTTCCCCTTCGAGAGGTTCATGGGAGTCTTAAAGAAATATGTTCATAACCGTGCTAGGCCAGAAGGAAGCATCTCCAAGGGCTATGGAACAGAGGAGGTCATTGAGTTCTGTGTTGACTTTATTCCTGACCTTAATCCGATTGGTGTTCCTGAATCGCGGCATGAGGGGAGACTGAGTGGAAAAGGCACGCTAGGAAAGAAAGCAGTGATATGTAGGGACGGGCATTCTTTCACTCAAGCACACTACACAGTTCTACAAAGTTCCACCTTCGTGGCTTCGTATATCGAGGAACACAAGAATTTTGTACGCTCCAAGTTCCCGGGGAAGGCTGACTCCTGGATTAAAGAAAAACACATGGAGACTTTCGGCAGTTGGTTGAAATTACGTCTCATGAATGACACCACTGTTGGAGACCAGCTCTACTTGTTGGCCGCGTCACCATCTTCGACTGTATTGAATTTCCAAGGGTACGAGATAAATGGGAATACATTTTACACGATCGCCCAAGATAAAAAGAGTACCAACCAAAACAGTGGTGTCCGCTTTGATGCAACAGACGAGAATGGGAAAAAGGACACATACTATGGTTACATAGAGGAGATATGGGAACTTGACTATGGACCTACTTTTAAGGTCCCTTTGTTTCAGTGCAGTTGGGTCAACATGAATGGAGAAGGGGTAAAGGTAGACCAGCTGTACGGAATGACAACAGTGGATCTCAAGAATCTTGGTTACAGAGACGAACCATTTGTCCTAGCCAATGATGTGGCTCAGGTTTTCTATGTGAAAGACATGTCCTCCAGACCGAAAAAAGAAAAATAAGCAAACGAATACATCGGAAGATGAGCCAAAACGTCACATACTTCTTTCAGGGAAAAGAAACATTGTGGGAATCGAGGACAAGACAGACATGTCAGCAGATTATAATAAGTTTGATGAAATTCCGCCCTTCACAGTGAAAACTGACCCAAGCATCCCGTCAAATAATGAAGATGCTCCATGGTTACGGCCGAAGCGATCATAGGCAAGGGATCGACATACGCGAAGAAGGGTTCATGGCTTTTATGTAAATCTATGTAATGTATTAAAACTTTATGTGATGTGTACATGTATTAAACAAGTGACCATATGTAATGCATGGTTCCCGAGCATTAATTCTGTCAACAAATTTCTTCAGTTATTCAAATTCAAACACTTTTCATGTTGAAAGTTTTGTCAATTCTAAATATGCAATAAAGTTAATGCATTTTTAATTGAAAATGCCAAAATTGTTAATAGTTTGTATAGTTAGAATAATTATTTTAGAAAACAGAAAATGGTTTTGGATCATTTATTCAAATTTAAACACTTTTCATGTTGAAAGTATTTTCAGATTCAAAATTATGCAATAAATATTTCTTAATGCATTTTTAATTGAAAATAGCAAAATGGTTAATAGTTTGTATAGTTAGAATAAATATTTTAGAAAACAGAAAATGTTTTGGATTATTTATACAAATTGAAACACTTTTCATGTTGAAAGTTTTTTCAAATTCAAAATGAATCATCTTTTAAAAACCATTTGAAATTCATATGTAATGCACCTAAATAAGAAAAAAAAGGCGGGAACAACAACCAGAACTGAATGTTTGATTTTTTTTTTGAAAAAGGCTCATTAGCCTCGGTTTGTCCCAAGAACCGGGGCTAATAGCCCACGGTGCGCGCCAGGCAGAAACGACATTAAATGCACAGGGCATTAGCCTCGGTTCCTTCCCCGACCCGTGACTACTGAGGCAATAGTCACGGGTCGGGGGAGGAACCGGGGCTAATGCCCTGTGCAATATAACGCCTCGCCCCTTCTTCCTCCCCGACCACTGCTCGATTTTCACCAAGTCAGGAGCTCTGCCGCCGCCGCGAGAGGAGAAGCTGGGACGCCGTCCCGCCGCCAAACGCCGCCCCGCTCGCGAGAGGAGCGCCGCCCGCAGCTCTCCCCGGCCTCCACACCCGCACGTCGGCCGCCCCTCCTCGCCGGCCGCTCCTCCTCGCCGTGCCACGCCCGCAGGTGAGCGCCGCGCTCCCCTCCTTCCCCCTCCCTCCTCCCCCCTCCCCCTTCCCCCTCCTGATTCCCCCCACCACCATGCATATTAATTTTAATTTGCCCAAGAAAAAATTTGCTAGATATATTGTTTGCACATGTAATATAGAGATCCAAAATTTGCTAGATTGTTGTTTGCTACTGTAAATTTTTAGGATTGAATTTTCATTGATCAAGTGTCAATATTGTTCTTAGGATGTGATGGTAGTTTTAGGGATTAATTTGATACAAATGTTTTTACAATGTAGCATGTTTTACAATTTATAGGATTTGATACAATGTTTTATATATATGTGTGAATATCTGAGCAACCTCACAAAGTATAGTACAAAAATAGTTGCTTAAAATTAAACATGAAAATTGGACCAATATCTTGTAAAGTACAATATCTTGTGCTTGATGAGATGATTTTAGGAGCTGTGGTGCTCAGAAAAATGTGATTCTTTTTTGTTGGGTGCCAAATTCAAAATGCAATCTTTTGTTCAATTGGAGCAAAGGCTGATTCCAAAGTTGGTCTATGTAAAATTTTCAAAATACACTTCAGTAGGTTTTGGTCATTTTGCAAATTTGATATGAATTTGAATTTTCCTGTGGCTTATCTCCCTAGTGTGTGTGCACATATGGTCCTAGGCACTGAATAAAAAGGTTGCCAAGTGTTTGCAATTTTTTGATGGCCTTTTCTTATTTTCTTAGTTTTTGTACTGAATACAAAATGGCAAAAATGTCTAAATTATTTTGAACAACATAGGGTATATTTTTGGATATTTGGGTTCTACATGGAATGAGGATCATCCCATGATTTTTGGTGATTTTTCTGAGCTATGAAATAGGTAGCTCCTTTGTAAACCTAAGAAAAGTGGATTTTCTGAAAATAAATAAAAGATTATTTTATTTTAGGTTTTTGGGCTAGGCAAAAATTGTGTAGATGTATCTTGACATATGGAACAAGTTACCCAACTAAAGTTTTGTGCATTGTTCTTAATTTGCAGAAACTATGGATCCACCACACGGCAAAGACGAAGATCAGGAAGACATCATGCAGGGTTTCATCCGCGGGGATGAAGTTATTGTTGGCGATGTCACCAAGCAGTTTCTGAACGACTCCGGCGAGGGAGATGAGTCTATCAACCGAAGAGACGGCTCCGGTGAGGTAGAAGCCGACGCCTCGGGCGAGGGAGGACTCGGCGGCTCCGATGAGGGAGAAGCCGACGGCTCCGGCGAGGTGCATATATATATTAATTAATTAAGCCTATGCTGTCTATATACATATATTAACGCTCTTTCTTCTTTTAGCCCTCCGGATCGAGCAAATCTTCAGTAAGGACGAAACGAGGCCCAACCAAGAAGATGGATGATGGTGAGAGGTACAGGATCGAAGAAGTCTCTAAAGACGGCCAACCGATTGCTCCACAGATGTTAAGAAAAAAATTGTGAATGCATGCAGAGTTCTTGTTAGGGACGACATCCCTATCACCGTTCGAGAATGGCATAAGCCAAGGGCGGAAGGAGTAACATATGTTGGCGCAGCAGCCAAAGAAAACCTTTGGAAAAAGCTCATGGTTCATTTCACCTTGCCGGCGCCAGAGGTGGATCCAGATGAGGATGAGCCAAATGAGGAGGAAATAAAGAGGCAAAAAGAGGCCCTAGAGAAAAAAGTCAAGGCGTGGACTCTTAAGAAGATGGCCGAGCTATTCAGGGCCTGGAAGAAAAGATTGCACACCGATTTTATCGAGAAAGATAAGACTCCAGATTTCAATAACGGGTATGAGAAGATAAAAGACTACTGGACCAAATTTGTGGCGTACAAGAAATCGTTGGACGCTATGGAAAAGTCTGTAACAAATAAGGCAAATGCTGCTAAGAAGAAGTACCACCATACTATGGGGCCTGGTGGCTACACCGGTAGCATGCCTAAGTGGGAGAAACTTGAGGCCGACTTTCTGGCTAACGGGATCACTCCGGAGCCCTTAACATGGGCCGAACGGGCAAGAAATTGGTTTTACGGGCATGGGGGCACGTTGGACGCAGAGGGGAAGGCAGTATATAACCAAAAACACAAAGATAATCCCCAACTATCCATCGACGATATTAGAAGTGCAGTAAAGGATGTTGAAGAGGGACGGTTCGTTCCCGATAGAGAGAATGACGAGCTCACACGCGGCCTTGGGAATGATGAACACAAAGGACGAACACGAGGCACACCAGGCTCCAAGTCGTGGACAATTGCGTTTCCCGAGGAAAGGAAGAAATTTCCCGATAGAAGCCATCAGAGGAGAAAGGAAAGGGAGGCAGCTGATAAAGCGGCTGCTGCAGACCGGTTGCGTAATATAGAAGAACAAATAAAGCGGCATCATGATCAAATTCAAGCACTTAGCCAGCAAGGTAGCGGCCAATCTCAGCGGCACATGGTAGAAGCTGCATTCGATGCTACCGGCCCATCGAATCGGAAAAGCAGCGTCGCTTCCACGGAGCTCCAGGCTGGTGATGATGATGCACTGACGACGGCTCCTCCTCGTCGCTACCCAGTGGATGATATCACGGAGAGCACAGCTTGTGATCTAAAGGTGAAAGTTTTTAACTTAAGGGTGACGGTGGCGGTCGGCATGGCCGTACCAATTGGACCTAAACCAACTTTCCATTATTCTCCGGTTCCACAAGGGTACGCTGTTGTCGCGGTGGACGAAGTGATGAAAGATTATGAGGAGCTGAAGCTGGACTACCCTGCAGGTGAAGATAGGGAGTTGACTGAACTTGGAGAAGTAAAAAAGGGACCGTTCTATGGCCAAAGGAGCACACCGTGCTTCCAAATTGGCCGCCAAGGCCACCGACTCCTCAGAGTAGCAATCCATCTTCGCCTCCACCTCACCAGTCTCCAGCGCAACACTCGTCATCGCCGCCTCACCAGTCTCCAGCGCAGCCGTCTCCACCGCCGCATCAGCCGTCTCCACCGCCGCGTCAGCCGTCTCCGTCCCCTGAGGCTCAGAGCCAAAAGCGGAATGGTAACCGATCACCGAAACGTAAAATGTCGCCCCTCCCAAAAGTACCTCATCAGAATATGAAGAAGAGACCTTGGGACTATAGTGAAGAGGAAAATAGGGTGATCGCATACACCCAATATCAACAGTGGAAGGATAACCTGAAGAAGCCGAAAGAGCCAGAGTTCCCCAGCACCCCAAAAGATCACGCCGCGTGCGTGAAAATGGTGAAGAACCTTCAACAACCCCCGCCAAGGCTGACACCAGACTATGACCGCTCTATTCTCAAGTCGGCTGAGGCAAAAGAGCAGCGGTTGAAGAGTAGTAGTAGGTCAAGCGGGAAATCAGTTCCCCAGCTCGGAGAACAGAAAAAGCAATCGTGCCCCCCGCTCAAAGTGTTTTCCGATACCGAGGTGGGGTCGAGCAGAGGTGCAGCCGAGCAGTATGATCCGGAGTTTGTTGCAGCGTACGGAAAAGCGGCCGCTGCTCAGGGCATGACTCTTTCTAAGTACTTACACCATTTAGAGTTCCCCAAGGCTAAAGAAACATACAAATACCGGCACGGGTTTTCTCTCGTCAAACCTGAGTTAGTCAACGATCTACCAACAAAAATGCGAAGATTGCATAAGTGGTACATGCGAGAATCACAGGCCGGGGGAAACTGGATCTACTGTGGATATAAAAACGAGCATTACGGGCATGGAGATGGCGTGGTAATGATTGAATTTTGTGAATTATTTCAGTTATACCAACAAGATGCCATCGACAAAGCTATCGTCAGTGCCTATTGTCTGTAAGTATTATTTCTGTAATTATGTCTCTAGCTAGCTCAGCTCGTTCATTGCATGTAAAATCTTACTAATCACTATACTAATTATGCAGAATGAAGATTCTCCAATGCAAAAAATGACAAATCTATGACATTGGGTTCGTTGACCCATATTTCGTTCATCAAACTACTCTCAAAGAACATTACATCGACACAGAGAATAACTTGGTAAGGGCGTTAAGGTTTTCCGAAACCAAAAGGGAAATACTATTTCCTTACAACTACAAGTGAGTGTTACTGTCTTGTACACATTCTATTTCGCTTTCTCGATGTTAAGTGTATAATTGATTACTTATGCGTGCGCAACTTCCACTTTATTCTGCTAATCATTAAACCTGATAAAGGAGTAGTACAAGTCATGGACTCGAAACGTAAACCCCTTGAGGAGTGGGCAGACATGCAGGAATGGCTCCAGAGGTAATTTCAATCATTATGCACTATATCGGCAACTTTCCGTTCATTTCCTGATAGCAAGTAATTAATATATAACTCCTTTATTCATTTTGTTTGCCGGGCAGGGCTTGAAAACGGTTCACCGCCAGGGCTAGGGGTATTTGGGAGCCAGAGCTTACATTTCAACCACTAGATGTAAGTACTACTAGCTAGATTCTAGTTTCAATACCATTATCATGCTTGATTATTATTTTGATTGAACTCTGTTCTCGTAAAGTGCTTGAGGCAGGAACACGGGAATAATTTATGTGGATACTATGTCTGCGAGTTCATTCGCCAGACGACCAATGAGACGGGCAGAGAGTTAAAAAAACTTGAAGTACGTAAACAATATTCACAGCTTTATTTAATTACCATCAATTGTGTTTAGTTTCATTCATATATATTGACCCCTTCTTTAAATTAGATCGAACGGTTGCGGAACGGTCTTCTACCACGGGAACGCGTACGAGCAATTCAAGAGGAAATTGCCGGATTCATAGATGCAGAGGTCCTAGATCTGAACGGAGAATACTATCACCCGGTTGAAGTGCAAGGGTAAAGTGTAAAAGAGATGTATATATATGCATGTAACTCGTGTGTACATTTTGTAATATGTTCGACAAAGCACGACGGATGAGATGGTGTAATATATTCGTGACGATGATGTGTAATAGTTGTTCCTTCATTGCTGTATGTATTACCATCGAATTGAGTGCAAAACACAAAATAAAAAGTGCCCAAACAAATAAATGGAAAAATAGAAAACCAATATTCTGCCGCGGCACAAAACATGCACAGAATCCTGCCGCGGCAGAGAAGCAACAGTCCCGGTTCGTAATACGAACCGGGACTAAAGCTCCTCCCCCTCCTCGCTCCCGAGCAGGCCACGTGGAGACCCATTAGCCCCGGTTCGAGGCCGAACAGGGACTAGCATTAGTCCCGGTTCGGGAACCGGGGCTAATGGCCCAACCGAACCGGGACTGAAGAGGGTTTTTCTACCAGTGATGACAATGCATTTGAAGATAAATAATTGCCTTTTTGTTTTTTAAAACTACTAAAGCTCGAATGACAGAGTACTCTTTGCATCTAATTCGGTTCATCTGCGAAACGGTCCCGTAAGAGAGGAATACTATCCTACCCTTGGATCACAAGTTCAACTACAAGCTCCCGGATGAAGCCACGTCCGGCTAGTACAGGCAGAGAATTAATGTAGATTGTAAAGATGCAAGATTATGAAGATGTAGAACAAACTGAAGCCTTGATGTGTAGCATCGATACCTAAACAAAAACTAACGCAGGGCTCCAATTTTTATTTTCTTTAAAGATGCTTTAGGGTAAATTTGGGAGAAATGAAAACTCTTGCATTTTGACGGAAGTGCTTGTGTTCAGTTTTTCTTTCCATCTTATATTTGAATTGTTAGATGTTGCCTAATCAACCTATGTACAAGTGTAAGCCCCAAATATGTAGTTCCTTTATCATTGTTAATGGAATATGGTGAAAGGGCGTTTAGAAAGAAAAGAAGAACCATATCCCTGCTTAATTAGCAAGCATTACGATAAAGTTTGTTCCGTACGTTGGTCCCAAAAGAGAGGGAGTATCCTGTTCTTGTGGCTGGACCACGAGATTGAGCTCTCCCCGTCAAAGTAAGGATGAGATACGAGGTAGCTGCCAGTTACATGCTTCTCCATCAACTTTGTAGACTTCAGTAGTCGATATCTACTAATTTTGGTATTAGATCACTATAAAAAAAATGCATATTTCTAAAGAAAGACTAAGCTAACAAAATGACGTAGCAACTAGTAAAGTTGCCCTAGAGTTACACAAGTAGCTTTAAGCGTCTATTCATATAGTAAGTAAGCACGTATGACACATGTTTCACTTTGACAAAAGGAGCGTGGTACTATGTACTACATATTTAGCTGCTTAGAGGCTAAGGTCTATACCATATCATGCTTCTCTCTTTTGCTCTTTTGCCCCTCGAGCCGTACATATAATTGACAAATCTGATATGTCGGGATTCATGTGTCGGCTATATATCGTCCCGTTTATTTAAAAATGCACAGACTAGAAGTTGTTGAAAAGAAAAGAGACAAGTAATGACTTTTGGCATGTGCATTGGCTGCTTTGCCTTCACGGGGCCACTGCTCTGCCTGCCTATAGTTTGAAGAAATAGGCTTTCGCCCCGCTATATTAATATAGCAACCACCCGATACAAGCTTTGAGACCACCGCTGGGGCAAAACAGCACACTCATGCCCAAGAGAAAAGAAAGAGAACAAGAAAAGAAAACAAATCCGACATTGGCGGATCAACGAAAACAAAAGCGACTCGCAACCGCTGCGCTCTCTCCGGCAAAGTCCCACCACTATCCTAGCACTCTGAATTGTCGCGTACTGAACAACACCTCCAAGAAGGAAAACAACGACGACGCTGCTGCTGTCCAGACTGGTCCTAGGGTTTCCCCCGGTACGCTACAGGTAGTGGGGAAGAGGTACACCCGACGCCCTTCAGGAAGGAACAACGACACCCACAAGCATCACCGCGGCGGTGTCAAGATGACAAGGATTTCTCCCGACCTCGAAAAAACCACATCCCTGGACAATCCGACATGCTCCACCCATCTTGCCACCCACCAACAAACGCCACCATGGAATTGAGGTCACCATTGTCGTATCACCAGGCAAGCACAACACGACCGGTCGAACCGAGAGGAACCCGCCGTAGACAGAGCGGCAGTACCACAGCCACGTAGGAGGGATCGACCTCCAACGCCATAGACGGTAACCGACCGGACGCAGCACGCAGGAGCAGACAAAGCCACATTGGAGCCGGAGGGCGGCCGCAGCACAGCCACCTGGAGGACTACCTCCACCGCCATCGGCGGGTGCCGACCGGACGCGGTAGCAGAGACACACCAGGCTGGTCAAGCCCGGCCGGCCCCTGACAGGGTCCGTGAAGTCTCCGCCACCACGCTGCAGCACGTAGGCCGACGCCGCTGCTACCCTCAAGATCAGCACCAAAGGCTCGGCCGGACCCAAACGGATCCGCGAAGCTCCCGGCGCCACGCTGCAGAAGACGTGTCGTCGTCGCTGCCACTCCGTCACAAGCAACGTACCACAGTCAAACCGGGTAGCCGGGTCGAGCTTGGGCCCACACTGACCCAGATCGGGCCCAAAGGGCCCAGATCTGGGCCAGCAGGGCCCTGGCCGAACCTAGCCACCCGCACCACCAAATGGCGGCGCCGCCGCTGCGCTCACCTTCGGCCGCAGAGAGGAGCAAGGGACTCCGCCGTGAAGCCGCGCCGCCGCTGCCCTCACCTTCGGCCGCAGAGAGGAGCAAGGGACTCCGCCGTGAAGCCGCGCCACCGTCGCCTGGGAGCACCGCCCGGAGCCACGCCGCCCCGCACGAGGAGGGCACCGGGGGGGGGGGGGAGAAGCAGGGGGCCGGCGCCGCCCCGGGCCAAGCCCGGCGACGCACGCCAACGGCGGCCGTGGCGAGGAGAAGGGAGGAGGGCTCTGGGGGAGGAGCGGCGGCGCGGCCGGTCGCCCGCGCGGGGGGCCGCCGGTCGCGAGAGGAGGAGAGCGGGGGGGGGGGGGGGTGTGTGCGCGGCCGACCGACGGCGCTAGCGCGGCGGCGGCTAGGGTTACGGGGAGGAAGGAGGCGGTCGCGAGAGCCTACGGGTTACGGGGAGGAAGGAGACTCATGTGTTCCATCCCTGCCTATAGTTTTAACTGTGACAGATATTATTCACCCATTCATATGAATAAGGCACACCAGCTTACCGAGGCAAATATGTGACCCAAATGTTTGGCAATAATCGATTATGTTGTACAAAATTGATATCGTTGGATTTATATTGAATACACTTTACACTAAAGTTTGGTTTATGTCAAGAGGAGGAGGTTATGCGATGCGGGCCGCCTGATCAAGCTAGTGGAGGTGGTGGCGGATGCCGATGGATAGGCCATGCATGCGGTTATGCGAGATACTGCAACAGTGGCTGGATCTTCTTATGCCTGGTGTCCAACAATATCCCATAACCTTGATTAAAGGAGGTGCAACGAGCGGAAGCAGAGAGGGGAGGCCACAACCTACTGTGGCTGTCTTCTACAGGATCCTTCTCGCTAGGCATTAGTTAGTTTGCTGGCAGTGACATCGACGATAAGTATGTGTGTTCTCTGGTAGAAATAAATTTATTTGATCAAGCGATGTCTGACACATGTTCAAGATCAACCAATGCTTGGATACGTCCTCATGGGTGTACGTGAGACAAACCCTTATTGAAGGCTCCTGTATAGGAGTTATGTATTTTTCTTTGTTCCATCACTTCTCATAGGGTTTGAACTAGGATTGTGGAGATGCTATCGCGAGGCTCTCAAACGTCCATCGGTGGCGGAGCCACGGCCCGACATGCCGGCGTAGCGGCCCGATCTAAGCTGGTCAACTCCTTTGTAATTCTATCGGGCAGTGAGGATTTTCAAAAATTGAGCGGGATAACACTGAGCATTAAAAGTGCACATAGATTTTGACGAGGCTTCAATCTCGATGCTTGACTACTTGCTTAAAATTGTAGAATAATTAATAATATATGATTGTGTGCATCTGGCTCTTTTTGTTCCCATTCCTTACGGCAGCATGAATCTTAAGTTCACGGTCAGCTGAGGATTAGCAAATTCTTAATAATCATTGGAAACAAAGAGTTCTTCCTCTTACATTAGGAGTATCAGAAATCAACTTAAATATGAAAGACCAGTGCAGAATTGCAGTTCGAATTAAGGAACACAAACACTTGCAGCAAACCGGACGCGAAACAAAATCATGAGGAGATGTATATGGGCAAGTCCCGTTACACATATAACACATATAGCTACGCCTCACACTGGAATGCCTGATGCGCGCCAGACTTGGACCCCTGATGGACAAAGGTGAAGCCAGGGCAGGACACTCTGATGTCGAAGATCTTGGTTCGAGCCACCCCGATCCGGAACCGCACTTGGGATGTCAAAAGCACGGTGAGCCCGCCGCTTTCGAGCCGTTGGCCGGTGAAGGAACTAACCAGCTCACCGGCCAGGAGGTGAACCGAGGACTTGACGTTCACGGATCTTGGTTCTGACAAGTAATCATCCTCTGACGGGAACGGGAACTTGGGCCCGTCGACGTGGGCATTCACCGTGTACTTTCCCGTGGAGCTGGTGCTGTTGGTTAGGACAACGAAGAAGCCGAGGAACTTCACATTTGCACGGTGGCTGGTGTTGTTGGCAAGTATGGTGAGGTTAAGGTTCAACCCGCCATCGCCGATGTCGTCGTGTGAGGCATGGGTGATGGAGAAGATGATGTGCCCAGGGCTGAGGACGACGGACACGATGATGACGATGGCGGTGGCCGCGAGGCACCCGCCGAGCGCTGCCAGGATGTATTCCCTGGCAGTCCACGATTTAGTTTGAATATCATCCCGATAAGCCATATATGTGAGCTAGCTAGTATCGGAATGGAATGGACCTAGTTGGCAAGCTACTCTGATAGTTTACGCCCGAGTATATATGCAGGCTGTGAATATATTTGGGAGAGAACTAGGCGTCCCCCGGGGGATCTCGGGGAAAAATCCCCCGGGTCTCCTGCTGACACCTGTCCCTATCTGATCCCCAAATCCCACTAAATCCCGCTTTTGCTACGGTGTAGCAAATAATCGTCCGCTTTTGCTCCTATGTAGCAAAAAACGGTTCGCTTAGAAATACAGAAAAATAAAAGACTGACTTCGCCGGAGACCTCACCGGAGACCTCGCCGGAGATTTTGTAGCAACAAAAAGTTGCTATTGTAGCAAAATCGTCCCGCTTTTGCTGCATTGTAGCAAAAAACGGTTCGTACACAGAACATGAAAGGAAAATTCAAGCCTCGCCGGAGACCTCACCGGATACCTCGCCGGACACGTGGTAGCAAAAAGTTTATGCTATTGTAGCAACAAAAAAGTTCGATTGTAGCAAAATCAACTTCGCCGGAGACATCGCCGGAGACCTCGCCGGAGATATAGTAGCAAAATTTTTGATCTATTGTAGCAAAACCAGATATCAATAGTAGCAAATTTTTTGATCTATTTTAGCAAAATCAACTTCGCCGGAGACATCGCCGGAGACTCTCGCCGGAGACATCGCCGGAGATATATAGTAGCAAATTTTTTGATCTATTGTAGCAAAACCAGATAACAATAATAGCAAAAATAAAGTTATATTGCTACATGTAGCAAAAAATGAGACTTTTTTTTTGCTGCCGTAGCAAAAACGGGCTCTGGGGGACTATTTTTTGGACCGAAAAGTTTTTGCTACATGTAGCAAAAATCGAGATATTTTTTTGCTACCGTAGCAAAAGCGGGATTGTGGACAGAAAAGAGGGGACACGTGGTTGGTGGGGGACCCGGAGGATGGGAAGCTCGGATCCCCCGGGTGACTACTATACTTTTCCATATATTTGATAGGAGTCGGAGTGGCATAATCTGGTTGAGTGTGAGTGCCACTACCCATCCACAAGAAATGAAAAGCAAACAGTTTTTTGCAAACGAAACTGGAAACTTTTTTCATGTTTGCCACATGTGTAATTAATCACCAGTTTAATTTTCCGGATTTTACAATTTTGAAACAAGACATGTCTCGGTACATGCGTTTGCCACATGCACGTCTCATCTCAGCACCCTTTCTCTACGTTCTCACGTGCTGCAGAACGTCATACAGACGGTCACACCGGTTTGACGCCAAGTATATTATTATCTTGGGAACATGTGTTAATAGGAATCAAAGTGGTGATCATGGCATCATATGGTGATCAGTCTTACAAAGGCTCACACCGGCCGGTTGGACGCCAAGAATATTATTTTCTTGGTAGCTAGCTGTTCCACTTTACCCTTTAGCCTCGTCGGTCCCCACTCGGCTCTTTATATTCTTGTTATTCTCATGTCCTTTTGCCTAACTCCAAATGGAATTGCGTGCTTAGTAATCATGCTTAGTTCGCGGCTAAAGATTGAGCTAGTGAATTATTAACTGAAACTAGCACAGTGACCCTCGCAAACGCAAGGGCATCGTCTTTATGTGTTTGAGAAATTATTTTAAAGTTTCGCAGATATTTACTGTATGTCAGTAGAAAAATATGGTTATTACCCGCACCATATGAATTAATGTCCATGATATTCCATTCAATGGTAGCATGCACCGACAAAGGGCATACAGTGTGCTTAACGTCGCTTTGGAGGACAATTGTGTTTATTGATGCTGTCAATGAAGGGGTTTAAACAGAAGATCATTGCTTCATGCTGGTGTTCTCTAGTAATGGATTATTGGTTGTATTTCTTCTTTGTTTTAGATTAATTGGTTGTTTGCATCCTTGAATTTCATTTTTGTTGATCATGTGTATAATAAATATAGTTCGTCATGAATATGTATGAGGTGACAGGATATATTTGACATCCAAAACACACAACACCATAGGTAGTTCAACTTAATAAGATATTTTATTGTATCTCGTCTATATGTTTGTTCCTCTCATTACTCTAGTCGTATGGAATATACATGATGTTTCTTCATCCATTTTGTAATAAACGCTATTTTGATAAATAGGAGTCAAAGATGATTTGCTGACAATTATTCTTTACTCGTGGGCCATAAGCATGTTAAACCTAATCAAAATCTGTCTCTCAAACCGACCGGGATAGTAAAAAAACACCTATTAATTATTTTTTGAGAATCCTTTGGCTTAAGTCACTGCATGGTTGAACTTTTGGGACCTGGCGTATCCATATATAGGACTTTCACATTAATTAAAATTAGCGAGGAGTATAGTGCCAGACTGAAAGTGTGTTAAGGTAAAGCAAAGTCTAGAGCGTTCTAGTTATACGGGGCTATTCAGTGCTCCAAACAAATGCACAGGTCAAGTTGTGCTCGCACCACATTTCTTTCTGTTTTTTAGCCTCCTTGCAACCGTTGTTATTTAGTTATACAATATAAATTATTCTTTCATCATGGGTTCTCAATTTTATCCTAGCATGAATCTAGTTTCTAGGATCTGTATTTTTGGTCGTTCACAATATGTGTTAGCTACGAAAAATGGAACCTTCTATGCACTTAGAGAACATTGTTATATTTAAATTATGGATAGCTATATGACTGATCTGTGTAGTTCTAGAATGATGACAATATCAACAAACTTTTTTAGGTGCTATATGAGATTTATTAGAATTATGGCCCTCTTTTCCATAGATGTAGTCACACTGATATATGAAGTTTACATATGAAAGCAACAAGCGTTCATATTGTAATTTTGTGAATAACATTGTATGTAAAAAAAAATTATATCACCAATGAAATTCAGTTTTCTCACTCTAAAAGAGCAGCCCATGCAGACGTGAGAAAAACAAATAAATAATCTTTGAAATATTTGCTTGTATATATTTTCATTTTGTACCTAAAGAAGTATTGTAGCTGTTCACGTGTATTCGATAGTGTATATATTTATCATTTTTCATCCAAAAAAAGATCATTAGACATTGATATTTTTTCACAAATAACAATGGAACTTGTAAAAAAAATCCGTATATCACCAATGAAATTCTATTGTTTCTCTCTTAAAGAACATCACCTGTAGACGTGAAAAAAGAAATAAATCATCTTTCAAATCTTTGTATGTATATATTTTCCTCTTTTATCTGAAGTAGTATTGTAGCTATTCACGTGTATTCATGGGTATATATTTTTATCGGTTTCTACGCTCAAAGATCTCTTCCACGAAATACGTTTTATATGCGGCCAGATGTCCTCACGATTTTTTCATGGTCGTGTATGGCATGGCCGGAAAACATGTCGCATGTCTATGTATTTGCCGTACACTTTTCTTATTGCACATGGACTCTTTTCTTTTTATTGCACGATTTCCGGCTGGACTAATCAAGTGAACATGTTGGCTAACTAAATCATAGCCTTAAATAACGTGGTGCCTCAAAACAACTCTTCGGTTGATTTTTTTTCTTTGGCACGGACGGAATTTATGTGACATACTTTTGTACACGTATATGTGCTACGTAACACTATTTATATTTTAATCTAAAATTAAATCTTAACCATAAATTACAGATCTAACAGTCAAAATTAATTATAATGATGTGGATTAACGTGGTGTCTTCTAAAAATCTCTTATATTGCTTTTAGTATATAACTAGCAAGGTGGCACTCGCACATGCGAGGGCATGGTCTTTTTCTCGTTCAATCAATTCGTGCCACAATTTAATAGATACTGAAAACATGGCTAAATAGCAGGAGTTTATAGCTTAGAAGAATATTATCTTAGGTAAATTAGCGCATGTGTGGGAAATATTTCGAATCATTCTAATTTGGAGCGAGTAGATATTCTGAAAATTCTAAAATATCATGTCACATATTTTAGAATGTCGTCTATCTTAAGACGTCAGTAGTGCTATTTTGATATTTTTTAGTCTATTCGTACTATTCGCCGCTTTTCGATCTCGGTATTCTACATGCTCACCAACACGTATTTGTTGTGTCATGTTACTCATGTAACAGCGCCTACATCGACTTGTAGAAAACATATATAATTCAGTAACAAATTGAACTTAGAAAAACTGACATTGATAGAACATTATTTTAATATTTCAATCAATGGCCAATTTAATATATGTTCTCTCATTGTTATCCCATTGCACCAAAAACATGTTCCTATTCTATTATTAATTTAATACTTCTCCTTCGTACTACCGAACACTTCAGTTTAATTGTTTGTTTCGAATGATTAAAAGACACAAAAAATAGTAACAACTATTATCAAAAATTGCAATGGTAGTGTGTGTTACTTGCATGCCGTTGATCGAACACATCTATAGTTCTATAGTCGCTTGGGATTTTCACCGGCTCATGTTTGGTCCTGTGGACACAAGCATCCATGCAGTTGTTTGCCCACGGTTAATAGAAATGAAAGTTCATATCTCTGAGCTCTAGTAAAAAAACTTTACCATTTAATTCCATGTATATATTTATTGGACTCGGAGCCTATATATATGTGTAGATTTTGATTAACCGTACTTCCTCCGTCCCGGTTTATAGGTCCTATACGTATCCCTAGGTCATGAATTTAACTAATATAATATAAGATTTACAATACAAAAATATAACATTAGAAAATATAAAGTCTGAATTTTCTAATAATATATTAAATTGCAATGGTAGTGTGTTTCATGCATGCCATTGGTCGAACATATCTGTAGTTCTATATTGTCGCTTGGGATTTTCAACGATTCATGTTTGGTCCGTGGAACTTTCATTAGTCTTGTCCCTATCTCATCCAACGGCGACCAAAGGGCAGCCGTTGAAGCTTCGGACGGGCCACAGAGGAGAAAAACCGATTTCCTGTGGCGGCTCGTCTTTGCCAACAAAATCGATCGATATAGTCTTATCACCTTTTTCATATCATCACGGCGTTGCCAGAGAAATCGACCGACGGCCTAATACTCTGTGCGTGAGACGATAGGGGTGAGAGGAAAATTAGATAGATTAAATTGTTAATATTTTCATGGCTGGAAAATAGACAATTAATTTCATATTTACCATGCTCACATATAACGTGAGTGTACTTAATTAATCACCACGTTCTAGCTAGGGTACTTAGATTTTTTTAAATGGCCAGAGCTATCTGGTGTGATATTGAGTGTGATGACGTCACTCATGATGTCATCACATCCAATGGTTAATCCAATTGGTTAACCTGGCCGTATTGCATGCTAACTCACGTCCTAATCCTGGGGGAACGTATATTCTCGTGAGGAAGTCTACGTGAAGAATCGTGGCCCACATACAAACTTTTTTTTTACTTACGTGACATATACTCATATGTACACATTTTTTGGTTGAAGTGTAACGTTCTTTTCGTTTAATCTTAACCGTTAAAATTGAGATCAACAAACTGTATAATTTTAGCCTATGTGGTTTAACGTGGTGTCTTTATTAAAACCCTTCATTTTGCTTTTAGTATATAATAGATAATAGATTTCCATCTGTTAATAACAATCTCTTTGATGTAGTAGTAAAAATAACTATATTAACTTCCGTGTTAGGATTCCTTTTTTTACTTGACTTTATAGCCGGGGTCCACGTAGCCGAGGTCCATCTGTTTTTTTTTTTTGAGAGTGAGGTCCATCTGTTAATAAAAATCTCTTTGACTGTATTGAATTTATTACGTCCCACACATGGAACTAAATCATGTTTAAATCCCACATATATATGGAACTACTTCATTTACGTCATAGGTACCGATCATGTGTAGGTATAAATAGATAGGTGAGGTGAGCACGTACGCAAGCCGAGATGCTTATGCAGACACACAACACAAGCGCACGCAGCAGCAGCCGAGTAGTAAGCCAAAGCTAGCTAGACTACAACACGCAGCACGCATGGCGGGGGACGACGTCGACAGCCGGAATGCAGCAGCAGCGTTCCGGTGGCGGTGGATCGACGCGGCGCGCTACGTGGTGGCTCTGGCGGTGACCGCCCTCATCGTCATGGTCATCGCGCACGCCATCCGCGTCCTTCTCCGTCCCGATGACATTGTCCTCCTGGTCGACAAGGGCTTCGTGGCCGCAGATCGGCCCACTCCGACATCGTCAAAGCTGAGGTTTTCTCTTGACCTCGAGGTCGCCAACCCTAGCGGCCGTGCCATCATCTACTACGAAGACATCATGGCCTACTTGTATGGAAGGGCCAACAACGTGTCAAAGCCGAGATATTTCATGACCATCCCTGTTAAAGACATATCCCTGAAGCAGGACTCGACGGAATTCGAGTATCTGCATTCGTACCCTAATTTAATTTTGCCGGATTATAAGCCCTACTTCAACCTGTTCAACAACATCGGGAACAAGGGCATTCCTGACGGGATAGTGGCGGTGAATGGCACCCTCACCGTCGGGCTGTATTCCTGGAGAAACCAGACTAGTAAACAAGCCACCTACTACTGCTGGTCTGTCGCCATCGGCGTCGATTTCTCCGAGGACACGGCAAGTGGCACACAGTGCACGGACAGCCCCCCTACTCCAGAGGCAACTCTTACCAACGACTCCTAGAGCTCGTTGTCTGCGAGTACCACAGCCTTGGGCGTTCGTTCTGTAACTTCCGACGTCCCATTTTGTTTATATTCTGGTTTTTCTTGATGTGACTATATGTTGTACTTCTTTCCTTTTGTTGACGGACGTTTGGAAGCCAGCGAGCTCGTGATGTCGGTGATTAAGTATTTGTAGGGACTGGCGATGAATAAGTTGATTAATTTGCCTCCAGCTCCAACCTTATTTGTACATTCTTTCTGACAATTTAATTTGTCAGTCTTTGATTGAAGTACTACATATGTTTCTTCAACTTTAGAAGTTCATATTTTCCATTCCCTACCACAGATTACAAATATTTCACAAACTTAATTTGATAGCTTTGTAATTGCTAAGCTTCAAATGTGTCCACGGCTGTGTAATGGTTCTACAGTTCTATTTCGTGTCCTGATTAACGAGTCAAGAACTCATGATACAAGATTCATCAACATCACACCGAGATTTAAGTGAATCATCAGACACACAGCCTCCCGGAAAAAGGAAGAACCATTTTATGTTTACAGTTCACATAAGTAGCGGTTTCTTGGCGTCTAATCACTCCTGAGCCTTGGTCTGGCCCGGGACTTCCCTTCCTCATTGGAGACCCAAATTCTTTGGCTTATGTTAATACTTCCCTTGCAGAGCAGGCTTGTCCCTGAGCCGGAGCAACGTGATAGGCACTGTGATTGCATGAGGTGCTTGATGCTGTACACATGTCTCCTGGTGAAGTTGAACTCGAGGCATCATTTGCTTTCCACCTTGAATGAAGGCCTCGCCACATATTCCTTTCAACTGAACCTCAATATGGAGTTGCATTAGCGCAAACGGAAGGTCATCACTCGCCACATAAAAAGGCTTGATCGGTTTCTTGATGTTTCATTAGGCAAGATGCACCACCAGACTGATGCACGCCGTTGCTGAAAGTTGAAGTTTGTCTGCCGCATTGAATTTTTTTGATGTATCAGATACAGAGTATTTTGCTTTTAGCTGACTTTAGATGGTTGATCCATGTCTCGGCCTGATGCGATGCATGAATTATGTACTGATGTAATGACTTCTGAATAATAAATTATTGGAATAAAGGCCATATGCATCAGCCGATGCTGATGTCAGTGTCATTCCCCTTGTGGAAAAAAAATTATGTGCCGTGTTCTAGGCTCCAGGGGTGTTTGAATATATCGTTGAAGACGCGGTTAAGCCTAGTCCCCAACTACGCCTCTCATCTTCTTGCGATTTCATGTGGAGCTAGGCCTGCTCCAGATGTTGCTTGATTAGTGGAACCATCGTCACGTCCGTGAACCATGATTCTACACTTAAATGACCCGACGGGGGTGGATTCTGCACATCAACTGACGAGGTTAACGACCGTACAAATAGTTTAAACACTTAGTGTCCTAGTGCTAACTGACACGAGTTATTGTATAAATATTCCGCCTGTGGAACCACATGCCCAATTCTCATGTTTAGCGTAAACCAAGCTACATTTAGTGTGTCAGCCAACTTAAAAAGTGTTGCCAGAAGTTCGTGATGAAGATCTTGCCGCGGTCAGAGATTATAACTTGGGGCATGGCACACATTGTGTAAATGTTTTCCATGAATACTTGCGCATTCGTTTCTACTTTGAATGGGTCTTTGAGCTGTATGAAGTGACCGGACTTGGGGAACATGTCTGTTAAAACAAAAATGATGTTGTATCTGCTAGAAGAAAGAAAACCCACTCTGAAATCAAGACTTCTCGCCGCACCGACGTACTTTAGGATGTCTTGTAACATGCCCGGCCATGAGAAGATCGCTATTAGACAAAACTTTTTTCTGTTTGTCTGACTGAGGTCAAAAAAATCATTACGACCACAATCTGGTTGTCATTAGCACACTCACGCAAGGGCACCATCATACTATCGAGCAGG
Organism: Poa pratensis; assembly: GCA_947311845.1. NCBI lineage: Eukaryota > Viridiplantae > Streptophyta > Magnoliopsida > Poales > Poaceae > Poa > Poa pratensis. Next base: position 32,890,819 of record CAMZMU010000067.1, read on the forward strand.
ATCCTATTTTTTTTTAGATAAGGAGCATATATTAATATCACGACGATACAAATTACACCCAGCCTCTGCAACAACATAAAGCCCTAGTGGCCTCACGATGCACACAGCCCAAAAAAGAAGAAGAATTACAAAAAAGAAAAGTCCCGCTGCAGTGATCTAATCCTTATAACAACAACACTAACACCGCCAAGACAGCACGAGAAGCCCGCTTCTCCAATAACGACGCCTCCAAGAAGGAAACGATGCACAAGCGCCGTCGTCGCCCGATCAAAGATCATAGGTTTTCACCCTGGAGACAATCCACGCTTCCAAAACAATGCCTTCAACAAGGACATCGCCAGACACAACCAACTAAGGCCAGACCTTGGATTTTCACCCTGGAAGCAGGTAAGACCGCGAACTTCTCCTGTACCGCCTCCCCCACTTACACTGCCGCTGCTATGAGTCAAGGATCACCAAGCCAGTTCCTCATCGCCACAAAGACTCGAACCACCATTGCTAGTCTTCAGATCTCGGCTTTCCTGCCATTCTCCGCCACTGACTTCACCACGGACCGAAAGGTATGTCGCATGATGGTAACAGCCTGCAGAGCTTCGCAACGCCCCCTCTGAAACCAAACTGTCAGAAAAAACATAGGTGCGCTCGACCGAATCCCATCCGATCCAGCAAACTCCAGGCTTGATGCGCCCATGGGAGTTCGCCGGCGGAGCCTTCCGGAACTCAACACTCCAGCCAGATCTTCAAAGACGGGCAACAAGTAAATCTCCGTCTTGGCGCGAGAGAAACCCGAGGACGGCCACCTTTATTCAGATCAAACCAGTAGGCCCCCACGCCACCATTGCAGAGGAGAAGATGATCCAAATCGGCCGCCGTACGAGAACCCAGAAAACGGAGGTCCCCGTGCGCTGGCCGAGCGAAACTGTGACGAAGCCACGAGGGCCCACCAGCAGCTGCCCGAGAACCAGCCCGCCAGGCCCAAGATCTGGCCCAAACAGGCAAACGCCGCCCACGACGTCGTTGCCGTTGCGCCGCCACCAGGACGCCGTGCCGTCGCGCCGGAGCAGCCACGCCTCGCAGCAGCGAGGCCGCCGAGGGCCGCCGCACCCGCGCCGCCTTGGCCCAGCGCCGCTATCATGCCTCACTCCTCCGCCACCGACCACCCTTGCCCGCACTCGACGTCATGGACCTCCGCTCCGAGACACGACCGATGCGCGCCAGCCCTTCCCTCCGCCTTCGGCCGGACAGGCGCCGCCACCACCGCCATCGCCGGCGGCGGCAGCGGCCAGTGGAGCCGGCGGCTGGACGGCTTAGTCTAGGGTTTCCGGTGCCTCCGGAGTCGCCCGAGCGGAGGCGACCCGGGAAGGGTTGTAATACGAGACTAATTACACAAATTTAGAGCAGGATCCTATTGGCCGACATGCGAAGTGCCACGAAGCAAACACTATTGTTGCTTGGACAGAAGGTTCCAGTGACCAAGTAGACCGACTCAAATGGGATTGGCTCTGTCGTATGATATTGAACAGAATCTATTTTGGAGGTTATACACTTTTTTTTACCAAAAAGTGTGTTCCTACGACACAAAATGCCGTGTATTTGCCTCAAAAACTAATATGGAGTGTATGTGTATTATATAATATTTAAAATTACTGGTACCATATTTGGAAATTTACAGAATTGTCCAGCAACAGTAGGAAATGAGGTACCAAATCAGGAATTTAGAGAATACTCCAGCTGCAAGTAACCCGTGGTACCACATCTGGAAATTTAAAGAATACTCCAGCTGCAAAAAGAAATGTGGTACCACATCTGGAAATGCTAACAATACTCCAGCTGCAAAAAGAAAAGGTGGTACCACCTTTGGAAATTTAAAGAATACTACTTTGTTCAGGACCCATTTTTATCTTTGGCCTACATATGGTGCAGAACCGGTCCTTCCCTCCTTTCTTTTTCTTCATATAGTACGTGATCGAGGTAGCGTGTATCTTTCGTTGATTTGAAACACGCGAATCTCTTAACCAAAACTTCGTGAAGCAACTAGCAAGAGAAGTATTTGATTCATCTTTGGAGGGACCAAGTAACCTTTTTTTTAGATCGGGACCAAGTAACCTTAGGGTTCTGTCAAGCACAGAACACGTGCAATGGTTCAAAAATGATAAATTTGTAACAACTAATGTCTTTCTTTCTTTATTAGAAAGATATTATTTATTTTTTCGTTACATGTGGTTAAAATAATTCCGTAGGCCAGGTTATTAGTTTCGAGTTATGTATCTAAGAATCACAAACTCAACTCACTGAACAATTAGTGTAGGTATCGTGTATGTGCACCCTTGCCCATGGAAATTCGATTTTATTGACTACATTTCGTCTTCAAGACTACAATTACTTCCTTCTGAAAATAGTACTGAAGTCAGTTTAAAAATTGACAATGTATTGCTGTATCAGAAGTGGTTTCACAAAGATCAAGAACTGACAATACGTTAAATGATTCTACAAAAAAGACACTACGTTAAATGCATATATGGATAAAATAGTATTGTAAAACAATATAAAAAATGAAACTATATTTCCTTGACACAACTTGAAGCAAGCTAGTCACAAATACCAAATCGAAACAACATTGAATAGTAGCTGCAAAAGTGTCTCTGTATGTTTAGAGAACCGAACTTAACTCACTTGTGTATATGTTTAGACATGCTCAAAAGTGTATCTTTATTCCTCTTTCCTTCACAGTAGGATCATGAGAAGACGGTGTAAACAGACTTTATAAAGCGACTAAGTTTCCCTAGAGATGAAATAAAGTGTCTCTAGTCCATAATATTTGGCCACTCACCAGTAACAACGATTCGTCTGGTTATCTGAAATAGGAAAAACCTTTCTCTATCTGTACTACATCACCTCCAAGACCCATATTGAGTAAATAGATCTCTAATGACCTCTCCATATGTGCTACATCACCTCCAACACCTCCTGAGTTTACAGTCTCGAAAGCAAAGCCTATTGTCAAAGAGCATAGGCGAACAAAAGTTCGGCAGCATAAGATACTTTCCTCTAACTAAAGGCTACATCATTACTACGATGCCCTACAGATAAATTAAACAAGGACGGATATGTTCACTGGAGTATTATGCTTTTAGTATATAAATAGATAGATGTTCAAAGTAATTTATTCATCTAGAGAATGGTAAAGTATTTCACGTTACGTACTAGATGTTGGCTTGTGGTGAGGATTTGAAGTTCTAACTTTCCATTTCTTGGTGTATATGTACGCTCATGTTCATGCTGATAATACTTTTGAACAATATATAGAAATATGTAAAAATGGCTGCCCTCTACAAACTATAATATCTAGAATGGAATGTGGAGAGTTCCATAGCTTAAAGTTTCTAATGGTAAGAATTTTTCTCCTTTGCAAATCATTGTTGACGTACTTATTTTTTTTTTCCTTTCGTGGTCCTTTATTTAGTGTTTCGAGAAGTGCGGCGTATTTACAGAAGTCCATGTAAGATTGAGAACGTGTCGAGGGATGTTTATTTCCCACGGTGATGCTGGCATAGTGTCTAGATTGATCATCAACCACCATAGCTGTTTTACAACTCCTTCATGTACTTGTATTGTACCAGTTTTTTTGCTTTTCTTGTAATACGGTTGTGTGCATCGTGGCATTGCAGAGGCTTCTCCCCCACATAGGATTTCATGCCGGGAAAAAGATGCCCTTGGTACGAGGCCGTCTATATATTTAGAAGGACTTGACAGGCTGATGAGAGCATCGGTCTAGCAGCCCACCACTTAGCAGACTAGCAATATGGTTTCTGCTGCCATTGTCCTGTTATTGACGCTGCTGTTTCTCCTCTCTAGCTGTACCAATCTAAATGCCAACGCAGAACTGGACGAGCTGAACTACATTGTGCTGGCTACTAGCTCGCTCAAGGCAAAGGCTGTCTGCGAAGGCCCCAGGGGTATATAATTAACATAGGCATATACTTTGAGTTGTTACACTAATTAGTTACTAATTATGCTGCACATGTTTTGATTCACCAGTGAATATATCCAACGGCTTTTCCAACATGGTGCCGGTGACTCGTCCTCATGGCCCGTGCTCTGCGGCGGCGTGGAGCAGTGAGCCCTCTACTGTCGACACTCTCCGATGGGACCAACGCCGCGCCTGGTACATCCAACAGATGCTCTCCGTGCCCGTCAATGCCTCCCAGAAGCTGCCGCCGCCATCACCAACCGATCAAAGCAGTATGGATATGGCCGGCACTGACCCCAAAACAACCGTGAAGGCCGGCACTACTTCAACGCAGGTAGAGAACCAGCAGTTCTTCACCTACATTTCTATGGCCTACCGTAATTTGATTGTGAATAACTGTTTAATTCGATGCCGACTAGAAGAGCTCGCAGATGAGCATTGATCCAGCGGCGACCGGCGGCGGTGGGGGCGGCCAGTCAATGGTGCTTGACACGGCTAGCGTCTTCCCGTGGCTGCAGTGCGCTCCGTGTCCCGTCCCTCCGTGCCACCCTCAGAAGGAACCCCTCTACGATCCTGCCAAATCGACTACATCGGCCACCTTCTCCTGCAACTCCCCGGCTTGCAGGCAGCTTGGGCCTTTCGCAAATGGCTGCGTCAACAACCAGTGCCAGTACCGCGTCCGGTACCCCGACGGGTCTACCACCATGGGAACCTACATCTCCGATGTGATGACGCTGACACCCACAAGGGTGCTCCCAAAGTTTCAGTTCGGATGCAGCCACTTCGCGCAGGGCGGCTCCATCAACCCCCAGACTGCCGGTACCATGGGGCTCGGCGGTGGGCCACAGTCGCTTGTGTCGCAGGGGAAAGACTCTTACGGTAATGCCTTCTCTTACTGCATCCCGCCAACGGCCAGCACCACCGGCTTCTTCCTGCTCGGCGTGCCCCCTAGGTCCCCCTACAGGTCAGTGAAATCAGCTTCAGTGAGTTTTCATCGAAATTCACTGAATTTCAGTGATTTGGATAAACACCAAATAATTGTCTTTCCGACAAAATATTGACATTCCTGTAATATACGATCCAAAAATATTCAGTTCTTTTAAAGCTTTGAAAATGTTGGATGTATTTTAAAACTTTGAATGAATTTTATAATTTTGGATGTGCTCCAGGTATGTCGTGACCCCCATGGTCAAGGACAAGTTCAACCCAGCGCTATACGCGGTGCGCCTTCAAGCCATCACCGTCGCGGGGCAGCAGCTCGCTGTCCCGCCGACGGTCTTTGCCGCCGGCTCCATCATGGACTCCCGCGCTCCCATCACACGCCTCCCACCCACGGCGTACCAGGCCCTGCGCTCCGCCTTTAGGGGCAGGATGACAATGTACCGCATGGCGCCTCCCAAGGAACATCTCGACACCTGCTACGACTTCACAGGGGTCAGCACCATCACGCTGCCAAGGATCACGCTGGTGTTCGACCGGAACGCCGCCGTGGAGCTGGATCCCTCGGGTGTCCTCTTCGACGGCTGCCTCGCCTTCACCTCCAGTTTGATGACCACGCCACAGGGATCATCGGCAACGTTCAGCAGCGTACCATCGAGGTGTTCTATGACGTCGGTGGCGGGGCCATGGCATTCCGCCGTGGCGCGTGCTAATAATCAACCTGCGCCAATCTCAAAACCTACGAACCACCAGTCCTAATACATTTTGTCATCACCTAAATAAACTTGTCGCGTCAATATGTTGCTCCTACTATATCTTAAGCTTGAGTGTAAATTGAAGCTCAAGAGTAGCAGGCTATGTGGACTAGCCCAAGAAGAAACTCTACCTTTTGGGCAATATATAGTGTTATTTATGTTTTGAGTGTGGGCATGATAGCTGTGTTGCTCAAATATTGTGCGAAACATATTGGAAGTAATATATAATTTGATATTCTGATTGGGTGTGAATATTTGATTCATGCAATGATTCCCTATTTCCCTTGACCTCTGACAACTCTTTCATATTCCTTCCGTCGCAACAAGCTTTCTGCAAACGGTAATCTATGTAGCAGACCTTTAATATTATGCAAGATAATGTATTGGGTATTTGGAGACATACTTGGGCAACCGTTTCTCCTCTTCACAAGAGGCTTATAAAGTTTGGGTTGGACAGCAATCCAAGCTCTTCCTTCATCCTTAATGTTTGCTGCTCGCTCTGGTTCGGGTTGTAGGTCCTGCGCATATATCTAGAATGACAATTTTAATAATACAATATGAATTGTATAACGAAAAAATTATACCATTAAAATATAACTTATGAAGTTTCTATATATATCTTGTATTACGCTGGTAAAATTAACGATCTAGGATACGCATAGGACCTACCATTTCTCTCCTTCGAGATTTTCAAACACACGGAGATGACTTCATTTCTTAGCCCTTTGGATGGCATTCCTGTTGTTTAGCGCTTCTGTCTCATTGAGTGGCCAGGGTTTTGAGAAGTGTCGGTCGCAGTAAGGGCTGGCATTCCTATGCCATGTGGTAGCGACCACCTAGATCCTCTTTGAGTAGCGATATTTGAAGAGCATGTGGCTGACAGTTTTCGGGACCGATCTGCAAAGCTGGCAAAGCGGGAGGTGTGGCTAATGTTAAGCACGATACATGCACTAGCTTTGAGGCTACAAAAGCTCATTCCAGACAACCGAAGGAAATTCAAATTAGAAACTAGTGATGTTAATGCTCTCACTTTCATGATGCTCGTGTTCAGCAGGGCCTGCGCAAGGGTCAAGTGTAGATAAGTAACCAGCATGAGTTACATAAGCTCGAAAATAACCAACTGTTCCTTTTTTTAACTCATTCTTAAATACTTCCAATTCCTTAGGTAATTTTTGCTTATCCCATTGTCTTCAATTGAAGTTTTGGTGTCAGAATGTGTTGTATTATAGAAAGAGAGTATATTGCACAACAAGAATTTGTGTTCAAGCAGCACGTTTCAATGAATTGGTAGAACTTATTACTACAGGCTTCTGGGCAGAGTATGCCTATGCAAAGCTAACAAGTATGCGAAGCGAGTATGGCTATGAGAAGCATCTACTTTTCAAAAGTAGGAAGATTAGTATTGATCCAAAGCTGATGGAAGTTGCCCCGCACGTTTATAAGGGGCCCAAATTTATCTGTGACAGCTATTAAGGAACAAAAGCAACAAGTTATCCCAGGAGTAGTGGTCCTTGTCTCATCGTACGAATAAAGCACAATATAGGATATGACCAAAGTATCAAATGGGAAGACAAGGAAAGGGAAACAATAAAAGAGAAGGGAAGATGGTAATGGTAATGACAAGGATTTCGTTAAGTTGGGGTTTCCATTCAGCATGTATAACCCAAGTATTGATGATAGTACTTTTTGCAGCGGGCTTATTGAGAAAGACTTCATCATTTTGTGAAGGAAGCATGACCCAATTGGTAAGCAACGCATCGTGTACGCCGGCGAATGGCCAGTTATATACAGCCGCCAGTGAGTTGTAATTAAGCACGAAACAGTTGCAGCATCAAATTGGGCGATCCACCATGTTTATGCGAATGTTAATTCTTCTCCTAGGCCTGGATGTTGCTCATGCAAAAGACTATCGGTCGTGGCAACACACAAGCTCCAGCCAAAAGCCGTCTGCTCCGCGCTCCGGGGTAAGCTACGTGCACGGTGCACATACATAATGCATTTGTACAGATGGTTGCCTGCCTAACTCCACAGCTTCGCAGCGATTCCGTCCTACAACCGCACCTGGCTACCCTTGTACCACCGGAATGGCCCGTGCTCGGCGGGGCCGCCGCCCCACTCCGCCCGGAGGACGCCGACCTCCATTCTCCGCCGGGACCAGGTCCGTGCCGACGCCATCCAACGGAGGCTCTCAAAGAACGGCACGGTCTCTACAGCACTTGGCACCTCTCTGGGGTTGGGGACATTGGAGTACGTTGTCGCCGTGGGGCTAGGCACGCCACCGGTCAGGCAGACCGTGCTCCTCGACACCGGGAGCGACCTCTCGTGGGTGCAGTGTCGTCCTTGCCCCCTGCCGCGGTGCCACCACCAGAGGGATGCCCTGTTCGACCCCAGCAAGTCGTCCACATACTCCCCACTCTCCTGCCGCTCCCCGCCATGCGTGCGCCTCGCTGCTCACAATGCCACCAATGGCTGCTCCAGCTCCAACAGGTGCCAATACATCGTCAAGTACAGCGATGGCTCCAACACCACCGGGACTTACAGCTCCGACACGCTCACCGTCACCCCTGCCAACGTCGTAGCCAACTTCTGGTTCGGCTGCAGCCATGCCGAGACGGGCTTCCCCGAGGCCGACCGAACCGACGGCCTCCTTGGGCTCGGCGGCGGTGCACAGTCGCTCCTGTCGCAGGCTGGCCAGAGAGCGTTCTCCTACTGCCTTCCGCCGACGGCGAGCCACACCGGGTTCTTCACGCTCGGCGTGCCACACATCTCCTCCTCCCGGTTCGCGGTCACGCCCCTATACAAATCCGCCCAGTCCGCCACCTTCTACTTCGTGATCCTCCAGGCCATCACCGTGGCTGGGAGGCACCTCGACATGCCCCCGTCCGTCTTCTCCGCAGGCGCGGTCATGGACTCTGGCACGATCATCACCCGGCTACCCCCGGCGGCTTACCACGCCCTGCGAGCGGCGTTCAGGGCCGAGATGATCAAGTTGTACCCAGCCGCGCCGCCAGCTGGCATCCTCGACACTTGCTTCAACCTCACCGGTGTCCGCGCCGTCAGAGTGCCACGTGTTACTCTTGTGTTCGACCGAGGCGTGGCCGTCGAGCTCCACCCGTCGGGGATCATCCAGTATGGTTGCCTTGCGTTCGCCTCCAACCGTGGCAATGGCTCGGCTGGGATCATCGGCAACGTGCAGCAGAGGACGCTCGAGGTGCTCTACGACGTCGCGGGCGGGGCAGTCGGATTCCGGCGTGGCGCCTGCTAATCTGATTGGAACAAAACTTTGCACTACTAGCATACAGTACTACCGCCAGTGACTTTTCCTTCGTTTTCAGCTCACTACTTTGGTGTGGTTTGTTACACAACTATCCTGCGCAAAAAACCTTTTTCTTTTCTTGATTTTATATATTTTGTCATGGATCTAAGTGGTACTTTCATCTGCAATGTTGCTTCGAGAAAGACACATACTATGATCCATTAATTATTCTGTTTCCATGAGGCAACAGTATATGGTATACATCAGTACATGTTTCTTCTGTATTATTGGCTCAATATTTCTATTTTTCAGTCACAAGTTCACAAAGAGGAAAGTTCAGTCTACTACCTTTGCTGCTTGCTCGAGGCTGGAGCTCATCTTCCTGTAGACTGGAGCCCTGGACAGCTCGCCGGTCGCCGGCTCGCCAGGCTGTGATGACCCGGGATTGGAAGGGAGGAATCACAGAGTATAGGGCAGGAATCGAACAGCAATTGGGGTGAGAGAGAGACGAACAGGGGGTGAGGAACAGACGCAAGGAGGTGAGATAGATTCAGACTTCAACTCAACCATGACGAGTCTGCTACAAGCCTGGGTACAAATACCCGCAACGCACGCCTACAAGTGGACCCCCCAGGGTCCACCACACGACAGCTCACTAGCTTTACACGCTGGCACACAACTGGCCAATAGCCGATCACCAGCTCAGCTGTTCACCATCACGGAGGTAGAGGGTGTGACAGTTGCCCCTCCTTGAGAAGTTGCTTCTCCGGCGCGAGCTTGATCTTCCTCTCAAAGAGCAGCATCTGGAAAGCGAGACTTCAACACGTAGTAATCCTCCCAAGTAGCCATATCGTCTGGGAGATGTGCCCACTTGATCAAGACTTGCGGAGCAGCTGCATTTCCTTTGCGCACAAGCCGGCGTTGAAGTATTGCCACAGGAACAGGTTTTGCTGCTGAGAAATCAGAGACTGATGGCAAGTCCGAGAACACAGGGGTATAGTTAGCATTGAACGGCTTCAATTGAGAAACATGAAAAACCGGATGAACTTGTGCATCAACTGGCAAAGCTAACTTGTATGCCACTTCACCAATGCGTTCCAAGATTGTGAAAGGACCAAAATACTTGTAAGACAACTTTGGATATGGGCGATTGACCACTGATTTTTGAGCATATGGCTGAAGTTTAAGCAAAACCTGATCACCAACAGTGAACTGACGTTCCACTCGGTTCTTGTCTGCATAAGTTTTCATGCGTTGCTGAGCCCAGATAAGTTGAGCACGCAGCAATTCTGTATGAGCCTGATAGTCCAAAGCAGCATCTCCAGCGACAGAATCATCTGCAACTGTCAGATTAGGCATACCACCGAAGTTGGGATCAGACTTGTACAATGCTTTTAACGGAGAACATCCCAGAGCTGTGTGAAAACTTGAATTATACCAGAACTCTGCTAGACCCAGCCATTTCTTCCAATGCTTTGGGCTGTCCTGAACTGCACAGCGCAAATATTGCTCCAAACACTGATTGACCCTTTCACTCTGGCCGTCTGTTTGTGGATGATAAGCTGTGCTGTAATGCAACTTGATGCCCAAGGACTGAAACAAATCTTTCCAGAAATGGCATGTGAAAATTCTATCTCGATCAGATATAATTGCCACCGGCACACCATGTAACTTCACAATGTTGTCAACAAACAATTTGGAAACAGTGGCTGCCGTGTATGGATGCTTCAAGGGAATGAAATGCGCATACTTGGTGAGACGATCAACTACCACAAGTATGCTGTTAGCACCTTCAGAAGTGGGTAAACCTTCAATGAAGTCCATGGTAATTTCTTGCCATGGTGCAGCAGGAGGAGGTAATGGTTGCAACAGCCTAGCAGGTTTCTGATGAGTGTGTTTGGCCTGTTGACACACAATACACTGTTTTACATAGTTTTCTACTGCCAGTTTCATACCTTGCCAGTAATAGAGTTGTTTGATTCTTTGATAAGAAGCTTGTATACCCGAATGACCTCCAATAGCACTGTCATGTAATGAGGCTATCAATTTAGTTTGCAAGGCTAGATTATCTCCAATCACCAATCTACCCTTATATTTGATCAAACCTTTCTCCAGATAAAATCCCTTTTCATTTGGAGAATGGACAGAAAGTTCCTGCAGTAATGATGAAGCTGCCTTATCATTGACATAGGAATTAACCACTTCTTGTAACCATAATGGTTGACAAGACGAAACAGTCTGAATGTCCAGCAGATGGCCAACTCGTGACAGGGAGTCTGCTGCCCCATTTTCGGCTCCTTTTCTGTATTTGATCTCAAAATTTAATCCACCCAGCTTCGCCATGGCTTTCTTCTGTAAATCAGAGTTAAGCTGTTGATCAGTGAGGTTACACAAACTCTTGTGATCAGTAATGATGGTAAATTTGCCCCTCTGCAAGTACTGGCGCCATTTATCGATAGCCATGATGACATCCAAGAATTCCTTGTCGTAGATGCACAATTTCTGATTTAACACACCTAAAGCTTTGCTCATATAAGCAATAGGGTGACCTTGCTGCATTAGAACTGCTCCCACTCCAGTATCATAGGCATCAGTTTCGACAGTAAAAGGAAGATTGAAATCAGGAAGAGCAAGAACTGGGGTTGAAGCCATAGCCTTCTTCAACTTGTTGAAAGCTTCAGTGGCTTCCTCTGTCCACAGGAACCCTTTCTTAGTCAACAATTGAGTCAGTGGTTTGATCAACATACCATAACTGGGCACAAACTTGCGATAATAACCTGTCAACCCCAAAATCCTTCTCAATTCGGTAGCATCCATTGGTAATGGCCAATTAACAATAGCTTCAGTCTTTTCTGGATCAGTGGACACTCCCTTGTCCGAGATGATGTGACCCAAATATTGGATGCTAGTCTGTCCAAAGCTACATTTGGAGAGTTTTGCATAGAACTGAGTTTCTCGGAGCTTTTCCAGAACCAATTGCAAATGCTGCATGTGTTCAGCCCATGACTTGCTATAGATCAATATGTCGTCCAAGAAGACAATAACAAATTTGCGCAAGAAAGGTGCAAATATCGAGTTCATAATGCACTGGAAAGTGGCTGGAGCGTTTGTTAAACCGAATGGCATAACTCTGAACTGAAAATGTCCATGATGGGTTTTAAACGCTATCTTAGCTTCATCTTCGGGACGCATTCGGATTTGGTGATACCCAGCTCTAACGTCCAACTTGGAAAAGAACTTTGTCCCAGCCAGCTCGTACAAAAGCTCATCCACAATAGGTAGTGGAAATTTGTTCTTGACAGTGACTAGATTCAATCGCCTGAAGTCAATACAAAACCGCCAGGAGCCATCTTTCTTTTTAACCAGTAACACGGGCGAAGCAAATGGACTCATGCTCTCTGTGATGATCCCAGAAGTGAGCATGTCCTGCACTTGTCGTTCGATCTCATCCTTCTGCAGATGAGAGTATCTATACGGCCTGGAGTTGACTGGTTGAGCACCATTCTCCAAATGGATTGCATGATCCAATGATCGTTGTGGAGGAAGTTCAGATGGTTCCTCAAACACATCAGAGAACTGTTTCAACAACATCTGCAAATCAGGGGAGACAGCAGTGTCAGAGTTCACCACTGTTTTGGACACCGGATCGACCACTGCCATGGCCCATACCTCATTGCCGGAAATCCATTTCTGTAGCTGTTCAGCTGACAAGACTGACAGAGCCTGAGACTGCTGTGGTACCACACCTTGGAGTGTGATTTCTTTGCCAAGATACTGGAATGATAAGTACTTCGCTTGCCAATCCACAGTCATCCTGCCGAATTGCTTAAGCCAGTTTACCCCCAAAATTGCATCATAAGCTCCGAGCTCCAGAATTCTCATGTCAGTGGTGAAAGTATTACCCTGAGTCCACCAAGATAGTCCTGTGACTTGCTCCTTTGATGTCATCAATTCGCCATTAGCCACTTTGACTGGAAGAGCTGGTGCAGGTGAAATGGCACATCCAGCTCGCTCAGCAAAAGTTCTTGTGACAAAAGTGTGTGTGCTTCCAGAATCGATAAGAAGCAGCATTACTTGATTGCCAACCAAGGCACGCAGCCTAATTGTTTCACCACCTTCAGTTCCAGCTAAAGCATCCACAGACAACTGACAGCATGCGGCAGTCAGAACAGAGCAAGCTGCAGTCACGACAGGTTCATCCAACAATTGTAAGGCTTGTTCCGCATCATCTGAGATGACTTCCCAAATTCTCCAACTTCAATAGTCAGTAATTGACCAGAACGTTTGCATTGATGTTCCTTGGAATACTTATCACCACATTTGAAACAGAGATTATTAGCTCTTCGATAATCCCTTAACTGACGCTCTCTCTGAAAATCATCAGGTGGAACTCGCTTGGGCCAGTCAGTACGAGCGACAGTGTTGTTATGGCTGATTGTTGCAACTGGTGGATGTTTTGTTGGTGCACTAGGCCTTGATTTGGGTCTAGTTTGCTCGTGCTCTTCTTCCTGAATTCGAGCCAAGGATGCAGCTCTTGTGATACTTATTGGAGCTTGCAGACGGACAGCACAACGAATGTCATCACGTAACCCAAAAACAAACTGGATCACGAACCAACGAGCACTGAGAGAATCATCCATAGAAATTAAGTGATACATGCACTCCTCAAACGCCAACCGATATTCAGCTACGGTGCCTGTTTGTCGGAGCTGCAATAGCTTAGTCATTTGTCCATCAAATTCATCCAACCCAAATTCCTCTACCACTGCTTGCATGAATGTGTCCCAAGCAATCAATCTATTCCTGCGCTTGAATGACTGAAACCACAGTGCCGCATGCCCATCGAGATGCAAAGTAGCAGTGCTCACCCAGTGATGCTCAGGAACCTTATACATCTCAAAATAAGTCATACTGAGATCTACCCAGAGCAAAGGCTTATCACCTGAGAATCGTGGAAAATCATGGCGGCGAGGACGAACGACATACTCCCCTTGACGCTCGCCATCCTGATGCCCTTGACGCTGAACGTCCAGTTGTTCAGTAGGTGAAGATGGAGCGGACACGAATTCTGTAGTCGTGCCCGGCGCCGTGAGGATCGGCGGTCGCTGATTCGCCAGCCGTGCTGTCCTCGGAGCCTTGTCAGCGAGCGGGATCTCCACGCGCGGCAGCGGTGCCGTCGCAGCCTTGTCATGCTCGACCAGGCGACGCTTGACGCCGTCGAGATCGACACCGAAATCCTCCACCTGTTTCCGTAGGCCACCCACCTCCGTGGAGACTTCCTTGATCTCAGACGAAATCGTGCTGAAACGCGTCAGCATCTCCTCCAGCGTTTTCTGCACAGCCTCCATTTTTGTGAGCACAAAATTTGTCTGCGCCGAGGGAACGGCGGGGCGCGCCGGCGCCGTCGCGGCTCCTCTGAATCAGACCGAACCCCGATCAGGATTTCGCGCGGCGTCGCCGAGGCAACACCACACCTTTCTCGGTGGAATTTTACCGGTCCGATCTCGAGATTACGAGCGCTAGCGGGCAGCGATCCAGGCTCTAGATACCATATTGTGATGACCCGGGATTGTAAGGGAGGAATCACAGAGTATAGGGCAGGAATCGAACAACAATTGGGGTGAGAGAGAGACGAACAGGGGGTGAGGAACAGACGCAAGGAGGTGAGATAGATTCAGACTTCAACTCAACCATGACGAGTCTGCTACAAGCCTGGGTACAAATACCCGCAACGCACGCTTACAAGTGGACCCCCCCAGGGTCCACCACACGACAGCTCACTAGCTTTACACGCTGGCACACAACTGGCCAATAGCCGATCACCAGCTCAGCTGTTCACCATCACGGAGGTAGAGGGTGTGACACAGGCGCAGGGACTGGCCGCGCAGCCGGTCGCCGGCTCTCTCCGCTGCCTGCTGCCCGCCGAGCGCTTGATGCGGTCCGCCGTCGGCGCCTGCTTGCCCGAAGTCTGCACCGTGGCCACGCCCCAACACCGCCGACCGTCCCCGCCGTCGCCGCCGCCGCAAAGTTCTATTTCGCCGTCTCGCTAGTGGGGATTTGGGGTTCCAGTTTCAGTCGATACGGAGCAGATGATGCGATGCAATCGATCCAGCCTACAGAGCACGAAAACTGCTCCAGAGCGTGAGGAAAAAATGCAATTGGGCTTGTTTTGGGCCTCCCACGTAGTGAGAAGAAGTAGATGAGCTGCTTAAGTTTTGACCAGAAATCTTTATTAATTACGTTTTTTTCACCTAGTATACATGGACAATTAGTCTGGATACTAGTAGTTAAAAACAACTCGGAGGAGAACAACAGCATGAGGACGTATGCCTTCACCTCGTCGCGGCCACGCATCTGGAGGAAAAGCACGTCGCCGTCCTTCTCCCGGATGGATGGTCGCCGGAGCAGGGACGGCCAGGCCTCGCCGGACCGGACCGCCGACTTGCGGGGGTAGCAGGAGAAGGCCGCGCCGCGTAGGAGGACGGTGGGGGTGGCGGGATGGGTGAGGGAGACCTGGGCCGTCGGCGGCGTCGCCGGACTGCAGGAGAGGTTAGGGTTTGCACTTTGCGGCAATTGGAGGCGTAGGACGGCTGCTTCGGATGGGGGATCTAAGGGGAAGAGGGCGCAGGAGCTGCGCCGTCGAGCGGTGGGGTTGGGAGGCCGGCGAGGGCGGGGATGGGGCTGCCGGCGTCGCGGCTCCAAGAGAGAGGGAGAGTGCAAAGAGAGGTGGGAGAGCAGGGTCAAGGCCAGGTCGTACCGCCCACCAGCTGCCACACGCGCGATGCCCACCCCGTGGCCCACAGGCAGCGGCAGCGTGCGCGAGGCAAATGACCACGATTAAGTTATTAGATAATTCTGTATTTTTGGAGGGGTGCCATCTCTAGCTCGCATAGAGAGAGAAAATTACAGCTAACAACAGCCTTTGTGTTGCACAAAACCCAGAAACAAAACCTTTTTTGCAGCTAGCACAACTTGATGCTTAATTGTTGCACCTAGCCCAAATCAAACTGTTAACATTGTTACATCTCCAACGTGGTATGCTATGTGTAATATTTGAAAGTATATGATATTACGCTTCTAATAATATTTATTTAATTTGTAAATATTACGAAAAAATTATCTATGATTGGTTAAACTTTGTAAATTTTGACTTTTACCAAACCTTATATACGGAGTAATATGACACAGAGGGAGTAGAAGTGCAAAATTACCAAAGGTCGCCCATGATACGTAGCCCCAGACCCACATGCCCACCATAATATAATGAATTGAAGGAAAACAACGGGAACAAAACTAACAAGCGAGGTCGAACAAAAACTCTCGCGAAGCAGAGGCGGCGGCAATGCGACCCGGGGAGGGCGCCGGAGGCGACACGCCGGCATCGATGATGATGAATTCGTACGACCTTCTCTCCCGTTAAAGGGCAATATTTCCGCCCTGCTCTCACGGAGAGAGAGGGCCGAAGAACCCAAGGTTGTTTCCCTCCGAAATTTGGGTGTTGGATCGACATACAAATGCAATCATTCTCTATATTCTATTGTGTGAAGTTGTCAGTTGTAATAACCTCTATTGAACAGTGCATTTTGATAAATGAAATTGTAGAAAGGGGTTGCATTAATTTTGCTTTTTGCAATAATTCTTTCTGAGCCACTTGACTTGGAGGTGGTAATACATTCTGAGCTTTTAATGTGTCATGAGACACAGTATGCTGGATTTGTTGTCATTGAGACTATTATTGATATATTGTGATAAATTGTGCTACTCAAATATTTACGTTCTCAAACATCATGCTGCGAAAATGTTTTGAGATATTGGACTATAACTCAAGTCTCAAATTTGCATTAATTTTTTGTTTTTTTGCAACAACGTGCTACAAATTCTACATGTAGAGGATGCCAAGACAAAGAAAATAGCGGGCTCCTTTTTTTTTTTTGCGAAAGGGATGATATATTAATTCTCCGAACTTACAGAAAGGTCCAGAAACAAAGGAAAAATTACAAGGAAGCCATCTGGATCCCGACGACGACGACGAGCCGGAGCTGACGATGGCGCGCCGCTGCTGAAGCTCCCCAAACATTGGATCGCCGGAGCCCACCACACCGCAGACGGGAAGTCACCGAGCACCGCCTCCGAAGAGACTACTGCCGGGAACACCGGCGCCGCCGCGAAGAACCTCTGTATCATCCTCTTATTGAACTGCATCCAGATCCACCGCATACCTGGATCTGGCCGTGGTGCAGGGAAAATCGCGCGCAGGTCGGTGGAGCCCCAGGGAACGCCACTGCCGGAGGGGATCTGCGCGGACAACAGATGAACCAACAGCACCTCCGCCTCTGAAGCGCCGCCGGCCGGACACCTGCCAAGCCCTACCATGAATACATGCCGTGAGACGGGCTTCCCCCACCCTCCCGCCGCCGGAGTAGCCGACGGAGGGGAGGGAACCCACGCCTCACCGGCGGAAGAGGTGGACCGACGGTGGACTCTCAAAATCGCCTCTCAGATCTTGTATGGGGCATCCTGTCAATACCATAAATTGGTTGATTTGGGCTAGGTGCGACAATATGTGCTACATGCGAAAAAGATTTTGTTTCTAGGTTTTGTGCAACAATTGCCACAAAGCATATGGTGTTAGCCGCAATTTCCTCGCGACCTAGAAAGGAAAGTTGGACACTAGTTTTATGTGAGGACCGGAATTTAACTTCCAGACCCTCCTGTGTTTATTGTCAATCCCAAGATCAAAGTTGACGACACCGCAAAATGTATTATCATTGCAAACGTACAAAAAGTAATTATTACAAAGTTACCAGCACAGCGTGACCCGACCATTCTGAAACGTAGTGAGTATTATTCACTCAAAGGAAGGATAATCCACACCTAGAGCTTATTGAGCAGATAAAGCACTCTCTGTCCAGGACAATACTAAACGTGGCCTTCACTGCGTGACCCGACCATTCTGCTCTAATCTAATCGGTCCATGTCACATAGTACTAGTTTTGATTTATTGAGAAGGGCACATAGTACTAGTTGATGCACGCCCATGTAGTGAAGTACCCGTTTGGTATGTTAACATACTGACACAGCTGTGTTGTGCCAAAAAAAAAGGCTGCAAATGGTCCCTTGGAGATAAACTTCCATACGAGCTTTTGTTGTTTTTTTTGAGTGTCTCTAAATTGAGAAAATACATTTCCTGATACCGACAAATTAGCTTGGTTGAATAAATAGATTAATCAGTACTATTTCAAAAATCAATGTATGTTACAATAATACATTACAACCATAATGAAACATGAAATAAAATCAAGGTTACACGACTCAATACATTACACCCATATGTCAAATCACAATAAGGAAGCAAAATACACGCATCTTGCAACGATGCAAGACAAGGAAAACACTTAACGCAAGGAACATGCACAAATAGATAGACCCAGAATTTCTTGTAGGATGCATCAATTTTCGAGATAAACACCCTGCTGGACTGTCAGGTCGCTCGACGACCTGTACAATCCAATATGTGTGGCCAGCGCCCAAAGCATGGTGACAAATTCACCTCCTTGTACTAGCACCTTCTCGTGCCCTTTGACGCGCTCCTCGTTACTCGATGGTGCCACATAGATGACAAGCTCCGTCCATACGTCGGCCAACATTTTCCATACAGTTCCCCGGTCGCTATCTGCTAGTGTTACTAGTGCTTTAGCCAGTGTTGCCCCATTCTTCACCATCTTTTTTTCTGTCCAAACTCCTTGTTCTAGCCCATGTTCCATAATCTTTTCCACCCGGGTGTGCCGCCGTGAGACATAGTATTCCCCGCACCCGAGCTTGTCCTTGAGCTCCGCCTTCACAGCCTCAAAGACAGCCTCCGTCTTATCCTGGTTGTCTGGCAGCAGCTCTGGGTGGAAGGCCACTAGGTATGCGCAGTACTTGGACAATGTTGTGGCTGCTTTGTGCGAGGCTGCCCCGTCCTTGCTCTGAGGTGGGCACCTCTCTTGGAAGAGGCTGGTGGCGATGTGCCAGGTGAGGATGACCTCGGAAATGCTCTTGCTCTCGCACGCCCATGAGAGACTGGACATGTGATTCTTCTGTAATGCGGACTTTCCATTGGTAAGACCATGATCATGATCATGTTCTAAAAGGTACTCCTTGACGGAGCGCTTCACTTTGGTAGGCACAGGCACACTTCGCACCATCAAGGAAAGTGTGGTCGGTACCCCAATGATAACTGGCCAACGAAGGTTCAACACAGAGAACTGCCTAAAGCATAGACTCCCATGGCTCATCTTGCTCCGAAACCACATGAGACGATGGAAGGTCCCAGTGATGGTAGGACTCACACGCCATCTGGGTTTGGACGCATAGTTTCCAATAAGCGATATCATGAACCAGTTGGAGAGGAGGAAGACAAGGAACTCCCAGATTTCCTCGTAGAAGAAGATGATGAAGAGAAGACATGTGATGGAGAGGTCAACCAAGGAGAAAAAGGTTGAGGGTGATGTTTTGGCCCCTTCCAAGAGGCATATGGCCAGTTTTGGTAGGCCAGACCGTAGGGCAAAGTTGTCAGTGTGGATGCTATGAAACGCATAGCCCACATCGCCATAGCCACAAAGAATAACAGTCATGAGACAGAGGCCGAGCACGGCGATAGGAAGCAAGAAGTAGTTTGCGAGTAAGAAGAAGGGGCTGGCTAGGACAACTGGGACGACGGAGTGGTAGTACTCACAGAGGAAGTTAAGCTCGTCGTTCATCACTTGGAACAATGCCTCCTCGGAGCCTTCGCCATCCTTGCACCTGCATAGTCCTCTGAAGATGAGGTTCTTGCAGTCGCGGGCTTCCTCTAGCGTGATCTCCGCCAGATGCACGAGCCTTCGCCGGAGCAGCTTGAAGAGTGCAAAGGAGAGACATAGCCTCCTCAAGCGTTGATCATTGTCGAAGTTGATGAAGACCCGGTCACTCTCATAATCATCATCGAGCTTCCAGATCTTACCGACAGTGATGACACTAGCAGCACCATCCAAACCCAAGTCCAAATCATAGCCATCTGCAGTGGCCTCCTTCACGATACTATCTTCGCCGGTAACAATGTAGTTGCACCTCTTCAACAGCTCTTCCCCGGAGTGGAGCGGGGCAGCAGCGCCCTCCACATCGATGGCCCGCTGGTCAGCTTTGAGCATCTGCGCCATGTAGGAGGTAATAAGCCAGGCGTTCTTGCCATGGACGTAAGAGCGCTTCGCGACCTCGGTAAAGGCGATCCTTTGCACAACCTTGGTAGCGCAAAGGATCCAGAGGATGGCGAAGACCGCCTTCCGACCAGCACTCCGGATGTTGAAGAAGACGAGGCTACCCAGCCACACGACGCGGCCGGCGCGCTGGATTGTGCCCGAGTATCCCCGCCATCGGATGTCGTCCACCTTCTTGCGGAGTAGCTCCACGAGAAGCATCCATGTGAGGATGAGTCCGGCACGCAGGGAGAAGTCCTTCACGCCCCTGGAGCTTGAATATGATGTCGTGCTCGCCTTGGCGCCGGCGTTCTTCGCCTCAGAGAAGAGGTAGGACATGACGGGGAGGAACAACGAGAGCGCCGAGGTCAGGACGAGGCGCACCTTGGGGTCCAGGATGGCGCTCACGTCGGAGAGGCCGCTGAAGAGATTGAGGTTGAAGAAGAGCCCGGCGAGGACGAACATGATGACGGAGGCAGACACCATGGAGGCCTCATTGCTCTTGTCCGTGTAGGACGAGGTCAGGTTGGTGATGTATGACTCAATGAATGGGTCACTGCAATTGAAATTGAATTGGAGTACCATACTTCTTGTTGGCTAGCTTCCAGCTGGTGGTAGCCAAGTTTAACATGCACATACGGTTTTTGTGGAACATCAAGCTGAAGATCAGCTAGCTATATACTATCACACCAAGGAGAGCATCACGTACGTGCCAAGTTTTGCTTTTGTAACTAATCATGTTCCAGGCGTCATTATGCTGTGTAGCGAACAAAAATTATGTATTATGATTTTTCAGAGTGAAAGCACAAGATGGCATGGTCCTCCATCCCAACATCGTTCCCAAACTGAAAGCACTAAAAGATGACATGCATGGTCCTCCATGCCAACAGCACGAGATGCTAACTTGCTGCGCTAAAAAGAAGGTACGAATATTTCCACAAGAGTACCTGACACAGCATCAAAATAAGTTGTGCTCACTCCAACAATGTACTATGTCTTCCCTTTTCTTTTTAAAGAACAATCGCCACCATTTTATCATCCGTATTCTTTTATTTCCTGCCATAAACTTTTCTCTACGAGAAGCTGTGGCCTTAATAATAATAATAATATTTGGTATTGGTCGTAATTTTAACCCAGATATAGCTAGCAGTTGGTGGACTCTTCGGAAAACATGATTAACATGCTTAAGTTGGCCGCACATTTGCACAATTAGGTTTATTATGTACTACTCTCTGTATTCACCGTCTTCTTATAAGTTGTCTTAGTTTTTTTGAAGGTCAAACTTGACCAACTTTGACCAAGTTTCTAGGGAAAAATATCAACATGTGAAATAATAAATAATTAAAATAGGAAATATAATTTATTACTCTAACGATACTGATTTGGTATTGTAAATGCTAATATTTTTTCTAATAGCTTCCTCAAAGATACTTAGCGTCTGGCTTTTCAAAAAGCAATGTATCATATAAAAGGAACGGAACGAGTATATGAAACTATGTACTCCATCCGTTTCATAATTTGAACTAAAACCATGTCAAGAATTATGGAACGGACAGAGGACAATTCCCTATATCTGTAATTGAGATAAATTTTAATTTTTAATATGTCTTGCCCTATCTATCTGAATAAAATAATGCACATTCTGCTTACAATCTTAGCACTTTTCATTTCTTTTATGGATTTTAAGTAAGTGTCCTTTGATTTTTTACCTTTTTAGTATAAACTTAACAGCATACTTCTATTCAATTCTGGAAATATTTTGTTATATGTATTTTATATATTTATTCTACATTTGTTAAGTTTTACGTATGATTCAATATTAGTTTCCTGTAAGGACAATTTGAAAAAACAAGTTGGATTTTGTGTTAAATGTTATATGTCGTTTAATGAATAGAAAGAATCAAAGGAGTACCAGTATCCATTTACGCAAATCTCGTGGATCACGCCGCATATGTGTATACATACTAGTGCAGTACCATAAGTAAGGAATATGACCTAAAATCGAACAACACAGATTCCTCAAAAATGATGGAGGGGTCAATTGATGGGATCCTCTCTTTCTTTCAGAACTATGAGGCGAGACAGGTTGGTTATACTTGCTACTACAGTACACATTTAGATGAAGGCTTCTCTCTCTGTCTCTCACGCAAAAGTTAAAGCAACAATCTGAACGGAATCGGATTTGGACATTTCAGTATTCAATCTACCAGTTTACTCAAAGTGGGGCCGCACCACGACCATTATATATAAGAGAATACATCTTCCTAAAGAAAGACTAACCCGAGAAAATAAGATAACAACTAGCAAAGTTGCCCTGCAGTTACAAAATTAGCTTTATGCGCCTATGCATATAGTAAGTTAGCAGATATGGCACATGTTTCACTTTGACAAAAGGAGAATTATACTATCTAATTGTGTAGCGTGCTTAGGGGTTCAGGTATACAAGATCATGGTTCTTTCTTTTTCTACTTCCTTCTTGGATAACATTCTTAGTATAGCCTTGCCAACCTACTGAGCAATCACAGAAGTGGGGGTTCAGTGTCACGGTGGGCATAAAACCCGATACCTGAAGCCCGAACCCGAATAACCCGAGCCCGAACCCGAACTACCCGAACCTGACAAACCCGAGCACTATATCGGGTAGCAAATTTAGAAACCCGAACTTTATTTGGGAAATTCGGGTGTCAAGTCACGGTACCCGATCTGCCCGAACAACCCGAAATATGGAAAAGCCCAGTAAAAAAACCACCGCACAGCGCAAGGCCCAGCCCAAATACTAAATCTTGGATAAGTAGGCACGTAACCTAGTTCCCTTGTGCGCTTTGCCCAGATGCAACCCCAACTCCCCATCCTCCCACTCCGCCGCCAGCAGTTGGTGGCCGCCTGCCGCCCTGCCCCCACAGCTCACAGCGGCGGCGCCAGCTCTCCCATGTCCCAGAGCTCCACAGAAGGCTGGACGTCGGGGAGATCGGGATGCCCCTGGACCTCAAGCTCTTCGTCGCGAGGACCGCCGGACGGCTCGCCGCCAAGGAGCCGCCCGCCGTCGACGCCTGCATCAGGGGCCTCGAGGAGGAGCGCCGCAAGATCGAGGTCTTCCGCCGCGAGCTCCCCTTCTGCCGTTCTACGTACGCATCCTCGCCGAAGGTCAGCACCCAGCCATCCCGATTAATCGATCCATGGAAAGATCTTTTTTTTTGTTCGATTTCTGTTTGGATTTTGTTTATCTCTGTATTCGCTGGTTCCCTGACGCGTCTGGTTGGTCGTGCAGTGATCGAGGTGATGAAGGAGGAGGCGGCCAAGAGGACCGCGGGCCGGGACGCGGCGGCCAAACCAGACGACAACGACAAGAGGAAATGGATGAGCACCGCCACCTTCCCCGATGCGGCAACTTCGGTGAGCCGTACGGCGACGACGACCAGCTGTGCAAGCAAGACGCGACGCTATCTGCAATAGGACGCCGACGACGCTGGCTTCCACGCGACACCCTTGAATCTTTCCTGTATTTTTTGGTCTGTGTGTTGTATTTCGGGCAATTCGGGATTACCCGAACCCGAACCGGAATTATCGGGTACCGAATTTTCGGGTATCAGAATTTTTGGACAAACATCGGGTAGCATTTCTGGAAACCCGATTTGTGTATAACCCGAATTACCCGACCGAATTTTCGGGTAAACCCGAACGCCCACCGTGAGTTCAGTGCATCCTGGTTAGACTAATAGTTACCTGCTGGGGCTTTTGTCTCATTGCACAAGCCAAATGCTACCGTTACCCAGGTCCTTACTGAGGACTTCTCGCTGCGGAATAGACTAACAACCGCTGCTGAATGTAAACTACTTTGTGTGAGCAACTGATTGAAGATGTTGTACTCAATTAAGATGTCGTCAGATCTCTAGCTTGATGCGAATGGTAAATTGGTTTCCACTTAAATAAAATAAGGCAATGTTACCTGCAAGTCATACGTTTCCGCTGTGCCGGTAATTTTGTTCAAGGCGGCTTCTGAAATGGTGTGCTGATTAGCGCCTTACTCCTGAAAGATAGCTCAGCTGTGTGATGTGCTTCGAGTCCAACAATAGGAGTGGATTCATCATCTCCATGGGCATCACCCTGATATGTGTAATAAATAATATATTGAGCAAGCATCCCTAAAGACAATAACAAAGAACCCAAGAACAAACACGAATGCCAAGACAGCAATATTCAAATCAAGCTACAAATAATGTTGCATCGATACAATGAGCATACCATTATTTCATTTTATACAGAACAAATTATAGTAACAGACCAAAAATAGAATGGTTAGCTCTCCCACAGATTCCAGTCCTTTCTTTCTTACCTCAGCAAGAGTGAAAACATACTGCATGGATATCTAAAAGAAAACATTGGTTCCTCGTCGTACGTCGCCCCTTTCGTCCAATTCCCTCGTCCGCTCGCCCGCGCCGACAGGTGGGCCAGCGAAATTGAAGCGCCGATCCGTTCTGTCGCCCTGGATTTCCGATTCCATTCCATTTCCTCTATCGTGGGGGAGTCACAGGCTAGGGTTCACCGCCGCCACCTCGTTTCGATCATCCTGGAAAAGGCAGCCGCGATCCTTAGTCCGCTCCCTGCTCAGCCGCGCCGCAGTCAGCGTGTGCGTTCTTCCGCCGCCGCTGAGACGGTCGAGGGGGCAGGCCACACCACGCATCTTCGATCTGCCGCCGCCGTTTAAGGAGGGGACGGTCGTCAGAGCTTCGCACAGCCACATCACTAATCCAGGGGATACAGACGCGATCCCGCACGCCTCCTCCGACCATTCATCAGCTAAGCTATCCCCATGTCCCGCCTCGCCTCTCCTCTCCCATTCTCCAATCACTTGTTACAGTGGTCGCCATGAAAATTGGGCCGCTGGAGTCCCTGTCGGACTAGGAGGCCGCTGACCTGGACGGCATCGTTGACTCCGCGTTCTGGTCCTTGTCTTGAGCCGTCCTCCATCTCTTCTTCCTGGGGGCTAGGTTGATCTGAACCAGAAAAACAATCTGCTGGCTTCGTAGACTTTCTTCGATCTGTATAAAGCCCGGGAGAACCTCAGCTGGGCTGATTTAAGGAGGTATGGTGAAGCATCTGAACTTTCGTGGATGTCGGCTGGGAAAAAACAGCTCGAGTATGCTGCAGAATACCTAAGGAAATTCAGTTGTGTGTCTCACGATGTTTTTATATACAATCACGTTATGTAGTAATCAGTTATCTTCAGTGATCCAGTGTACCAAACGAGACAACAACTTACCATCCGACATGCTCCACCCATCTTGCCACCCACCAACAAACGCCACCACGGAATTGAGGTCACCATTGTCGTATCACCAGGCAAGCACAACACGACCGGTCGAACCGTGAGGAACCCGCCGTAGACAGAGCGGCAGTACCACAGCCACGTAGGAGGGATCGACCTCCACGCCATAGACGGTAACCGACCGGACGCAGCACGCAGGAGCAGACAAAGCCACATTGGAGCCGGAGGGCGGCCGCATCACAGCCACCTAGAGGACTACCTCCACCGCCATCGGCGGGTGCCGACCGGACGCGGTAGCAGAGACACACCAGGCTGGTCAAGTCCGGCCGGCCCCTGACAGGGTCCGTGAAGTCTCCGCCACCACGCTGCAGCACGTAGGCCGACGCCGCTGCTACCCTCAAGATCAGCACCAAAGGCTCGGCCGGACCCAAACGGATCCGCGAAGCTCCCGGCGCCACGCTGCAGAAGACGTGTCGTCGTCGCTGCCACTCCGTCACAAGCAACGTACCACAGTCAAACCGGGTAGCCGGGTCGAGCTTGGGCCCACACCAGGGCCGGGCCAAGGGGTGTGCGGAGTGTGCCGATGGCACAGGGCCCCATTTTTTTGGGGGCCCCAGATTTCCATGCATACAAATTTTGATCCCTCGACCTCATGAAAATCTTACAGCTAAAGCAAGCCATCAGAGACGGAGCGACTAGTTCTGATACGTTCGTAGGCATCTGTTTTAAATCTGGTAGCTCCTCCAAATTAATTACTAGCATGCATCTTTAGATTTGTCAGACCGAGCGAATAGTTGTGCTGCGCTAGCATACGTTTTAAATCCAGTAGCTCCTCCAAATTACTCCCTCGGTTTCATAATATAAAATATTTTAGTCTTTTTCTACATTTAAGTTTCACAATATAAAAATATTTTAGTCTTTTTCTACATTTAAATGTATACACATGTATCTAAACACGTTTTATTGCATATGCCCACTCATTTTACTCCAAATTTATACAATATGTGGAACACCTAAAACATATTATATTTTGGAACAGAGAGAGTAATTACTATCATGCATCTTTTAATTTGTTTAATTACATACATCTTTGACTTTGGTTTATCTTTTATTAACTGTTGTGTGAACAGTTCGAACTGTCGGTCCAACGAGCGAACCGCTAAACCGAGGCACTCGTTGTCTAGCCACCACTCGTGATTTTCTAAATTATACGAAGTGAACGACTTCCAAAGGGTCCGCCTTTGTCTGTAGTGTCGTGCACGATCATCATCTCGCCTCTTCCTCCGACCCTCGCCCAAGAGCAATAATTCGACCAAGTGAGTTTCATAGTCAATAAGCTTGTAGGAGAGGAACTTCAATGGCTTGTTGATGTGTATGGCTCCTTCAATTTTTTTCTAGGTATGGCCCATTTTAGAATTTGGCACAGGGTCCCAAATTTTGTCGGCCCGGCCCTGGCCCACACTGACCCAGATCGGGCCCAAAGGGCCCAGATCTGGGCCAGCAGGGCCCTGGCCGAACCTAGCCACCCGCACCACCAAATGGCGGCGCCGCCGCTGCGCTCACCTTCGGCCGCAGAGAGGAGCAAGGGACTCCGCCGTGAAGCTGCGCCACCGTCGCCTGGGAGCACCGCCCGAAGCCACGCCGCCCCGCACGAGGAGGGCACCGGGGGGGAGAAGCAGGGGGCCGGCGCCGCCCCGGGCCAAGCCCGGCGACGCACGCCAATGGCGGCCACGGCGAGGAGAAGGGAGGAGGGCTGTGGGGGAGGAGCAGGGGGCGGCCGGGGAGGGAGGGGGCGGGGGGGGGGGGGGGGGGGGGGGGCGGCGCGGCCGGACGACGGCGCTAGTGCGGCGGCGGCTAGGGTTACGGGGAGGAAGGAGGCGGTCGCGAGAGCCTACGGGTTACGGGGAGGAAGGAGACTCCTGTGTTCCATCCCTGCCTATAGTTTTAACTGTGACAGATATTATTCACCCATTCATATGAATAAGGCACACCAGCTTACCGAGGCAAATATGTGACCCAAATGTTTGGCAATAATCGATTATGTTGTACAAAATTGATATCGTTGGATTTATATTGAATACACTTTACACTAAAGTTTGGTTTATGTCAAGAGGAGGAGGTTATGCGATGCGGGCCGCCTGATCAAGCTAGTGGAGGTGGTGGCGGATGCCGATGGATAGGCCATGCATGCGGTTATGCGAGATACTGCAACAGTGGCTGGATCTTCTTATGCCTGGTGTCCAACAATATCCCATAACCTTGATTAAAGGAGGTGCAACGAGCGGAAGCAGAGAGGGGAGGCCACAACCTACTGTGGCTGTCTTCTACAGGATCCTTCTCGCTAGGCATTAGTTAGTTTGCTGGCAGTGACATCGACGATAAGTATGTGTGTACTCTGGTAGAAATAAATTTATTTGATCAAGCGATGTCTGACACATGTTCAAGATCAACCAATGCTTGGATACGTCCTCATGGGTCTACGTGAGACAAACCCTTATTGAAGGCTCCTGTATAGGAGTTATGTATGTTTCTTTGTTCCATCACTTCTCATAGGGTTTGAACTAGGATTGTGGAGATGCTATCGCGAGGCTCTCAAACGTCCATCGGTGGCGGAGCCACGGCCCGACATGCCGGCGTAGCTGCCTGATCTAAGCTGGTCAACTCCTTTGTAATTCTATCGGGCAGTGAGGATTTTCAAAAATTGAGCGGGATAACACTGAGCATTAAAAGTGCACATAGATTTTGACGAGGCTTCAATCTCGATGCTTGACTACTTGCTTAAAATTGTAGAATAATTAATAATATATGATTGTGTGCATCTGGCTCTTTTTGTTCCCATTCCTTACGGCAGCATGAATCTTAAGTTCACGGTCAGCTGAGGATTAGCAAATTCTTAATAATCATTGGAAACAAAGAGTTCTTCCTCTTACATTAGGAGTATCAGAAATCAACTTAAATATGAAAGACCAGTGCAGAATTGCAGTTCGAATTAAGGAACACAAACACTTGCAGCAAACCGGACGCGAAACAAAATCATGAGGAGATGTATATGGGCAAGTCCCGTTACACATATAACACATATAGTTACGCCTCACACTGGAATGCCTGATGCGCGCCAGACTTTGGCCCCTGGTGGACAAAGGTGACGCCGGGGCAGGCCACTCTGATGTCGAAGATCTTGGTTCGAGCCACCCCGATCCGGAACCGCACTTGGGATGTCAAAAGCACGGTGAGCCCGCCGCTTTCGAGCCGTTGGCCGGTGAAGGAACTAACCAGGTCACCGGCCAGGAGGTGAACCGAGGACTTGACGTTCACGGATCTTGGTTCTGACAAGTAATCATCCTCTGACGGGAACGGGAACTTGGGCTCGTCGACGTGGGCATTCACCGTGTACTTTCCCGTGGAGCTGGTGCTGTTGGTTAGGACAACGAAGAAGCCGAGGAACTTCACATTTGCACGGTGGCTGGTGTTGTTGGCAAGTATGGTGAGGTTAAGGTTCAACCCGCCATCGCCGATGTCGTCGTGTGAGGCATGGGTGATGGAGAAGATGATGTGCCCAGGGCTGAGGACGACGGACACGATGATGACGATGGCGGTGGCCGCGAGGCACCCGCCGAGCGCTGCCAGGATGTATTCCCTGGCAGTCCACGATTTAGTTTGAATATCATCTCGATAAGCCATATATGTGAGCTAGCTAGTATCGGAATGGAATGGACCTAGTTGGCAAGCTACTCTGATAGTTTACGCCCGAGTATATATGCAGGCTGTGTATATATTTGATAGGAGTCGGAGTGGCATAATCTGGTTGAGTGTGAGTGCCACTACCCATCCACAAGAAATGAAAAGCAAACAGTTTTTTGCAAACGAAACTGGAAACTTTTTTCATGTTTGCCACATGTAATTAATCACCAGTTTAATTTTCCGGATTTTACAATTTTGAAACAAGACATGTCTCGGTACATGCGTTTGCCACATGCACGTCTCATCTCAGCACCCTTTCTCTACGTTCTCGCGTGCTGCAGAACGTCATACAGACGGTCACACCGGTTTGACGCCAAGTATATTATTATCTTGGGAACATGTGTTAATAGGAATCAAAGTGGTGATCATGGCATCATATGGTGATCAGTCTTACAAAGGCTCACACCGGCCGGTTGGACGCCAAGAATATTATTTTCTTGGTAGCTAGCTGTTCCACTTTACCCTTTAGCCTCGTCGGTCCCCACTCGGCTCTTTATATTCTTGTTATTCTCATGTCCTTTTGCCTAACTCCAAATGGAATTGCGTGCTTAGTAATCATGCTTAGTTCGCGGCTAAAGATTGAGCTAGTGAATTATTAACTGAAACTAGCACAGTGACCCTCGCAAACGCGAGGGCATCGTCTTTATGTGTTTTAGAAATTATTTTAAAGTTTCACAGATATTTACTGTATGTCAGTAGAAAAATACGGTTATTACCCGCACCATATGAATTAATGTCCATGATATTCCATTCAATGGTAGCATGCACCGACAAAGGGCATACAGTGTGCTTAACGTCGCTTTGGAGGACAATTGTGTTTATTGATGCTATCAATGGAGGGGTTTAAACAGAAGATCATTGCTTCATGCTGGTGTTCTCTAGTAATGGATTATTGGTTGTATTTCTTCTTTGTTTTAGATTAATTGGTTGTTTGCATCCTTGAATTTCATTTTTGTTGATCATGTATATAATAAATATAGTTCGTCATGAATATGTATGAGGTGACAGGATATATTTGACATCCAAAACACACAACACCATAGGTAGTTCAACTTAATAAGATATTTTATTGTATCTCGTCTATATGTTTGTTCCTCTCATTACTCTAGTCGTATGGAATATACATGATGTTTCTTCATCCATTTTGTAATAAACGCTATTTTGATAAATAGGAGTCAAAGATGATTTGCTGACAATTATTCTTTACTCGTGGGCCATAAGCATGTTAAACCTAATCAAAATCTGTCTCTCAAACCGACCGGGATAGTAAAAAAACACATATTAATTATTTTTTGAGAATCCTTTGGCTTAAGTCACTGCATGGTTGAATTTTTGGGACCTGGCGTATCCATATATAGGACTTCACATTAATTAAAATTAGCGAGGAGTATAGTGCCAGACTGAAAGTGTGTTAAGGTAAAGCAAATCTAGAGCGTTCTAGTTATACGGGGCTATTCAGTGCTCCAAACAAATACGGTGGTGGTGGATCGACGCGGCGCGCTACGTGGTGGCTCTGGCGGTGACCGCCCTCATCGTCATGGTCATCGCGCACGCCATCCGCGTCCTTCTCCGTCCCGATGACATTGTCCTCCTGGTCGACAAGGGCTTCGTGGCCGTAGATCGGCCCACTCCGACATCGTCAAAGCTGAGGTGTTCTCTTGACCTCGAGGTCGCCAACCCTAGCGGCCGTGTCATCATCTACTACGAAGACATCATGGCCTACTTGTATGGAAGGGCCAACAACGTGTCGAAGCCGAGATATTTCATGACTATCCCTGTCAAAGACATATCCCTGAAGCAGGACTCGACGGAATTCGAGTATCTGCATTCGTACCCTAATTTAATTTTGCCGGATTATAAGCCCTACTTCAACCTGTTCAACAACATCGGGAACAAGGGCATTCCTGACGGGATAGTGGCGGTGAATGGCACCCTCACCGTCGGGTTGTATTCCTGGAGAAACCAGACTAGTAAACAAGCCACCTACTACTGCTGGTCTGTCGCCATCGGCGGCGATTTCTCCGAGGACACGGCAAGTGGCACACAGTGCACGGACAGCCCCCCTACTCCAGAGGCAACTCTTACCAACGACTCCTAGAGCTCGTTGTCTGCGAGTACCACAGCCTTGGGCGTTCGTTCTGTAACTTCCGACGTCCCATTTTGTTTATATTCTGGTTTTTCTTGATGTGACTATATGTTGTACTTCTTTCCTTTTGTTGACGGACGTTTGGAAGCCAGCGAGCTCGTGATGTCGGTGATTAAGTAATTGTAGGGACTGGCGATGAATAAGTTGATTAATTTGCCTCCAGCTCCAACCTTATTTGTACATTCTTTCTGACAATTTAATTTGTCAGTCTTTGATTGAAGTACTACATATGTTTCTTCAACTTTAGAAGTTCATATTTTCCATTCCCTACCACAGATTACAAATATTTCACAAACTTAATTTGATAGCTTTGTAATTGCTAAGCTTCAAATGTGTCCACGGCTGTGTAATGGTTCTACAGTTCTATTTCGTGTCCTGATTAACGAGTCATGAACTCATGATACAAGATACATCAACATCACACCGAGATTTAAGTGAATCATCAGACACACAGCCTCCCGGAAAAAGGAAGAACCATTTTATGTTTACAGTTCACATAAGTAGCGGTTTCTTGGCGTCTAATCACTCCTGAGCCTTGGTCTGGCCCGGGACTTCCCTTCCTCATTGGAGACCCAAATTCTTTGGCTTATGTTAATACTTCCCTTGCAGAGCAGGCTTGTCCCTGAGCCGGAGCAACGTGATAGGCACTGTGATTGCATGAGGTGCTTGATGCTGTACACATGTCTCCTGGTGAAGTTGAACTCGAGGCATCATTTGCTTTCCACCTTGAATGAAGGCCTCGCCACATATTCCTTTCAACTGAACCTCAATATGGAGTTGCACTAGCGCAAACGGAAGGTCATCACTCGCCACATAAAAAGGCTTGATCGGTTTCTTGATGTTTCATTAGGCAAGATGCACCACCAGACTGATGCACGCCGTTGCTGAAAGTTGAAGTTTGTCTGCCGCATTGATTTTTTTTGATGTATCGCGATACAGAGTATTTTGCTTTTAGCTGACTTTAGATGGTTGATCCATGTCTCGGCCTGATGCGATGCATGAATTATGTACTGATGTAATGACTTCTGAATAATAAATTATTGGAATAAAGGCCATATGCATCAGCCGATGCTGATGTCAGTGTCATTCCCCTTGTGGAAAAAAAATTATGTGCCGTGTTCTAGGCTCCAGGGGTGTTTGAATATATCGTTGAAGACGCGGTTAAGCCTAGTCCCCAACTACGCCTCTCATCTTCTTGCGATTTCATGTGGAGCTAGGCCTGCTCCAGATGTTGCTTGATTAGTGGAACCATCGTCACGTCCGTGAACCATGATTCTACACTTAAATGACCCGACGGGGGTGGATTCTGCACATCAACTGACGAGGTTAACGACCGTACAAATAGTTTAAACACTTAGTGTCCTAGTGCTAACTGACACGAGTTATTGTATAAATATTCCGCCTGTGGAACACATGCCCAATTCTCATGTTTAGCGTAAACCAAGCTACATTTAGTGTGTCAGCCAACTTAAAAAGTGTTGCCAGAAGTTCGTGATGAAGATCTTGCCGCGGTCAGAGATTATAACTTGGGGCATGGCACACATTGTGTAAATGTTTTCCATGAATACTTGCGCATTCGTTTCTACTTTGAATGGGTCTTTGAGCTGTATGAAGTGACCGGACTTGGGGAACATGTCTATTAAAACAAAAATGATGTTGTATCTGCTGGAAGAAAGAAAACCCACTCTGAAATCAAGACTTCTCGCCGCACCGACGTACTTTAGGATGTCTTGTAACATGCCCGGCCATGAGAAGATCGCTATTAGACAAAACTTTTTTCTGTTTGTCTGACTGAGGTCAAAAAAATCATTACGACCACAATCTGGTTGTCATTAGCACACTCACGCAAGGGCACCATCATACTATCGAGCAGGATCCTATTTTTTTTTAAGATAAGGAGCATATATTAATATCACGACGATAGAAATTACACCCAGCCTCTGCAACAACATAAAGCCCTAGTGGCCTCACGATGCACACAGCCAAAAAAAGAAAAAGAATTACAAAAAAGAAAAGTCCCGCTGCTGTGATCTAATCCTTATAACAGCAACACTAACACCGCCAAGACAACACAGAAGCCCGCTTCTCCAATAACGACGCCTCCAAGAAGGAAACGGTGCACAAGCGCCGTCGTCGACCGATCAAAGATCATAGGTTTTCACCCTGGAGACAGTCCACGCTTCCAAAACAATGCCTTCAACAAGGACATCGCCAGACACAACCAACTAAGGTCAGACCTTGGATTTTCACCCTGGAAGCAGGTAAGACCGCGAACTTCTCCTGTACCGCCGCCCCCACTTACAGTGCCGCTGCTATGAGTCAAGGATCACCAAGCCAGTTCCTCATCGCCACAAAGACTCGAACCACCATTGCTAGTCTTCAGATCTCGGCTTTCCTGCCATTCTCCGCCACTGACTTCACCACGGACCGAAAGGTATGTCGCATGATGGTAACAGCCCGCAGAGCTTCGCAACGCCCCCTCTGAAACCAAATGGTCAGAAAAAACATAGGTGCGCTCGACCGAATCCCATCCGATCCAGCAAACTCCAGGCTTGATGCGCCCATGGGAGTTCGCCGGCGGAGCCTTCCGGAACTCAACACTCCAGCCAGATCTTCAAAGACGGGCAACAAGTAAATCTCCGTCTTGGCGCGAGAGAAACCCGAGGATGGCCACCTTTATTCAGATCAAACCAGTAGGCCCCCACGCCACCAGCTTGTTGCAGAGGAGAAGATGATCCAAATCGGCCGCCGTACGAGAACCCAGAAAACGGAGGTCCCCGTGCGCTGGCCGAGCGAAACTGTGACGAAGCCACGAGGGCCCACCAGCAGCTGCCCGAGAACCAGCCCGCCAGGCCCAAGATCTGGCCCAAACAGGCAAACGCCGCCCACGACGTCGTTGCCGTTGCGCCGCCACCAGGACGCCGTGCCGTCGCGCCGGAGCAGTCGCGCCTCGCAGCAGCGAGGCCGCCGAGGGCCGCCGCGCCCGCGCCGCCTTGGCCCAGCGCCGCTATCACGCCTCACTCCTCCGCCACCGACCACCCTTGCCCGCACCCGATGTCATGGACCTCCGCTCCGAGACACGACCGATGCGCGCCAGCCCTTCCCTCCGCCTTCGGCCGGACGGGCGCCGCCACCACCGCCATCGCCGGCGGCAGCCAGTGGAGCCGGCGGTGGGACGGCTTAGTCTAGGGTTTCCGGTGCCTCCGGAGTCGCCCGAGCGGAGGCGACCCGGGAGGGGTTGTAATACGAGACTAATTTAACACAAATTTAGAGCAAGATCCTATTGGCCGACATGCGAAGTGCCACGAAGCAAACACTATTGTTGCTTGGACAGAAGGTTCCAGTGACCAAGTAGACCGACTCAAATGGGATTGGCTCTGTCGTATGATATTGAACATAATCTATTTTGGAGGTTATACACTTTTTTTTACCAAAAAGTGGGTTCCTACGACACAAAATGCCGTGTATTTGCCTCAAAAACTAATATGGAGTGTATGTGTATTATATAATATTTAAAATTACTGGTACCATATTTGGAAATTTACAGAATAGTCCAGCAACAGTAGGAAATGAGGTACCAAATCAGGAATTTAGAGAATACTCCAGCTGCAAGTAACCCGTGGTACCACATCTGGAAATTTAAAGAATACTCCAGCTGCAAAAAGAAATGTGGTACCACATCTGGAAATGCTAACAATACTCCAGCTGCAAAAAGAAAAGTGGTACCACCTTTGGAAATTTAAAAATACTACTTTGTTCAGGACCCATTTTTATCTTTGGCCTACATATGGTGCAGAACCGGTCCTTCCCTCCTTTCTTTTTCTTCATATAGTACGTGATCGAGGTAGCGTGTATCTTTCGTTGATTTGAAACACGCGAATCTCTTAACCAAAACTTCGTGAAGCAACTAGCAAGAGAAGTATTTGATTCATCTTTGGAGGGACCAAGTAACCTTTTTTTTAGATCGGGACCAAGTAACCTTAGGGTTCTGTCAAGCACAGAACACGTGCAATGGTTCAAAAATGATAAATTTGTAACAACTAATGTCTTTCTTTCTTTATTAGAAAGATATTATTTATTTTTTCGTTACATGTGGTTAAAATAATTCCGTAGGCCAGGTTATTAGTTTCGAGTTATGTATCTAAGAATCACAAACTCAACTCACTGAACAATTAGTGTAGGTATCGTGTATGTGCACCCTTGCCCATGGAAATTCGATTTTATTGACTACATTTCGTCTTCAAGACTACAATTACTTCCTTCTGAAAATAGTACTGAAGTCAGTTTAAAAATTGACAATGTATTGCTGTATCAGAAGTGGTTTCACAAAGATCAAGAACTGACAATACGTTAAATGATTCTACAAAAAAGACACTACGTTAAATGCATATATGGATAAAATAGTATTGTAAAACAATATAAAAAATGAAACTATATTTCCTTGACACAACTTGAAGCAAGCTAGTCACAAATACCAAATCGAAACAACATTGAATAGTAGCTGCAAAAGTGTCTCTGTATGTTTAGAGAACCGAACTTAACTCACTTGTGTATATGTTTAGACATGCTCAAAAGTGTATCTTTATTCCTCTTTCCTTCACTGTAGGATCATGAGAAGACGGTGTAAACAGACTTTATAAAGCGACTAAGTTTCCCTAGAGATGAAATAAAGTGTCTCTAGTCCATAATATTTGGCCACTCACCAGTTGTAACATCCCAACTTTAGTTTGGCATGTTTTGCATTTAGAGCATGTGCATTTTATCATGGCATCATTTTAAAAACTTGCATTTGATTGTTTTGCATTCTTTTTAAAAGTATTCCAAAATCCTAATTTTAATTTTTCCAAGATAAATATATTTTTGTTTCGGATAAAAATAGTCCCCAATAGTCTTTTTAGACAGAGGACGATTTTACAAAAATTCAAAACTAGTTTGACTCAATTCCGAGTTCAAAATCAAAAGTTATAAAGAAAACAGGAAAAAGAATAAAGGAAAATGTTTTGAAAAAAACAACAGTCGACCGAGCTAGTTGGGCCAATTTCCAGCCCAACTCGGGCGCGCGCAGCGGCCAGCAGGCCAAGATTCGGCCCTTTTCACGAACCGTCATTGT
The DNA here is from genome assembly GCA_947311845.1 of Poa pratensis. NCBI lineage: Eukaryota > Viridiplantae > Streptophyta > Magnoliopsida > Poales > Poaceae > Poa > Poa pratensis. The sequence goes on from CAMZMU010000067.1 coordinate 32,927,215, forward strand.
TTTTTACCTGATCGAATCGGAAACCAGAGTTCGTCCAGAACTCGAGTTCTATCCCGAAAAATCTCCGATTCAGTTCAAATCTTTTGCCCCCTGCCCACGAAATCGCCCCCTTTAATACCCCCACCCCGTGCCATTCCGTCCCCGCAGAAATCACAAACCCTAGCCATCAAATCGATCTCGATTTCGAGGTCGAAATCCACCACCGCCGCCACCACCATTGACAGCGCCCCGGAGCTTCCGCCATCGTCGATAGGAGTGAGGAGGAGAAGGGCCGAGGGTACCTTCGAGCTGTCGAGACCGCCGCCACCGTTTGGTGCCGTCTCCAAGGCCGGGGGGACACCGGAGCGCCGCCGCCATCAGCAACGGATCTGACAGTCACCGTCGTTCTCCATTGTTCCCGGTGAGCAGCACCGTTCCCAGCACCTTTTCTCTCCCATCCATTAGATCTAGATCTAACGTTCCATATCAGATCACTTAACGAAAGGGTATCAACCAATCAAATCTCGCCACGTGTTTTATTCTTTTCTATTCTCGTTTTTATTCTCAGAAAACTTATAGAACTTGTTTAAATCATATCAAATCAACCGTAGATCCGAATTTTACAAACTTTATACCGTTGAAAAGCTAAAATTGCGATCTTTCCAGATCTGAAATAAAATCTGTAGTTTACCGAACCTTTATTCCTTGTACTTTAAAACCAAGTTCGGTCTAGTTATTTATATTTTAAAATCTATAGTTTATTTTAAATCGAATCTTTTTGCTATGGTTTCTAATTTGAATACCCTGTCCAGAGAGTTTTAGATCTTTTATTTATGAACTTATGAAATCCCTTATAGCTTCCATGAGGGTGGCGTCCTCCTCTGGGGTAAACCGCTGTCCGTGCACAAATTTAGATTCATCACTGCTGCCACCCTCTTCACCGTCACCACCTTCGATGCTAAATACCTCTACAGAATCAGCAAAGCTCACCCTCTTACCTTTGTTCTTTGACTGAGCTGCCTTCTTTTTCTTCTTTCCTTCTTCGATCCCCTCACTATCACCACATTCGATGCTAAATACCTCTGCAGAATCAGCAAAGCTCACCCTCTTACCTTTGTTCTTTGACTGAGCTGCCTTTTTTTCTTCTTCTTTCCTCCTTTGATCCCCTCACTATTACCACCTTCGGTTCTGAACACCTCCGCGGAATCAGCAAAGCTCATCCACTTAACTTTCTTCTTTGACTGAGCTGCCTTTTCCTTCTTCTTATTTTCTCCTTCGGTCCCCTCACTATCACCACCTTCGGTTCTGAACACCTCCGCAGAATCAGCAAAGCTCACCCGCTTACCCTTGTTCTTCGACCGAACAGCCTTTTCTTTCTCCTCCATTCCTTCTTGCGTCGCCTCCTTGCTCTTCCTTTTCTTCTTATCATTCGTACCATCTACATTAGCCTCCTCTCCCCATGCAGATGCAATCTCGCAAAATTCTGGTCTTGATTTATTGCCTTCCCTTCCCTTCTCCGTGACCTTTCCATTCTCCCTTTACTAGTATTTTTGGGTTGGCTGCTCTCTTCCAGCACGACTGGATGCTCCTTGTTTCTCTTCTTATCTTCTCTTGCCACAACTTGATGACCAGAACAAGCCTCGCCAGCATCACTACCCCTGGTTTTGCTCTTCTTCGACTTGCTAGACTGTTTCCCCTCAACCTTGTCTCTCTCTGCAGCTAAATTTTCAACAGTAGTAGAAAGTGTCTGCTTCTGGCTGCTCTCTTCCAGCACAGCTGGATGCTCCTTCTTTCTCTTCTTACCATCTACTGCCGCAACTAGATCACCAGCATCATTAAGCTTGTGTTTGCTCTTCCCTGACTTGCTAGACTGTTTCTCCTCAACCTTGTCTCTCTCTGCCGCTAAATCTTCAACAACCACGTCAAATATCTGCTCCTGCCCTTTCGTCCCAACTTCTTCCTCTTTTCTCTTCTTCCGCTCTTTCTTTTTCTTCTTGTCTTTCTTCACACTGTCGTTGCTAGTATCACCCTCGGCACGCTCCGGGTAGGGCTTTGCCGCCATCGTGCCAGGAGCTTCAGCCCGCTGCTTACCAGCAACAACAGTAGTCTGCTTCTGTTTTTTTTTCCAAAATGGGTAGGACAAGTTAGAGTTTGTGTATGCAGAACAACAAAAGAAGACATGAAACTTCATAGTAGCTGACATTTAAAGTGCAAATCGTCCATGGCATCGACTACGTCCCCCATGATTAAGTTGTGCGCAAGAACAAGAAAATTACAATGAACTGTCTCTACAGTAGCGAGAAATTAGAATTCGATATATTGCTGCTTGAATTGAAACAGGGACCCTCCTATGTTCTTCATTTGGGGGAATAGTTGTAAGCTGAGAAGTTGAGACACTCACCCAAATGACCGTGGTGCTGCTTGCTACGGTGGTGCTGCTTGCTACAGTAGCGAGAAATTAGAATTCGATATATTGCTGCTTGAATTGAAACAGGGACCCTCCTATGTTCTTCATTTGGGGGAATAGTTGTAAGCTGAGAAGTTGAGACACTCACCCAAATGACCGTGGTGCTGCTTGCTACGGTGGTTGCCCCGTCGGCCGTCGCAGAATCGCGATGGACGGTCGCCGGCGACTCGGCGTGCTCGTACTGGGCGGCTGGCCGTGCCTTTTGAGGGGGGTGCCGGTGCGCGGCGGACGGGCGGCAGCCGGGTGCTGGAGGTACGGTGTCTTGGAGCTGTGCGAGCGGCGCGGGGACACGTCGGCGGCGGCGGCGGCGGCGGCGGGAGGGAGACCGCGACACCGACGGGCGGCGCTGGCAGCTGGTTAGGGCTGGGGAGCGTCTTCGGGCCTGCAGTAGGCGTTGTTGGGCCCAACGAGCCGGGCTCAGATTACTTTCGACAAGACTCGCTCGAATCTGATCTCGTGCAAACCCACGCACTTCTGATCTGGATCTGTATTCTGCTAAAAAAACTTCTGATCTGTATAATCCGTCGAGTAAAAAAAACGAGACCCAAGGGCACTAGCACCCAGGGCTTACTTTTATAGAAGAAAGGAGCTACAAGCAGCGCCCGAGCCGAGACTCGAACCCGGGTCGCTGGGCAGCCAGCACCGGCTAGCTAACCACTGGCCCTCTGACCAGTCTATATAATCCGTCGAGTAAAATGCATGGGAGGTCACTGTATTTGTACGCACTGTTCGCCACGATCACCGTGCTTCGCGATACACGAATTACGGTCACTGAATACACAGAGCTTGTTCATGGGAGGTCACTGTGCGACGTACAGCGCCGTATCGGCCGACGTGGCTACTTGCGGACCCCGCTGTCAGTGTCTACACGCCGTTCCGGTGTCCGCCCGCGGTGGCAGTTTTGCGACAAGGCCCCTCCTGGCTTATTCAGATCGCGTGGACGCCCTCCCGCCACCATCAAAAGAGGCAGGTGACCTCTGTCTCCGTCATCCTCGCGATCGTGTTGAGGAGGCGGTGAGAGCAAGGTGGTGGCTTTGTGGCGGGACGGAGGCGGCGGCGGCAGCGGCGGCCGCGAGCTGTTGACGTCGGCGAGTGGTGACGGTTTCCTCTCCGGCTATCATGCCGGTCATGTCTCCGCGGCGGCGTCCAGAAGGCGACCCTCCTCTGTGCTACGGTGAGCCCCTAAATTCGCAGTTCTCTCCGGCTAGAAATCAGGTGTTTCGCGTTAGGGTTTAGTTTATCCCCTCCTTTTTGCGTTCGTGTTGGTAATCAGGTCGATTTGACTCGTTTGCTGTCGATTTGGGGGAGATTCCGCCGTGGTGTGATTTGGGGGTTTGGGTAGGGTTTACCAAGATCATCTTTTTGTGTACGAAAGCTACATTTTTTCACACGATTTATGACCGAATGTTGCTGTATGTTCTTGTTCCAGGGTGTGGAAGCAAATATTTCTCAGTAGGAATCAACCATGGGGGGTACTTTCTAGGCAGTGGGACTAACAGGAGCTATGTAGATGGTTCAGTGATATGGTTTGATCAAGTAGATACAGTAACTTGGTCACACTTGATGGTTGAGAACTTGGTTGAGGAAATAGGCTATGAAATGCAGGGGAGGATCAAGGCCCATTACCTGATTCCAATCTTAGCTATGAGTAACAATGGATTGAGGCAGATAAGAGGGGAGCATGACACAAACCAAATGGCTCTGTTTGTTGGAATGGGTCACCATTTCATCAACATGTACCTGGATCATGATGATTCCATCAGAAGCATGCAATGGGATGATGTTGTGCAGTACCCAGTAGCACATCTTCCTCCTGTCATCAGCCCAATGAAACCACTTCAGACAGTACTGGAAATTGATGAAGCAAGTCCACATCAACAACATGCAGAGCAAGATAGTGTTCAAAGACCATCTTCAGAGCAGCATACAGTGCAGGAAGAAACTGTAGTACCAATACAAGCACTTTATCCAGAGATAGAACAGCCAACAAGAAAGGCAAGAAGGGAGGGATTAAGGGCAAATATCAGTAAGAAGATTGTAGATGAAGATGACTCAAGTGCAGGCAGTGATGCTGAGGATCCTGACTATGTGGACTCAGAACATGACTTGACTGACGATGATGAGGACCTGAATGCAGATAAGGTAGATGAAGATGATCCCAAGGCAGATAGGAAGGTATGGAAGCAAGTAAAATCAGAGATGGATGGTTGCAATGATGGTTACTCAGAAGATGAAGACTTATGGGGGCCAGATTCAGATGAGGATAATGTGAACATCAGGCCTGCAGTGGTTAGGGCTGGGGAGCGTCTTCGGGCCTGCAGTGGGCGTTGTTGGGCCCAACGAGCCGGGCTCAGATTACTTTCGACAAGACTCGCTCGAATCTGATCTCGTGCAAACCCACGCACTTCTGATCTGTATTCTGCTAAAAAAAAATCTGATCTGTGTAATCCGTCCGTGCATATCCCGTGAACCAACTTTCCATGTAGAGCTCGTTTTTTAAGCCATAACTAGCTTAATGCCCGTGCGTTGCAACGACAAAACTGACATGTGTCAGAGAAGTCTTTTTACCATATGTGTAAATATTTTTGCCTCTTTTCACCGCTTGGTTAGACGAACCTACTGTTCATATTCTCACTTATTGCTTCAAATGTCAAAGCCTAATTGCATTCACGATCTCGTACTAACCATATAATCCATCTATCTGATCACTTGGGTCCCATTGCGGTTCACCATGTGGGTGATGTTGTTGCTCTTGGTCTTCTTGGCGGAGGTGGCCATCATTAGCTTGGCGCCGGGGTTCTTGACCATGAAGAGGTTATGGGTGCATATGTTGATCCCCATTATGGTGGTGGGGTTCTCCATCTTCATGTCGATGGCACTCATGATGTTGCCCATTATGGTTGTGGGGCGCTCCATGAAGGGAGTAGTCACGAGATGACTCATCATGATGGCGTGAGCTCCTTTTGCATGTAGGGCTTGAGTGACGCCTTCCTTGTGGCTTGGCAAGTTTGGTGATTGCTTGATGTAGAGCTTGGTGTTGGGTAACGCGCTACGCAAAACAAAAATTTCTAGCGCGATAACCAAGATCCAATGCAAGGATGGAGGTAACGGATCATACCCTCGTGTGTCGAACTAGCGGAAGTTTGTCGATGACAAGGTTGATGAAGACCGAGTCGATCCCCGCAACATAGACGCATCTAGTCGCGAGGAGATGTATTATCCCACGGACGGCTCCACGGGCGGCTCCATGAACGGCTCCACGATCAAGTGCTCCAAGTGTTGCACCTCCATGGTATTCACACGTACGATGTTAGCAACACCGCGTCGAAGTGTGATCAAGCACACGGTCGAAGCGGGAACGTGTCGATGAAGATCCGGCAGCGCTTCCACAGTCCTGACTAGATTAGATCTAATCGGAGGTAGTACTCGGGCAGCGCTCCGGCGATGGTGATGAAGTAGATAGCCTCCATATGATGATGACCATGAGAGTAGGAGAAGGAGAAGGCCGAGGCGGCGCCGGCACGAGGAGGAGGCGGCGCACGGCGACGGGCGGCGCGCAGCACGCGGCGGCTAGGTTTTCGGCCGCGTCGGGTGCTGTGGCTTGGAGGGGGAAAGGGCTGCGACTTGTGTGCCTTTATATAGGTGGCAAGGCCCCTTGGGTCGGCCAAGACCTGCCCCCAAAGTTTGGGCGTGTTCGGGTAGGATTCCTCCAGTTTAATCCTACTCCAAAACTGCCTTATTTGCCCAATACGAAATTGCCTTGGGCAACTTTCCTTGCCCCTTAAGGCAAACGTGGATTCACCTATTATGGAACCTTCCGGACTACCTAAGATAGCCCGGGACATCCCGGACCCTTCCAGAACCTTCCATAATATTCCGCACCCTTTAAGACCTTCCAAAACCTTCCATATATGCCCGAAATCATTCCAGACACACCCGGGACTATACCGGACACTACCGGGATCATCCGGGACCTCTCGGAACCATTCCAAGATCATCCGAGACACTCTCGGAACTCTTCTCTCTTTCCATAATATGTTTGGAATATTTCCGTACACTCTCGGCGATATTCCGGACACCTCCGTCACATCCCGAGACTCTCCGAACTTACTTCGTAATTACTTCATTCACAAATCTTGCATCGCACTCACATTCTAAATGTTACTAACTCTTAAGTGTGTGACCCTATGGGTTCGGATATATGTAGACATGTCCGGAGCACATTCTGATACAATGATTAATAGCGGTACCTTGATGCACATATTAATCCCTACATATAACACGGAGATCTTTATCGTGTGAACCATTTGTATCTCTCTATTATATCTCGTATCACTTGTCGATACTTCGCATTGCCCGAGGGGAAACAATTAGGGTTACCCTCGTTATCCGGCATGCACTCTTTACTCATACCGTACTATCGGTTTTGTTGTGATTAACAACTTGATCACGTGTCCGGCCAGACGATGACGAACATCATTGTACATGAGCGGCCCAGAGCGTATCTTCTCCATCGTCAGGAGTAGTGACTCCTATGACTACATCATATGCGACATTGGCATATTATCTGGTAAGAGCGAAGACCAATCTTTATAGTTACCCAGTCATGGTGTAACGTTTGAAAGATCCCGCTACGTCCATATCATATCCAAGTCGATATATGTCGCATGGTAGAACGATGACAATAATGAGAATAATTAATAATACCGATAACCAAATTGACGACATGTTTCACGGTATGTTGAATTGGGTCTATCCATCGTCGTTGTTCTCCCAACAACTCCGATCTCATATATCACTGGCAAACTCTTACAACACTTTGTCGTTTTCCCCTATAGTCACGAAACCGTAACTATCGATGATACATGAACCAGTTATAGAAGCATAAGCGGGGACATCTTATTGGTGTTTATAATTCCACACATGTATTAGGGTTTTCCTCCAAATACTCATTATCTGGAACTAATACAGTTATAGCATAGAATAATAAACTTAATCATGAACAGGAAATATAGAATAATACAACTATTATTGCCTCTAGGGCATATTTCCATCAGTCGTCCACTTGCACTAGAGTCAATAATCTAGTCAATATTTTGCACACTTAACACCTATGGCTTACCGGTGTTATTTATGTACATGTTGCATGTGGTCAACTTCATCATCGGATCTGACACGTTCAGGTCTTTGTGTATTTGCATATCTTTGCGTCCGCACGCATCGCTCATTTTCAAATGAGATGGTATTGTATAAGTTTGGTCAACCGGTGGGACCTTAGCTCCTCGGCAAGAACTATGTTGCCAATATTGTCACACAATAGATCTTTATAGTACCAGCACGCTTGGAACTACACCAAGTTCAATAAAGAACAGTTTTTACACAAACGCCCTCCTTTGATGCTACTAGAGCATTTATACTCAACCTTCGTTGTAGTATCCGTCACAATGTTTAACTTTGGAACTCATCCAAATCCAACATGGAATTTTACTTCCAGTACACTGCGCCACCTTCTCTTAAACACATAGCCTAATTGAGATAAAAATATTTGTATCTATGACAATCAACCGTTTTGTCAATTCTGCATACAAAGTATATTCTTAGTTCTTCCAAAGCACATAAGAATATTCTTACTATTGTCCAATGATCATCATATGCTTCACTCTGGTATATGCTCCTAACACTTAGAGCATAGGACATATCTGGTAGTGTACATATTATGGTTTACATGACCGATAAAATCATTCACGCGGTTTTACTCATCAAGTGTCAAACACTTGATTTTTGCTCCAACCTCTTCCATGCGGCAAGAACCCTTCTTGTCGTTTCCATATTGAACTAATTCAATATTTCAACTATGTACTTTGGCATAACAATATCAGGCGACTCAATCTATCCCTATAGACATTGATGCCCAATATGTCGTCCACATAAAGTATTAGAAATACGTACTAGTGCTCCCACTTACTTTCTTGTAAACATACAAGCATCTTCACGTTCCTGATGAAACTAAACTCTTTAACAATTTCATCATAGTGAAGATTCCAACTCTATGATGCTATCTTCGACCATCGAAGTTTGCACACGTTTCTAGCACCCTTTGAACTAACAAAACACTTGGGTCGTGTCATGTACACGTCCTCGATTAGTACTCCTTGGAAGGAACATTGTTCTGTTATTCAACTATCATATCTTGTGAATATGTAGTGGTTGCTAGAACAATCCATACAGACTTTAAGCATCGCTATGGAAGATCCAATCTTGTCATAGTCAACTCTTTGAACTTTGTCGTAAACTCTTTTTTGACAAGTCGAGCCTTTTATGAATGTGAACATCCATGTCTGTTTCTTCATAGATCCATTTACGTTCGATAGGCACCATGCCTTCGGGAGGGTCTACCAAGCTCCAAACTTGATATTACGTATATGGATACTATCCTGGATTTTATATGACGTTAAGCCATTTTAACGGAGTCAGGGCCCATCATCGCTTCTTTGTATGTAGTCGGTTCATCATAGTCTAACAATAATGCTTCCCAAGCTACTTAGTTCAATAGTAGCTTCGATTTCCGGGACTACAACCTTTTGTAGGCGCGGGAGCTTTAGGCGCCATAGCGATCTCCAGAACCTTTCTGGTGCTGCGCTACTTTGCTTATCTAGCTCTGATTCAATGATCGCATCGAGCTCTATTGTCCTCCCACTCAGACCTTTCACGAGATTATCCTTCTCGAGAAATACAAAGTACTTGGCGACAAAACACATTTTGTCTTAGGTTCTGAGGTAGAAGGAATTCCCAGCGGTTTTCCTGGGAAAACTTACAAAGATGCATTTTGGTTTGTAAATGATTTACATATGCCTAGCATACCAAAATTCAAGAAAAGACAACTTGGGTTTTAACCCATGCCATAACTCATATGGTGTCCTTTCAACAGTTTATGATGGTGCTCTATTTAGTGTAAACACACTAGTCTCTAAAGCATAATCCACAAAAATATAACGACAGTTTTATTAATTTCATCATAGATCTAACCATGTCCAACAAGGTTCGATTACATCTCTTGAATACTACACACTCCTGTGGCGTTTCGGGAGGTGCAAGTTGTGGAACAATTTCACAACTCTTTGATGCTTGCTAAAGTGGTAACTCAAATATTCCTTTCTATGATCCAATCATAGACACTTGATTTTCTTGTTACGATGGTTTTTCTACTTCACGCTGAAATTCTTTGAACCCTTTCAAATGTTTCATACTTCTTTCTCATCAAGTAGACATACACATTTATATCGACTTGAATCATTGTTGAAAGTATATGAAGTATAAGAATCCACCACACGTGGCTACGTATAATAGAATACACATATCAACATGTATGATATCCAATAAGTTAGCCTTCCGTTCAATATTGGCCTTTGAACGAAGCTTTGGTCGTTTTAGATAAGTCTCACAAGCGTCAAACAATTCAAAATCAAATGACTCCAAAGATCCATCAACATGGAGTTTGTCATGTGTTTCTTTCTAATATGACCTAAACGATGGTGTCACTATTAATTGAAATTCAAACCATTAGCCTTGTGGCGTTTAGCGTCAGTGTTATGATGTGTGTATTACCTTCGAGATTTTAAATAATTAATCCACTATGGATCACAACTTTAAGTTCGAACAACTGTTGTTCTCATAAAGCCGGAACTATGTAACAAGTACTAAGTTCTTATAACAAATCTCAAAGGCTAGGTGCGACGCCAACGGTGAAGACAATAACAACTTGTCTCAGTTCACAACGTGCATCATCACCACATCCTTTGCTAGTTACTTAGGCCATTGTATTTCTTGTATTGCGTTGCTTTGTATGACACTTCGTACCAACCAATTCAGTATCCAATACTTCAAGAATTACATTGTTAACCAACAAAGAATACATTAATAACTTGTATATCATCTATATAGTCATGAGCTAGATTTTTCTAGACTTTCTTTTCTGCCATACAATTCTTGCAATTGTCCTTTCGGTTTATCTCTCTTTGTAGAAGAATCACCCAACATCAATAGTAGCGCCAACTTCATTGGCACATATTCCTAGGCTTGTTAGTCATGAACTATCACCCTTGGATTTACACTTTTGGAGTTGATGTATTATTCACTATCATCACATGACTAGCGTTCTTTCGGATTCAACTTTTAGCAATCTTTAAGTATAGTAAAATTTTACCCATACTCATTATCCATCTTCTCATGACTACTTCACGATGAAGCTACTATAGCTCAGAAGGATGGATATGAGAATAATATCAGTGCCAAACATTTCGGGTGATTTAGGCGCCTAGCGCCTTCAATCCCTTCATACACCCATACAATATGAGCACATGTTGTGGCACCAAATAATTCCATTCATCTTGCAACCAAACAAAGTTTTAGACATTGAATATCTTTGACTCTTTGCTTGTTTCTGAAACAATCTTTTTAGCTCCAAGAACACTTCGATTCTCAAAACAACTTTTGAAGTTCAAGTTTCATGGAGGCAAGTATGACACTAGATACTAAATTAGAATCATCACTCTTTGCTAAAACCGCATGGAGCACTTGAGGATTTACCGAAAGTTTGCAATATGACTCAGTCTTTAATTGATACAATCTAACAATACGGTACTAGTCCGTAAAGTAAATACTAGATATCTATAGTTTTTCTATCTCAATTTACAAACTAGGTGTAGGTAGATAATGGATGCCAATGACTACTATGAATTATGCTAATTCACCTAGATTTATTAGTTCATGATTAATGGAGCACCCAAATTAATTAACAACTAAATTATTTTGTAGCTCCCACTGAAATCAATATCTCTCATGATTGATACTTAGTGATTCAAGATCCGCGTAATACTTCCCGACACCAATGTGTGCATCGCGCATCGGGGTGTAAAACCGGTAGGTAACCATACGAATCACGTCTCCACATGATTCTTGTTGATCTTTCGATCCTTGTGTTCCATACTCTAGATCATCTAGGTAGTATGTCAAGTGAACCTTCGTACACCAGCTGTGCAACAGTTTTGCACCCAACGTTATGCACTTCGTTAGGAGTACTCATGTGATCATGATGCATCCAATTCAAAATACATTCTACGTGGTCGCCTAACTTAGGATGAACACCTTTAACTTGATATTTTAAGTGAGAGATCACCCCATTTATTACTACTCTACCAAGCAACAAACAAGGTGCATAAAAGGGTTAACATCACATGCAATTCATATAAGTGATATGGTATAGCACTTCGCGCCAATGATCTCCATCATCAACGGCTTCTGGCGCCGGGGACTCATCCATGCGCCACGGGCATAGCATCGAGGTCCATCGTTGCTTGATCATCATCGCCATCTTGTTGCTCTTACAACTATTGCTACTCTAGCTAATAAAGTAAAAATAACCTATGGCTATTACAATAATATTATGACAATCATAGCGGCTCCTGCCACTCATGCCCTTGCGAATTTACAACATGATTCATTGCATACATCACATATAACACATTGCAAACTTCAGCTATACCACATCACTTCCCTGCAAAAACGAGTTAGACGCCTCTAACATGGCTTGCTAACTTACGGGGCTCTATGGTTGCGTAGAGAACCGTTCTTTACCTACGTGGTAAGAAAGCACCATGATTCAATTGAAGTGCTATTTAACTTGTTCGGGGTGTGTCCCCTTTGTACTATAAATAGCATAAAAGCTTCACGAAACATCATCACATACGCGTGACCCCCGTGTGGATTTCAACCAACTCCATATAAGCCACAACGTGCAAAATTTCTCTCATGCTAAAGTGTGAAAAACCGACACCGGGCTAAGTTGTTTCACGTACCCGAAGCATGTTTCACAAGCGAGTCTCGATCAAAGATCGTAAAGTTGGCCCCGGCCGCTAATCACACAATACCGCCGAGATCAAAATTGCCACAGTTAGGAAGCACGACAAGGTCAACAATGCCGGAATTCAAAGATTCCTATATCCGTACATGTGCCTACGCATATACCGCTCTGATACCACTGTTGGGGAACACGCTAAGCAAAACAAAAATTTCTAGTGCGATAACCAAGATCCAATGCAAGGATGGAGGTAATGGATCATACCCTCGTGTGTCGAACTAGCAGAAGTTTGTCTGATGACAAGGTTGATGAAGACCGAGTCGATCCCCGCATCATAGACGCATCTAGTCGCGAGGAGATGTATTATCCCACGGACGGCTCCACGTGCGGCTCCATGAATGGCTCCACGATCAAGTGCTCCAAGTGTTGCACCTCCATGGTATCCACACGTATGATGTTAGCAACACCGCGTCGAAGTGTGATCAAGCACACGGTCAAAGCGGGAACGTGTGGATGAAGATCCGGCAGCGCTTCCGCAGTCCTGACTAGATTAGATCTAATCGGAGGTAGTACTCGGGCAGCACTCCAGCGATGCTGATGAAGTAGATCTCCTCCATATTATGATGACCATGAGAGGAGGATAAGGAGAAGGCCGAGGCGGCACCGGCTCGAGGAGGAGGCGGCGCACGGCGACGAGCTACGCGCGGCGGCTAGGGTTTCGGCAGCGTCGGGTGCTGCGGCTTGGTGGGCGCAAGGGCTGCGACTTGTGTGCCTCTTGGGGTGCCCCTTGGTGCCTTTATATAGGTGGCAAGGCCTCTTGGGTCGGCCAAGACCTGCCCCCAAAGTTTGGGCTTGTTCGGGTAGGATTCCTCCAATTCAATCCTACTCCAAAACTGCCTTATTTGCCCAATCCGAAATTGCCTTGGGCAACTTTCCTTGCCCCTAAAGGCAAACATGGATTCACCTATTATGGAACCTTCCGGACTACCTAAGATAGCCCGGGACATCCTGGACCCTTCTGGACCTTCCAAAACCTTCCATATATGTCCAAAATCATTCCGAAAGACACCCGGGACTATACCGGACACTTTCGGGATTACCCGGGACCTCTCGAAACCATTCCGAGATCATCCGAGACACTCTCGGAACTCTTCTCTCTTTCCATAATATGTTTGGAATATTTCCGCACACTCTCGGCGATATTCCGGACACCTCCGTCACATCCCGAGACTCTCCGAATTTACTTCGGAATTACTTCATTCACAAATCTTGCATCGCACTCACATTATAAATGTTACTAACTCTTAAGTGTGTGACCCTATGGGTTCGGATATATGTAGACATATCCGGAACACATTCTGATACAATGATTAATAGCGGTACCTTGATGCACATATTAATCCCTACATATAACACGAAGATCTTTATCGTGTGAACCGTTTGTATCTCTCTATTATATCTCGTATCACTTGTCGATACTTCGCATCGCCCGAGGGGAAACAATTAGGGTTACGCTCGTTACCCGGCGTGCACTCTTTACTCATACCGCACTATCGATGTTGTTGTGATTAACAACTTGATCACGTGTCCGGCCAGACGATGACGAACATCATTGTACATGAGCGGGCCTAGATCGTATCTTCTCCATCGTCAGGAGTAGTGACTCCCATGACTACATCATATGCGACATTGGCATATTATCCGGTAAGAGAGAAGACCAATCTTTATAGTTACCCAGTCACGGTGTAACGTTTGAAAGATCCCGCTACGTCCATATCATATCCAAGTCCATATATATCTCATGGTCGAACGATGACAATAATGAGAATACTTAATAATACCGATAACCAAATTGACGATATGTTTCACGATATGTTGAATTGGGTCTATCCATCGTTGTTGTTCTCCCAACAACTCCGATCTCATATATCACGTTTTGCCCTATAGTCAGGAAACCGTAACTATCGATGATACATGAACCAGTTATAGAGGCATAACCGGGGACATCTTATTGGTTTTTATAATTCCACATATGTATTAGGGTTTTCCTCCAAATGCTCATTATCCGGAACTAATACAATTATAGCATAGAATAATAAACTTAATCATGAACAGGAAATATAGAATAATAGAACTTATTATTGTCTCTAGGGCATATTTCCATCACTTGGAAGTGGGCATTTGATTGCGCCACCCATTGCCGATCACGGTACTCCCTCGCCGAGATTGCGTCATCAAGACGGGTGTTGAGGCTTGCAACTTGATCCTCTAATTCTTGACGTTGTACCCATAGGTGACGTCTTTGATGCAAAGTCACCCTTGTTGTTGTTGTCGAGGATGTCATCGCCTCTATGCTTCTTGGCTCTAGGCATGGCTCACCAAACAAGTGTAGTCATGGTGGAAAGTGAAAATACCCAAGTGTTCTCACCTTTTGAGACTTTTGGATATGAATGTTCAAAAATGGAGAGCAAATCGGACTCAAGACACACGCGAAAGTCACACACAAAGGCTTATGGTGGTGGGTTAGAAAAGTGGAAATGCAATTCAAACCAACCGAATAAAAAAGCAAGGTCAAAACTGTGTAAGATCCAAAAGATCCAATGACAAAAGGCAAGGGACAAAAATGTGAACCGGAAGCCTATACTACACACACACGCGGTGGGAAAATTGGGGTTAGTACGATGAAGGCTGTGAAAATAGCCATCTTTTCTCATGATTAAATGTTTTATTAAGTCAAGCAATTGGCTAAATATCTCTCTAATGTGCCACTAATGACTAATTATTGCAAAGATGTGCAATTCCTCCTTTTTTTGTGTGATGTGCAGGAAATCAAGTTTTTATGGCGAAATCAATGCATATTATTGAAGATTATCTCGTCACCAACACAGCCAAGTCAACCACGGTCGAAAAGGCGGTTCCAGGCGAAATAGCGACCACCCCTACGGGCGATGCCCGCCCGTACTGTCCGCTTGTACTGCCCGCCGGAGCCTTCCTTAGGTCAAACGCAACAACTTCTGTGAAGGGAGGGAGATCATTCGACACACCAGCCGCCGCAGAACAGAGTCGCCATCCACCAGATCCATCCACATCCATCGAAGGAGATCCACCACCATAGTTCATCTACTCCTTCTCCAATCCCCTGCATAGCCATAGCCATCACTTTGTAATTGAGATCTCCTTGAGAATTGGCGACCGTTTGAAGGCAACAATCTTTGCCACTTTTCGTTGGGACTCCAAGTGCAGATTGTTGTAGCGAGCTTTTTTTCCCCACAAGGGTGACTCGAGGGTTTATATCGAACTCTCGGGGAACTAGATGTGGGAAGTTGATTCTTCTTGTCCTTGTCAAGTAATCTGAAAAGCAAAATAAAATGACTTGTGTCCCCAACTCCACCAAGTGGTTGTCAAGCACAAGGTTTCGTATTAGTAATATGAAATAACAATGCAAATAAAGTAACTAAGTAAAGTAAATAAAGTATCTAAATGCAAACTAGATGATATAGATGAAGATAACGTTGTTTTTGGGTTTTTATGAGTGATTGCAAGTATGGAAAGTATTTTTGTATTTTCGAAATAATAAATTGCAGAAAATAAAAGTGATGATAAAAGTTTTGGAAAGGTGTTTCTTATGATTAAAATTGGACCGGGGTTCATGGGTTCACTTGTCTACTCTCTTTTGAAGTTGTGGTGATCACAAAACAATTCATCAATGATAAATATTCATGGAACTTCTATATGTGTATGATAAGCATTCATATGGGCATCACGTCCTAACATAAAGATGATATTACACATCTTCCTTATACTCCAAAAGAAAGGGAAACTTCCATGCAATCTTGAATTAAGAACAAATCGGAGTATAGCTTTAAGTAATATGACATGATGTTTGAAACACAAATATGCTACCTTGATCTAACAAGATTATCTCACTGTCACATGATAATTATAGCACATGATTTCACTTTATCCCTAGTGAGGCAGCGAAGGAAAGGTAAAAACCAAAGTAGATCTTGAATAAAGTTGTCACAATTCAATCACTACCACCATGCTACTCCATCTAATACACACTTCTCCCCATACAAGATCTTGCATACAAGTTGGATCAAAACAAGTAATTAAGATCGGGGTGCATGATATGCATCTATCAATACATCTTACACAAAATAGGTTCCAATCTCATAGATCAAATCATAGAATAAAGATCCACCAAATAGGAATTACATATATGACCATAATCATGTTGGGCAACTCATATGGTACTAGATCTATGAAGAACAAGAGAGAAATAGATCAAGCTACTGCCACAAACCCATAGTCCAGAGGTGGAGTACTCCCTCTTCATCATGGTGATGATGTTGGAGACGTTGGAGGAGATGGAGATCCCTCCGGAGGCGGCTCCGGCGGAGTTTCCCCATCCAATCTTGGCTGAATCTGACTCTGTTTGGTGGTGTTTTTGTCTCTGGTGTGCTCTGTGTCGAGGACGCCCCGGGAGGGTCCTTATATAGGGGTTTTTAGGTCAAGAGAACTCCGTGGGCGAAAGAATCAAGGCAACCGGACGGCCGAGGAGCAAAAGAGGGGGGCTCGCGCGCCCACCTAGGCTGGGCACGCCCCTGCCCTCTTTTGGGCCTCAGGGCCCATCTTGTGAGGTCCTTGCGCTCCAGATGCTTCTCGTGGATAAAAAATGACATCCCCAAAAGCTCAGGTCCATTTGACTTCGTATAGGTCCTGAAACATCAAAAACATTGAAAACTGGGTTTTTCTGCCCTGCAGGGTTATAACCAAAATAAAGGGGATCACTGGTAAATCCCCAAAAATCAATGTAAAACATGGATATAACATTATATATGATGCAAATATGTGGGTAATCATGTCAACAAACTACAAAGTTCATGTATGCATTTTACATGCATCAACATCCCCAAGCTTAACCTATGCTCGTCCTCGAGCATGAAGGTGATAAAAATAAACATGGACTTTGGAGTTTGTTACTTTGCTTCATTTATTATCATGCAAGGTTCATAAGTTCAAATCTTTTCATTAAAACATAATATGCAAGTGTACTATCAAGTTATACCTTTTTCACATCCATAAGCATGTTAAACAATAAGTAATGGAGTAACAAAATAAATGAAAGGTAGAACAAACCATCAAGCACACTTTGATGAACCTATAGAATGAGAGATTCTTCCAACTTTGGCATTGGTGTTTTATGCCTTTGACTCTTTGACTTTGGGCTACTTCTTAGTTTAATGCCCATGACTGGAAGACTCACTTCTTAGTTTTATGTCAGATGTTTTGCATCTCGTACCGAAAGTAAGCATTGAATACATATGTTAAACCTCCATAAAAGAATATAAAAATAAAGATTTGAGCTATGTAGTTCATGTCAACAATACTAATAAGGATGGGGTTCCAAGTAGCTTTTATTTCAAAAGTTGCATATGGTTTATGTTTCACATATCTTACAAGTTGTTTGTCCATGAAAACCTTACCCCATGAACTTGCACTCCGCTGTTACTCAACTTAGGCCTTTCATTGCAGGCTTAATGGATTTATCACAGAAAGTATCTTTGAGGTACCTCCTGTCCCTGTGTAGTGATATGCCCCCACATGTTTCTTTTAAGCATAGGAAAAAATGGTTTTTCCGCGGTCATGTTCATAAGGGGGCAATCTCCCTACTCCAAAAGACAAGAAAACAATCATGAATCATTTAGACCAATTTCTTTTGAAAGAGGTTTGTCATCATGTTGAAGCTTACACCATGTGAACATGGCTTTGGCTGGCGGCCCAAGTACGATCTCCAACCATGCCCACTCCAGTATGCACAATTTATTTCGCAGCGATGCAATCCATGACCAGAATAATTCATGATGATCAATACTTAATACCAATCATGATGATCAATAATAAATGTTGAAAGCTTTGTACCATAGTTTAGCTCACAAAACAACTTATAAGGTGAGAAAAACATAAAGTTCCATAGTGGTATCACCCCAAACCTTACTTTCTTATGAGCTTTAAAATACACAAAAAGGATGTTTTAAGATTGTTTGGAGGATTAACATACATATTATACTTGGAAGTAGCATTTGCCACATAGGTAGATATGCCTAGTCTACTTTTAGGGGTTTGGATCAAGTCTTAGCTTGCATTGAGAAGGCTTAGCAAAAAGGGATCTAAAGAGTGTGCCATCTAGTTCATAGTGCCAAACATTTATTTTCTCACCTTGCTCCTTAAAGTTAAACATAAATAAGCATGAGCAAAATTTACAATTTAATAGGCACAAACAAATCATACTTCATAGAAAGTACTTAAGCTTAAAAACTAGGCACACCATAAATTTCAGCTTTTTGCTTTTATCCCCCCTTTTCTTTTATATCAAGGCATTCATATTCAGTTTTAATCTTTCATGGAAAACTTTCTTTTCAGTAGCTTAATCATAAATATGCATAATGATAGTGATGGTGGTCCTTTTTAATGCAAACAAAAGTGGAATAAGAAAAACAGACGCTCCAAGTTTCTGCGATAGAATTATGTTGCTCGAAAAAAAAAGTTTAGAGGTTTGCAAACCGAGAGTTTAATAGGTCCAGTGGGGTGTCGTGGGCATCCCCAAGCTTATGGTTTTCACCATTCTTGGATTGCTCTTGGTGTGGTGTTCCTCCATTCCCTGTCAAAAAACTTCAACACAAAACTTTTTCTCCCATCTCGTTTCTGAGAGGTGACATTAGTAGCACAAAGGTATAATAGTTGCTGCATATATATCAAAGACAAAATTCTTTTAAAATGTTCCAACAAGTATATAATGTTTCTACAAATCCCTAGCATATAATATAGCTCATGGCAATCATTTAGAAGCACTTGGGAATGGTTAAAACAAAACATGGCAGAATCTGTCCAGATTTTCAGCATCAGCAAAACGAATTTTATTCGGCCACTTAGACATGTCAGGAATTTTAGCCAATTGTTTTGCATACAGAGGATGAAAAGTTGTAAATGGTGTGTAAATATGAGCGCAAACGGAGTTACAGAAAAAATCAGAGAATTTTTCTACTAAAAACTGTTCTGCAGGAATTTGCTACTCCATATGTTTTAACAACTTTTAACATCCAAGATGGGTTCCACTTGGTACTTTATTATTAACTATCAGCAAAGACACTTAAAATGACTCTTTTTAACAGTAAACAAACAAGAAAAATAAAATACCAGGTTGCCTCCCGAAAAGCGCTTTCTTTATAGCCATATAGCTAGGCTTTACTTACTTGATTAAGTGATATGGAATTCATGTGGTAGCTTGTGCCTCTTAGCTACCTCCTTCTTCCTTGGGAAGTGTTCCATGCATTATATCTGGGTCCCATGGTGTGCTCATACCAATAAAAGTAATAATCAAGTTGAAACATGGTAAAAAGCAACTCAAGATATGGGAACAATAACTACGAAGTCTCACTTTTTTTCCCATGCATTGGCATTTTATATATGACTAAATCAAAGTAAATAGAGGCATGCCATTGCATATTATCAGTAGGTGAATGCAACATATAATTGTTAGTAGAATAAAGAGGGAACTTATCACCTCCTCTTTCATAGTAGTTGCAAGCACTAGAAGAAAATTTAATGTTATAGCCATTTAAAGCATGCAAGTTTAATAAGTTTGTTATATAAAGAGGATCATTATAATTATCATGGCATTCATTAGCATGCTTTCCTCTTTCAAAATAGTTGCTACTACTATTTTCAATCTTAAGATCATGGTTGCAATCAAGATTTCCAACAAAAGGTAGTTGCAAACCACATATGTATTTCCTAGCAAGTTCATATTTCTCCTCTAAGCTTAAGCCAGGAGAACTCAAGAATAAAGTAGGACTCTGACTAATAAGAGTATCATCATGAACACCAATAATATCATTTTTATCCTTATGTATTATAGAAGGAGGATTAACAATAGGAATAGGACCATCATCTAAAGCATTATCATATAGCATATCTAAAACACAATCCTCATTATCATTAATAGTTTTACTAGTATCATTACTAGCAAGCATAGGTGCATCATTAGTTTCATCATAATAGGAAGGGTTCTCATAAATAAACATTTGTGTTTCAGTTCCTACACAAGAAATGCATGGATTTTCATAAATGACAAATGTGTTTTGAATTTGAGTGTTACTATCATTTGTTGGTGGTGAAGGTGGAAGATCCCTCTCTTCCCCAAGCTTAGGTTTGACTATATCTTCTTGCAAAGTATTAGTACTTTCCAAGGCAGCAAGAGTTCTTTCTTTATATTTAATAACATAAGGATTATCACTAAATTCGTCTATGCAAATTTGGAGGAAAATAGATATGTGTCCTTTCATTACACGAGCATCATGACTAGTTTCAAGTTTTTCATTCATAAGAGAGTCTAGCTCATGGGCTCCCACATAGGTAATATATTTCTCAACTTGTTCTATATCATGGCATGAAAATTTACACTCTTGATAAGAAGAAATAATAGGATCACTATTGTGCTTACATTGATAGTGAGAGTGTTTATAGTCTTTTCTAGTGCAACAAGTTATATCATGTGATTCACAAAAGTCAATAGCCATTTGGTTGAGATGTGTAAGCAATTCATCCATTCTATTTCCTTCTTTAGTTGATCTATATTCATAGTAGGCTTCCAACCTTTTGACATGACCTTTAGGTATGTGGATTCCAAGTTTCTCCATAGTTTAGCATGCATATTTAAATGTTATACTAATTTATATGTGTTTTTTTTTAAGGAAAACTTAAAAAGACTAAAAACAAGACAAAGAAAAGTGCTTTAAAAATCTAAAAGGAGAAGAAAATGCTCACAGTGGTGCAACCTCCCCAAGCTTGGGTTGTTACACAAGTTGATGAAGATGATGGCAACGGCGCCAAGAAGATGGTGGCAGTTACCGTGGAGTGCTTGGTTCTTCAAACTTGGTGATGATGCAACTGTGATATCCTTCCGCCAGTTCCCCGGCAACGGCGCCAGCAAATGGTCTTGATGGCAACAATCTTTGCCACTTTTCGTTGGGACTCCAAGTGCAGAGTGTTGTAGCAAGCTTCTTTTCCCCACAAGGGTGACTCGAGGGTTTATATCGAACTCTCGGGGAACTAGATGTGGGAAGTTGATTCTTCTTGTCCTTGTCAAGTAATCTGAAAAGCAAAATAAAATGTCTTGTGTCCCCAACTCCACCAAGTGGTTGTCAAGCACAAGGTTTCGTATTAGTAATATGAAATAACAATGCAAATAAAGTAACTAAGTAAAGTAAATAAAGTATCTAAATGCAAACTAGATGATAAAGATGAAGATAACGTTGTTTTTGGGTTTTTATGAGTGATTTCAAGTATGGAAAGTATTTTTGTATTTTCGAAATAATAAATTGCAGAAAATAAAAGTGATGATAAAAGTGTTGGAAAGGTGTTTCTTATGATTAAAATTGGACCGGGGTTCATGGGTTCACTTGTCTACTCTCTTTTGAAGTTGTGGTGATCACAAAACAATTCATCAATGATAAATATTCATGGAACTTCTATATGTGTATGATAAGCATTCATATGGGCATCACGTCCTAACATAAAGATGATATTACACATCTTCCTTATACTCCACAAGAAAGGGAAACCTCCATGCAATCTTGAATTAAGAACAAATCGGAGTATAGCTTTAAGTAATATGACATGATGTTTGAAACACAAATATGCTACCTTGATCTAACAAGATTATCTCACTGTCACATGATAATTATAGCACATGATTTCACTTTATCCCAAGTGAGGCAGCGAAGGAAAGGTAAAAACCAAAGTAGATCTTGAATAAAGTTGTCACAATTAAATCACTGCCACCATGCTATTCCATCTAATACACACTTCTCCCCATACAAGATCTTGCATACAAGTTGGATCAAAACAAGTAATTAAGATCGGGGTGCGTGATATGCATCTATCAATACATCTTATACAAAATAGGTTCCAATCTCATAGATCAAATCATAGAATAAAGATCCACCACATAGGAATTACATAAATGACCATAATCATGTTGCGCAGCTCATATGGTACTAGATCTATGAAGAACAAGAGAGAAATAGATCAAGCTACTGCCACAAACCCATAGTCCAGAGGTGGACTACTCCCTCTTCATCATGGTGATGATGTTGGAGACGTTGGAGGAGATGGAGATCCCTCCGGAGGCGGCTCCGGCGGAGTTTCCCAATCCAATCTTGGCTGAATCTGACTTTGTTTGGTGGTGTTTTCATCTCTAGTGTGCTCTGTGTCGAGGACGCCCCGGGGGGTCCTTATATAGGGGTTTTTAGGTCAAGAGAACTCCATGGGCGAATCAATCAAGGCAATCGGACGGCCGAGGAGCAAAAGAGGGGGGCTCGCGCGCCCACCTAGGCTGGGCGCGCCTCCTGCCCTCTTTTGGGCCTCAGGGCCCATCTTGTGAGGTCGTTGCGCTCCAGATGCTTCTCGTGGATAAAAAATGACATCCCCAAAAGCTCAGGTCCATTTGACTTCGTATAGGTCCTGAAACATCAAAAACATTGAAAACTGGGTTTTTCTGCCCTGCAGGGTTATAACCAAAATAAAGGGGATCATTGGTAAATCCCCAAAAAATCAATGTAAAACATGGATATAACATTATATATGATGCAAATATGTGGGTAATCATGTCAACAAACTATAAAGTTCATGTATGCATTTTACATGCATCACCGTTGTAAGAGTATTTGGTTTTCAATCTAAGTATTTCAACAATGATTTCTATCTTTGATCTTGTTATTATGTGTGAGTAGTCCTCACGGGCTGGGGGTTGGGGTGAAGCCTCGCAGCGATTATGTGCATCTTATGACATGGGAATATTGTGTGATGATTGAATAAGAGCTTTGTTATCTTGTTTCTTTGTCTCTTTGCCTTGATCCGAGGACTTGTAGGTACCCAAGCCTCTCCAGATTGATCAAGGCAAGAGGTGAGTTAAGTGGAGAACGGTGTTTAATCGCGAACCCTCAGTGACAAAAAGGGGAAGTACCTGTACTCGCTTAGTGATTCGCTTGGGGTAAACAACAACATCATCTTACTTAATGCTTTGGTCCGTTTTTACTTAATAACAGTTTTAACCCGCGATTGTGTGGTACAACGGTTGGATCAAGAGACTATTGTTGCCTCTGATTTTAGGGACAATAGTATTCACGGATGTGCTGCCCACAACTCTTATCATTATTCGATCATTTACACATGAATGTGCTTAACTTTATCTTTATCCCATATGTATGCATAGCTGCAGGTGAATCTTCAACCCTGGCCTCTCTCCATCATTGATCACAACCCACAAACAAAGGTAAACTGGAAAGGTCCGGTAAACGTAAAACAAAACGCGATAGCAAGTCTTGTAGACGTCCCTCAATTTCCTTTTAGCAGTGCTTCCCAAGGATTCGATAAACCTAGGTCTTCTAGGGAAAAAGCTTACATACTACATCCATAATCCGGATCGAAGGTATCAACCCTTTTTCTGGCGCGGTTGCCGGGGAAGCAATTTCGTTATTCCGGTGAGGTATTAGAGACCTTGCTTTTTAGTTTTGTTTTTGTTTTAGTGTTGTTTCTTGTTATTAGTTTACTTTTTGTCGTCTATTTGAAAACCCAAAAAAATTAGTTACTTGTTTGCTTGTTTCTTTTATTTCAAAAAAACCAAAAGATCATGGCTCAAAAGAAGCTTGGGGAATATGCTATTCCCAATGATGACTTTATTCGTGCACCTATCACTCAACCCGCTGTAGCTGCGGATACTTACGAAATTAAGCCTAACCTTTTAAGTTTGGTTCAGTAGAACCAATATGGAGGCTCAGCCGCTGAGGACTCAGGTTTGCATTTGAACACATTTACTGAAATATGCGATATGATGCGCATAAAAGATCTTGACCCCGATGCGGTTAAACTTCGCTTGTTTCCTTTTTCACTAAGAGGAAAAGCTAAAGATTGGTTGCTAGCTTTGCCTAAGGGCACTATTACTACATGGGAGGAATGTACTAACATTTTTTATGACTAAGTTTTTCCCTCCAGCTAAGACTATGCAACTTCGATCTAATATCACAGGGTTTAGACAAGAAGATCGCGAGCCACTAGCGCTTGCTTGGGAAAGGATGAAAGAAGCCGTCATGAGTTTTCCCAACCATGGCATGGAAGAGTGGTTAATTCTCCACTTATTTTATAATGCCCTTAACCCAATGTCTAAATCTTTGCTTGACACTGCAGTCGGAGGCACATTCATGAGCAAAAGGGTAGATGTTGCAAAGAAGCTTCTATATGACATTCAAAGCAACCATGCCCAATGGCATGTAGAGAGATCCTCCTCAAGAAAGGTGAACTCAGTCACCGAGGAGAGAAATGAAGAGCTTACTTCAAAGGTAGATGAGCTTTTAAATATCTTTAAGGGTAAGGATAATGCCCAAGTTAATGCCATCACCAATTCTAAAATTGAGGAAGTAGATTTCATAGCTCGTAATCCTTATAACCCTCCATGGGAGAGTAAAAACTTTGGCTCAAATTTTCAAAAGCAATATAATAATCCTGGAGGAGCTCCCTCAATAATAATTACAACAATCGTAATGGAGCAAATAATGGTTATCTCCCACACGAGACCACTTTTAAGAATTTTATGCAAGCTCAAACTGAGCAAAATAGTACTCTCATAAAGATTGCGGATAACCATGATACTATGTTAGGAAATTTATCTAACCAAACTTCTTCTATCAAGAAAGATGTTCAAGCTTTACAGGAAAGGACAAAGACCGTTGAGGTCCAAATGGGCAAGATAGCTGAAAGTCAAACCATGATACTTGCAAGATTCGCAGGTAAGCCCAAACCAAATCCTGTTGAAGACCTCAAGATGATGAGAGTCGAGAACAAGGATGAGAAGCCTGAAGAGCTGGACTATAGCAATGCTCCGTCTCTGGACTATACCATGGAAGATCTAGTGAAGATGATAACCGTCAAGAATCCCGGTATTGAAGGAGGTGATGATGCCATGTACCAACAATTTATCCATCAAGTTGCATGTAAGGTACGTGAGCTAGAAGATCAATACAAAAAGCTAGCTGAAAAACTTCCAGCTAAGTTAGATGATATATTTGAGCCCACTATTAAAGTTCATATAGGAGTTAATGAGATTGCTGCACTTTGTGATCTTGGTGCAAGTGTTTCAACAATTTCTAAAAGCTTATTTGATAAACTAAACTTAGGGGCATTCCAAACTTCCGAGCTAAGACTGCACTTAGCCGATTCAACTTATAAAGAAAATATTGTAGTAGAAATTAAAGGATGTCCTTGATTGCGTGGATCACACGTTCGTTGGGAGACCCCAAGAGGAAGGTATGATGCAGTATAGAAGTAGTTTTCCCTCAGTATGAAACCAAGGTTTAATCGAACCAGTAGGAGCAAGAAATCACTTTGAAGGTTGTCAGTGGCGCGCTGACGTGGAACCTGCACACAACACAATCAAACTACTTTGCCCCAACGAAACAGTGAGGTTGTCAATCTCACCGGCTTGCTGAAAACAAAGGATTAAACGTATGGTGTGGAAAACAGTAGTAAATTGCAGAGAATGAAAAGGAACAGTGTTTGCAGTTGGTTGTATTATCAGTGTAAAAGAATGGACCGGGGTCCACAGTTCACTAGTGGTGTCTCTCCATAAAAGATAACTAACATGCTGGGTGAACAAATTACAGCTGGGCAATTGACAAAATATTGAGCGCATGACAATGCATATATATGACATGATGATTACTATGATATTCATGTGGGCATTACGACAAAATACATAGACCGTTATCCAACAGCGTCTATGACTAATAATCCACCGCCAGGTTGTCATACCGAGTTCCCCGTTGGTATTAAGTTGCAAGCAACGGATAATTGCATTAAGTAATGTGCGTAAGTAAACAAATGCATTAGACCTAACGGCGTACCCTTAAGCTAAGCATCGGTTATTTTATCCCTAGTGGCAACAGCACATCCACAATCTTAGAAGTTATTGTCACTCTCCCAGATTACCGGAGGCATGAACCCACTATCTAGCATAAATACTCACTCTTGGAGTTACAAGCATCTACTTGGCCAAAGCATCTACTAGTAACGGAAAGCATGCAAGATCATAAATAACATATAAGATAGATTGAT
Source organism: Poa pratensis (assembly GCA_947311845.1). Lineage (NCBI taxonomy): Eukaryota > Viridiplantae > Streptophyta > Magnoliopsida > Poales > Poaceae > Poa > Poa pratensis. Next base: position 32,953,689 of record CAMZMU010000067.1, read on the forward strand.
AATCAACTTGACATAGTATTCAATATTCATCGGATCCCAGCAAACACAACATGTAGCATTACAATAAGATGATCTTGATCATGATAGGCAGCTCACAAGATCTAAACATGATAGCATAAAGTGGAGAGACAACCATCTAGCTACTGCCATGGACCCGTAGTCCAAGGATGAACTACTCACGCATCACTCCGGAGGCAGGCATGGTGATGTAGAGCCCTCCGGTGATGATTCCCCTCTCCGGCAGGGTGCCGGGAAGAGCTTCTGAACCCTCCCGAGCTAGGGTTGACGGCGGCGGCGTCTCTGGAACTTTTCGTGGATAATGGCTCGGGTATTTAGGGTTTTCGCGTCGGGAGAATAAATAGGCGAAAGGGCGGCGGCTGCGGAGCCACGAGGGCCCCACACCACCCCACGGCGCGGCAGGGGGGCCCGCGCGGCCCCATGGTGTGGGTGCCACGTGGCCCTCTCGTCTCTCCTCTGGACTCCGTCTTCGTGTTGGAAAAATAGGAGGTTCTGTCCAAGTTTCGTCCAATTCCGAGAATATTTCCAGACTAGCTTTTCTGGAATACAAAAACAGCAGAAAACAGGAACTGGCACTGTGGCATCTTGTTAATAGGTTAGTCCCAGAAAATGCATAAAAATGCTATGAAGTGTATATAAAACATGTAACAATTGGTATAATATCAACATGGAACATCAGAAATTATAGATACGTTTGAGACGTATCAAGCATCCCCAAGCTTAGTTCTACTCGTCCTCGAGTAGGTAAAACGATAAAAACAAAATAATTTCTGAGGTGACATGCTACAATCATAATCTTGATCAAATAATATTGTAAAGCACATGTTATGAATGAAGTGATCCAGGTCAATGGTCTATAGTTTGCTAGCAAGTAGATAATGAGCAAACAACTGAATCATATAAGCAAAAACTTTTCATGAATAGTACTTTCGAGACAAGCATCAAGAGTTTTGCATAAGAGTTAACTCATAAAGCAATAGATTCTAAGTAAAAGGTATTTAACCAACACAAAGGAAGATTTAAGTTTCAGCAATTGCTTTCAACTTTCAACATATATATCTCATGGATATTTGTCAACACAAAGCATATAATAAGTGCAATATACGAGCATATAAAAATTGTTGCACCAAAGTTGACACTAGTGTTTGCTTCTAAGATAGAAAGAAGTAGGTAAACTGACTCAACATAAAAGTAAAAGAAAGGCCCTTCGCAGAGGGAAGCAGGGATTAAATCATGTGCTAGAGCTTTTTAAGTTTTTGAAATCATATAGAGAGTAAAAATAAGTTTTGAGAGGTGTTTGTTAATTGTCAACGAATCAGAAAATGGAAAGTACAATATGACCCCTGCCAACCAGACTTTTAAGAGCGGCTCCCATGAAGGACGTTATTTCTACCAGCAAGGCAGATCATCCCTCTTTCTCTTTTGTTTACACATGCAGATATTTCACTGTTTGTCATTGCTTGACTGATAAATCAGGGCAAAAATGTGAAGAGAATTAAGCGGTTAAAGTTGTAATTAATTGGGACTGGGCACCCCATTTGCCAGCTCTTTTTGCAAAATTAATGGATAAGCGGATGTATATGCCGCTAGTCCGGTGGTAAAGTCTGTTTGACAGTTGACATAAAGACATCCACCCCGTCCTCATGAGCTTGGTAAACATTGACACAAAATAGGAGTAATAAAGTTTGAATAGTTTAAAGGTAGCACATGAAAAATTTACTTGGAATGGCAAGGAAATACCACATATAGGTAGTTATGGTGGACACAGATGGCATGGATTTTGGCTCAAGGTTTTGGATGCACGAGAAGCATTCCCTCTCAGTACAGAGTTTAGGCTAGCAAGGTTATTTGAAGCAAACACAGGATATCAACCGACACAGCAAGGCTTATATGAAAACATATTGCAAGCATTATAAGACTCTACACTGTCTTCCTTGTTAACCAAACCCTTTTACTAGAAAATATCTAGACCTTAGAGATACCAATCATGCAAACCAAATTTCAACGAGCTTTACGGTAGTTCTTCATTAATAGGTTTTAACTACATGATACAAAAGCTTAAACATGAACTACTTGATAACTCAAAACAATTGACAAGTATCAAATTATCCAATACAATGATCTACAAGAATATGTAAGCTTTTTCCATTATACCATCTACCACATGCAACATTTTCTGTTCCAACCAAACACCAATCAATTTATTTCAACATAAACTCTCCAAACAATTATAAGTGAAGCAAGAGAGTACTTTCTTTAAAAGAACTAACAGCTCTGAATAAGAGATGCATGCAAAACAGGAGCTAAAAGCATAGCAATAGCTAGATAAGAATACTCAACAAGTATAAGTGAAGAATAGGAGTATTCATATGAAAAAGCGGAGCGTGTCTCTCTCCCAATCAAGAATGCTGGGGTCCAATCAAGTTGACCATAAGAAAAATAAAATACTGAAAATAAAAGCACACAGACGCTCCAAGTAAAGCACATATGATGTGAAAGAATTAAAATATAGTTTCACTAGAGATGACCTGATAAGTTGCTGATGAAGAAGGGGATGCCTTGGGCATCCCCAAGCTTAGACGCTTGAGTCTTCTTGAAATATGCTGGGGTGATCCATGGGAGCATCCCCAAGCTTAAGCTCTTCACTCTTCTTGATCACATTATATCATCCTTCTCTCTTGACCCTTGAAAACTTCCGCCACACCAAACTCAAAGTAATTCTCATTAGAGGGTTAGTGCACAATCAAAAACTCACATGTTCTATAAGGACACAAACATGACCGTTACTTTTAACATTAGCTACTGCCACTGATGTTATGTGAAGCTCTTCACCCTAAAAAAGAATTCCACTCAACACTAGTAAAAGAGAGAATGCGAAAAATAAAAGACAGAATCTGTCTAAACAGAACAGTCCGCAAAGACGAATTTTTTCGAGGCACTTACGTTGCTCAGATCGAAAAACTTTAAACTAACGAAAGATGCGTACATATCTGAGGATCACGCACAAAAATTGCAGATTTAAATAATTTTTCTGTGATTTTACAGAATTAAAACGGTGAACAGCAGAAATCTGTTCCTGCGCAGAAATCCAAATCTAGCATCATCTTCCTATTAGAGGCAATACTTGGCACAACAATGCGATAAAATAAAGATACAAAGGAATTGTTACAGAAGTAAACAACTCCTTGACTCAAAAATTGCAGAAATAAAATAATGGGTTGTCTCCCATAAGCGCTTTTCTTTAACGCCTTTCAGCTAGGCGCAGAAAGTAAGAATCAAGTGTTTCCAAGTGATGAAGCATCAACAATCTTACGCTTAGCTCTCTTACCTTTACCCTTATCTTTAGGAAATACTTGGTTACACATAGGTGAAGAGGCGAAATTCATAGTGCCTTGGCCCACATCTATTATTGCTCCAAAGCGTTTCAACAGAGATCTTCCAAGCGTAATTTGTCCTACTCCTGCACATTCAATGACAAGATAATCAATAGATATTGTTATCCCCAGGAGTTTTGTAAATACTCCTTCGGCTACTCCTCTTGGTAATTTAATAGTATTATCACCCAAAATTATACAATCTTCGCATTTGGAAAGCTCCCAAAGATTTAAGGAATCAAAAATATCCTTGGGCATTAAACAGAATTCAGACATAATATCACAGCGAGCATGAAAAGTTTCACCATTGATAACAACTTTTACTGAGGGAACCCATCCCGATGGTTCAAAATTTACTGGCACATTATCATAGTGTTCACAAATTTGATTATACCCTTCTTTTAGACCAGATATGTTTGTTTCAAGAGTGTTAAGTCTATCACTTATGCTTGTCAAAGCCAAATCAATTTTACTGATTGGAGGGCTAGAAATTGTAATCATTTTTTATAGCATTAAAAGCTTGATCCCCATCATAACGAAGGAAATCTCCTCCTACCACAGCATCTAAAGCATATCTGTAGCAAAGAACAAGACCAAAATAAAAGCTACTAAGAAGCAGGCTTAAAGTCATTTTAGGTTCAGTTTTAGCATAAGACTCAAAAATTCTAGACCAAGCATCTTTAAAACTCTCCTCACTCCCTTGCTTGAAAGTGAAGATTCTTCCTCAGGCGACATGATGACAGGAACAGGGCTAGACATGATAACAAGACTGAAAAATAACAATTCGAAAATAAAAGTAACTAATTTTTTTGTGTTTTTGATAAATAAAGCAAACAAGACTAAATAAAAATAAACTAAGCAAGACAATAACAAAGTAAAGAGATTGGAAGCGTGAAACTCCCCTTGCAGAAATCCTCTTGCCCAACCTGCAACGGCGCCAGGAAATATGGCGTGTGGAAGGGGAAGCAAGGAGATTTCTGAACCGAAGTGCTTCTGATCCCCGGCAACGGCGCCAGAAAATATGCTTGATTGCGTGGATCACACGTTCGTTGGGAGACCCAAGAGGAAGGTATGATGCAGTATAGAAGCAGTTTTCACTCAGTATGAAACCAAGGTTTAATCGAACCAGTAGGAGCAAGAAATCACTTCGGAAGGTTGTCAGTGGCGCGCTGACGTGGAACATGCACACAACACAATCAAACTACTTTGCCCCAACGAAACAGTCAGGTTGTCAATCTCACCGGCTTGCTGAAAACAAAGGATTAAACGTATGGTTTGGGAGCCCTTTACTGGGCCGAGTAGGTTGGGCTGGTTGGGTTCCTAAAAAAGCCCTTGACATCCGCCTAGGGTTTCCGGCAAGACATAGTGAAATCCGGAGGTGGGGCGCGGCGGCTAGGCATATCAAGCTCCTCCCTCCTCCGGCGCCGCTCTTGCGATCCTTTGTAGAAGTGGTTGGCGAGGGTGAGATGAACAGAGGGGGTGATGGTTTCCGCGGCAAGGATGACTTCAGGGACGGCTCGAGAAAGAGGTTCCCTGAGCGATCGAGAGAGGATGAAGAGCGTGAGTGGGATGAACAAGAGAGAAGGAATAGAGAGATGCAGCGGGAGGGGGATCTGCATGCCAAGCTAAGTAGGGACTTTGAAAGAAGGAGTCAGGATTGTAGGGGAGACTATTACAATTATGATAGGAGGCAGGAGTATGACAGGGATTTCTCGTACGAGGATCAGGAGTATGGGAGCAGGTTTGATGGTGATGATGGGAGAGGAAGGGAGGAACATGATAGAAGGGGGCCTGGGCGGTCGCAGTCAGGTCAGCGCCGTTCTTACCCCTCAAACTCCAGTTCATCTCTCATCAAGTGCTTTAAGTGTGGAGAAGAAGGCCACTACCAGGCGTCTTGCACCAACAAGCCTGTTTGTTACAACTGTAAGAAAGAAGGTCATATTTCTGGGGGATGTCCGGATCTGCTGAAAAATAGGAGCCTTCAGATATATGGTTTTGGTGTGCCTGGGCAAGGGTTTTAGATGAGCCGGTTCAGAAAACTACTGCTAGCAAAGGAGTGACTGCTATCATGACTGTGGATAAACGAGTGCACTCTGCAAAAATTGTTGAAGGGGAGCTTAAGTATTGGGTTGATGACAAGTGGAGTTGGAATATTAAACCAGTTTCTGAGAGTGACTACTTCATATCTTTTCCATCAGCTTCTGCTTTGAGGATCTGCATGAGGAGTGCTTCTTCAGTTACACCTTTATACAAGCTGAATGTCCAACTTCATGAATCTAATCTTCTGCCAGGTGCCTCAGCCATGCTTCAAGAAACATGGGTGAAAGTGTTTGAGGTGCCTGGACATGCCATAAATGAACATGATGTGAAGGAGCTATCCAAAACTTTTGGGAGACCCAAGCTTGTTGATCAGAAGTCCTTGCAGGGGAGTGGGCCAATTAGGGTTAAGGTTGATTGCAAGGAGCCCAAGAAGCTCAGGGGTAGAATTGAGATTTTTCTGAATTCTGCTGGGTTCAAGTTCAAAATTGAAGCTGAGGGTGTGGTTTGGGATCTCTCTGATCATCACAAGCCTAGTGATGATCCTTCTAATCCAGATGGTGGTGGAGGTGGAGGTTCTGATGATGATCCGGATGAAGAGTGGGATAGGTATAGGAAACAGAACAGGGACAAGCCTGACTCTTCCAAAAGCACTAACTTGGGGAGTGCTTCTTTTAAGAGCCATGGTGATGCAATGTTCCTTTCCCACTGCTTCTTTCCTATGGAAGAGGAGGGGAGGGAGACTGACTTGACTTCTGCCAAGGAGGGCCACTCTAATGGGTCAGGGTCTAAGTCCATCTCCACCAGCAGTTCTGATGAGGACTCTTTGACTAACTCTGACAATCTGAGCTCTGCTAAGTCTCCAATTCAACATGTTGATGCTCCTCATGAAGGCCCATCTACTTATCCTGAGGTGCAGGTTGTTCCACAAGGGAGGAATGAGAAGGAGACCTTGTCTTGGAACTCTGGTGCTATGAAGGCTAGAGTGATGACAAGAGATCTGGATGGTGAAATGCAGTCTGGAGAGGGAGTTAAATGTACTCCTGAGGAAGATGTCTTTGATAGGGAGATGGAGAAATCTAATGGTGACCTAAATGGTGGGAGTGCTTCTGAAGGTGAACAATGGTCTGTGGCTCAGAAAAAAGGGGGAAAAGAGCCAAGACTGTTCCTGTTCAGGCTGCAAGGAAGAGTGACAGGATTTGTGCTGATGGGGTTTCTGTGGTGGACAAAGCGGCGGCCCTGGCTGCTACAAAGAATTTGGAGACAGGTATGTCCACTAGTAAGATCAACAGTAGTTTTGCTATCTTGAATTCTGTTTCTCCTGAATATTTAGAAAAAATTGCCCTAGATAGCAAAGTTACTTTTGATCCTTCTCTTGGTTCTCCTGTTGAGCAAATTTCAATTCTCCAAGCTAATGAATTGGTGAAGCAAAGCTTGCTGAGGCTAATGTGAGACTGCAGAAAGAGTTGGAAGAAAGGAGAAAAGCTGAGGGGCTGGCTGTTGCTCAAAGCTCTAAGGGAGTTAGTGTGGGAGTCAATGCTGAACAACATCAGGTGGGTAGAAGGGTTACTAGGAGTAAGATGAATACCAGCTTCTTGGATAATGGAGCTCCTATTGGTATTGATGTCAAGAAAGGGAGTACTGTGCTGCAGGGGAGGAAAAAGAATTCAAGATCTAAATGAGAGCTTACATTTGGAACTTTAGAGGCTTTGGGAGTTCTGGGCGTAAGAAGCAGCTGAGGGAGTTTGCTAAGAAGGAGGATATTGATATCATAGCCCTGCAGGAGACTATTAGACAAGATTTTCACAAATGGGAGTTGGATGCTCTTACTCCTGGTAGAGAGTTTGATTGGCACTGGCTGGCTGCTAATGGGCACTCTGGGGGTATTCTTTTGGGAGTTGATTCTGCGAAGTATAAGGTGCTGGTTAGGGAAACTTGGTCTTACTATTTTAGTATGTCTCTGTTGCAACTGGCTGATGAAGTCCAATGGGAATGTGTTGTGGTTTATGGCCCTGCTCAGCACAGGGATTCTGATTTGTTTCTCAGAGATTTGGATGCTAAATTGTGCAGAACTTCACTACCTGTGATGATTGCTGGAGATTTTAACCTTATCAGATCTCTTCAGGATAAAAACAATTCTCAGGTGGATGTGACTCTTATGAACCTTTTCAATGACTTTATTGCCCATCACCAATTGAGGGGCTTACCAGATCTGGGGGGGAGGTACACTTGGACAAATAAACAGTCTAATCCTACTAGATGTGTTTTGGACAGGATCTTGGTGTCTAATGCTTGGGAGTCTTTGTTTCCTCTGGCTCAGGTCAAAGTGGAAACTAGAATTGGATCTGATCATAATCCTCTCTTTGTTTCTTCTGGGGAGCAACTGAAGAAGAAAAATTCTAGATTTCATCTTGAGAAGCAATGGTTTTCTCAGCCTGATTTCAAGCCTTTTATCCAACAAAAATGGTTGAATGCTTTGCTGTCTTATAAGGGAGATGGCTCTGCCATTGATTGCTGGAATCATTGTGTTAGGTTGCTGAGAAAAGCCGTCAAAGGTTGGGGATTGAATGTTAATGTTGAGGTTAGGAAAAGGAAGAAATGTGGTCTATCAGAAATTCAGGAGTTGGATAGGAGAGCTGATCAGACTGGTCTTGATGAGGCAGGATGGAAAGCTAGATATTTTCTTGAACAAGAGTTGACTGAGCTTTATAGCTGGGAGGAGGCTTTCTGGGCTCAGAGAGCTCATGTCAAGTGCCTCTTTGAGGGGGATGCTAATACTTCCTATTTTCACTCTGTGGCAAATGGAAGAAGGAGGAAAGGGAGTATTGTGTCCTTGGATACTGATAGTGGTACTATTCTTGAGGAGAAGGACATCCAGACTCATGTGTATGATTTTTACAAGAAGCTTTTTGCCAAAGAACAAAGAGGAGGGTTCAGGTTACAGAATGATGTGTGGTCTGAGGGGCAGAAGGTGAAACATGTGGATAATTTGCTTCTTGTTAGGCCTTTTACTATGGAGGAGGTTGAGGGAGCTATCTCTGATATGAAAGTTAATACTGCCCCAGGCCCTGATGGTTTTCCTGTGATTTTTTACAAGAAGTGTTGGGGCCTGCTGAAGCATCAAATCAAAGCCATTCTTGATGAATTTTCTGAAGGAAGAGCTTCTCTGAAGAGGATCAACTATGGTGTGTTGACCTTGTACCCAAAGTCCTTGGAGCTACTAACCTTAAGCAGTTTAGGCCAATTGCAGTAATTAATGTTGTTTTTCGAGCTCTGGCTAAGGTGTTTGCCAGTAGATTGGCTCCTGTGGCTGATGATGTTATCAACCCTTGCCAGACTGGCTTTGTAAAAGGGAGACACCTATATGATGGTGTGGTAGTGATTGAGGAGGTGCTTCACGAGCTTAGAGTGAAGAAACTGTCTGGTATCATTTTGAAGTTGGATTTTGAAAAGGCCTACGACAAAGTTGACTGGGATTTCTTGAAGGAATTGCTTGAGAGAAAAGGGTTTGATCCAGTTTGGGTGAAGTGGATGATGCATATTGTTAGTAATGGACATCTTGCTATCAATATCAATGGGGAGCAGGGACCTTTTTTGAGTCTTCTAGGGGAGTTAGACAGGGAGACCCTCTCTCACCTTTACTGTTTGACTTTGTAGTGGAGGGTTTATCTGCTATGATTGCTAGGGAGGCTGGGCACATCACTCCTTTAGTCCCTTATCTGGTGCCTGGGGGAGTCAATCTACTACAGTATGCTGATGATACGGTGATTCTGATGGAAAAGACAGATGCAAATGTTTTACATATGAAGTTCCTGTTGTACTGCTTTGAGAGTATGTCAGGGATGAAAATCAATTATCATAAGAGTGAAGTTTATGTCCTGGGCTGTGATACTGAGGAGCAGGAAAGGGTCTCACACATGTTCAATTGTAAGTTGGGGAAGTTGCCCATGGCTTACCTGGGCTTACCAATTGGGGAGTATAGATTAACTAATGAGAAGTTTTTGCCTCTGGTGGGAAAGATGACCAAGAAGTTGGATCCATGGCAGGCTAGGCTGATGTCCTCTGCTGCCAGGCTGATCCTCTGTAATGCATGTCTGGACAACTTGCCAATGTTTTAGATGGGGTTCTACTATCTAGGAGAGGGAGTACATGTGGATATGGATATGGTCAGGGGCAGATTCTTTTGGGAAGGTTGCTCCCAATCCTTCAAGAATCACATGATGAAATGGGAGAATGTTTGTAGACCTAAAGATTATGGTGGTCTTGGCCTCATTAATACTAGGTATATGAATATTGCTCTTTTGCTTAAGTGGATTTGGAAGTTGTTTAATGACAGTGAAGATGCCCCTTGGATTCAGATCCTAAAACAGAAGTACTTGAAAGATGGGGAGTCCATTCTAATGAATAACTCAAGAGGGTCACAATTTTGGAATGGGTTGCAGGATGTGAAGCAGTGGTTTGTGTGGGGAGCTGTCCATGTGGTTGGGGATGGGAGAGCAACTAGGTTCTGGCATGATGTCTGGGTTGGCAATGTCCCTCTCAGAATTTTATTTCCTTCCTTGTTTTGGGCAGCAAAATTTCCTGAAGCTTCGGTGGCCTATAACTATGATGATCAGCTTCATCTTTGGGATGTTCAGTTCAAGAGGTCCTTTGGACAGGAGGACATGAGAAACTGGGAGCAGATGATGGGAATGATTGACTCCATTTTTCTATCAGACCAGAGAGACAGAGTTAAGTGAGCGTTTGAGCCCAGTGGGGAGTACACTACCAAGTCCATGTATAGATGGCTTGCTTTTGAGGGAGTTTCTGATCCTCAGCTGGCTAAAGTGTGGAAGTTGAAAATCCCTTTGGAAATTAGGATTTTCCTGTGGCAAGTCATTCAGGATAGATTACCCACGAGGGAGCAAATTCTTGTGAGACATGGTTCCACCTCTGGCTTTTGCCCTCTTTGCAAGGAGCTTGAGTCCATTGACCATTTGCTGTTTTTATGCCCTTTGGCTGAATTTGTTTGGACGAATGTTCGTACTGTGATTGGGTGGCCTACTAATCCCCACTCTGTGCTTGACCTGCTTTCCCTGGCTCGTCATGGAGTGGTGGAGAATTTTGATTTCATCTGGGTGGGAGCTGCTGCGGTGATGTGGTCTCTCTGGACCATCCGCATCAAATTGATCTTTGAAGGCAAAAATTTGAAGAAGCCAGCTGATGCAATGTTTCGTGTAATATACTTTCTTCAGGTGTGGCGACCCTTATGGAGTGAAAGGACCAGGTGTGTGTTTGACTGGATCATCAGAAGATGCAAAAGGGAGCTTCGAAGATTATCCAGATGTTGTGTTGGTTGATCCATGCTTAGTACTTTGTACCCTGTCGTGGTGGTCTTTTGCTGGTGTTTTCGTTGAGCTTGAGCTTGTAACTTCTCTTCTTTTGGTCTAGCTCGTGTTTGGTTTCTAGGAGACTGTTGTGGAGCTAGCTTCGCTTGTTAGGTTCTGTTTGGTTTGTAGTTGCCTGTGTTGGCTTTGCTCCCTGTCATGTGTGTGCTGGTGTTCCCAGCCCACTTTGTAAGAATCTTGTATTTTCTATTAATTGGAAAACAGGGACGTGAGCCTTTTTTCCAAAAAAAATACAGGGGATGATGGAGGCGACATCCTGTGATGACGAGAGGAGGAGGTTATGCGACGCGGGCTGCCTGATCAAGCTAGTGTGGAGGTGGTGGCGGATGCCGATGGATAGGCCATGCATGCGGTTATGCGAGATAGCTACAACGGCTGCTGGATTATCTTACGCCTAGTGTCCAACCAAGGCCAGTTTCCAGTTAACTATTTGGGGATACCGATTCATTACGGAGGCTCACAAATGCTGAGTGGAAACACGTCGAGGAAAGGCTCAATTAAGATTAAGCAGTTGGAAAGGAAAACTACTATCTCTGGGAGGAAGATTGGTGCTCATAAATTCTGTACTAAGTAATATGGTACTTTATATGATCTCTTTCTTCCAACTTCCAAAAGGAGTCTTAAATAGATTGGATTATTTCCGGTCAAGATTCTTTTGGCAAGGAGATAGTGAGAAGAAGAAATATCGACTTGCCAAATGGAGTGTGGTTTGCCGACCTAAAGACCAAGGTGGTCTGGGTATTCATGACCTTCAGGTTAAAAATACTGCCCTACTGGGTAAGTGGCTTTTCAAGCTACTCTCTGAGGATGGTGTTTTGCAAACCCTCCTAAGGAGGAAATATGTAGGCTCGAAAGCGTTGTCTCAAGTGCTATGGAAGCCAGGAGACTCGCATTTTTTGGGCCGGGCTGATGGCGACGAAGAAATATTTCTTCCGCTTTGGCACATTTTCTATTAAGGATGGTTCTGAGATTCGTTTCTAGGAGGATAAATGGCTTGGTGAAGCCCCACTCCGGGAACAATATCCAGCTCTGTATAGCATTGTTCGTCACAAAGAAGAAACTATTGCCACGGTATTAGCTTCTTTTCCCCAAATGTGTCGTTCAGGCGGAACTTAGTAGGACCGAGACTTGCTACGTGGAACGTGTTGTTACAACGTTTAACCACAATGCACTTGTCTGATGGTCCTGATGAGTTTAGATGGAACTTACTTAAGAGTGGCAACTTCTCAGTAGATTCTATGTATAGAGCTTTAGTCCAACCTGTTATCCCAGTTGATAACAACAAGAAAATTTGGAAAATGAAGATACCATTGAAGACGAAAATCTTCGCTTGGTACCTTCGTCGAGGGGTGATTTTTACAAAAGACAACCTTGCTAAATGAAATTGGCATGTAAGTAAGAAGTGTGTTTTCTGTCATCATGATGAGACAATCAAACACTTATTTTTCCAATGCAAATTCGCACGTTCTATATGGTCAGTCATCCAAATGGCTTCTGTACTATATCCTCCAACTAGTGTCGCAAATGTTTTTGGCAACTGGTTACACGGGATATTATAAGTACATAATTCTTATTAGGGTGGGAGCGCTTGCCGTTATTTGGTCGCTAGGAATAACAAGGATTTTAATGATAAATCTTCTTCTCTTATGCAGGTTAGCTACCGATGCACATCTACTCTCCGTTTATGGTCACCCCTCTACATCGTGCGGAGTTGAGAAACCTCTTTACGGAGGTCTGTATACGCTTGGAGGATACGGCGAGGGATATTTTTTCCCGACATGGATGACAGCGTGAGCTCAGTATAGAGGCTCCACTACCTTAGGCGTTATACAGACTATGATGGTTTCTTGTATTCCGCCTTTTATTTATTTTTGTTTGCGGACCTCCGATCAACTTTTGGCTGTGTGCATCTTAGCTATGCAGAGGCCGGGTGTAATGCTTAAACCTTTTAAGTAATAAAGCGCCCATTATAAAAAAATCCCATAACCTAGATTAAAGGAAGTGCAACGAGCAGAAGCTGAGAGGGGAGGCCACAACCTGATGCGGCAGTCTTTTACAGGATCCTTCTGCTGGGCGGTAGTAAGTTCGCTGGCAGTGACATCGAAAGAAGTATATGTGTACTCTGGCAAAAAATAAATATTTGATCAGGCGATGTCGACACGTTCGAGATCGACCAATGCTTGGATACGTGCTCATCGGTGCACGTGAGACAAACCCTTAGTGAAGGCTCTATATAGGAATTCTGTATTTTTCTTTGTTCCATCCTTTCTCATAGGGTTTGAGCTATGATTGTGGAGATGCCATCGCGAGGCTCTCAAACTTCCATCGGTGGCGGTGCCACGGCCTGGCATGCCGGCGCAGCTGCCCGGTCTAAGCTGGCAACCTCTTTGTAATTCTATCGGGCAGTGAGGATTTAAAAAAATTGAGCGGGATAACACTAAGCATCAAAAGTGCACATGGATTTTGAAGAGGCTTCAATCGCGATGCTTGGCTTGCTTAACATTGTAGAATAATTAATAATATACGATTGTGTGCATCTGGCTCTTTTTGTTCCCATTCCTTACGGCAGCATGAACCTTAAGAAGTTCACGGTCAGCTGAGGACTAGCAAATTCTTAATAATCATTGGAAACAAAGAGTTCTTCCTCTTACATTAGGAGTATCATAAATCAACTTCAATATGAAAAACCCGTGCAGAATTGCAGTTCGAATTAAGGAACACAAACACTTGCAGCAAACGGGACGCGAAACAAAATCATGAGCAGAGGTATATGGGGAAGCTCTGTTACACATGTGATGTATATAGCTAACCATCACACGGGAATGCTGACTGCGCATGAGATTTGGGCCCCTGGTGGACGAAGGTGACGCCAGGGCAGGACACTCTGATGTCGAAAATCTTTGTTCGAGCCACCCCGATACGGAACCGCACTTCCATTCTCAACACCACGGTGAGCCCACCGCTGTCGAGCCGCTGGCCTGTGAAGGAACTAACCGGTTCACCGGCCAGGAGGTGAACCGAGGCGTTCACGTTCACGGAACTCGGGGCAGACAGGTAACCATCCTCCAACGGGAACGGGAACTTGGGCCCATCGACGTGGGCATCCACCGTGTACTTCCCCGTGGAGCTGGAGCTGTTGGTTAGGACGACGAAGAAGCCGAGCAACTTCACCTTTGCACGGTGGCTGGTGTTGTTGGCAAGTATGGTGAGGTTAAGGTTCACCCCGCCATCGCTGATGTCGTCGTGCGAGGCATGGGTGATGGAGAAGACGGACACGATGATGACGATGGCGGTAGCCGCGAGGCACCCGCTGCCAGGATGTAATCCGTGGCAGTCCACAATTTACGTGGAATATCATCCCCATAAGCCATATATGTGAGCTAGCTAGTATCGGGTGTCAATTTTACAATACGCTGACGATACTATCCTTTTCTTAAGTCATGACCTGGAAAAGGCTCTAAACATGAAGCTCATCTTATGTATGTTTGAACAACTTTCCGGTTTGAAAATAAATTTTCATAAGAGTGAACTATTTTGCTTTGGAAAAGCAAAAGACGTGGAAGATCAGTACAGAAACATCTTTGGATGCGAATCTGGCTCTTTTCCTTTTAAATATCTGGGCATTCCCATTCACTTTAGAAAGCTGAAAAATGGGGAGTGGAAATTTATTGAGGATAGGTTCGAAAAAAAGTTAGCAAGCTGGATTGGAAAATTATTATCCTATGGGGACCGACTGATTCTAATCAATTCAGTTCTAACTAGCCTGCCCATGTTCATGTTATCCTTTTTTGAGGTACCTATAGGGGTACGCAAAAGGATGGATTTTTTTAGATCACGATTTTTTTGGCAAAATGATGGTCATAAAAAAAAGTATAGACTTACTAAATGGAACATCATTTGTCGACCAAAAGATCAAGGGGGGCTCGGGATTGAGGACTTAGAATGCAAAAACAGAAGTTTGTTATGCAAATGGCTTTTCAAACTTGTGTCGGAAGATGGTGTTTGGCATGAGCTAATTCACAATAAATATTTACACTCTAAGTCTCTATCCCAGGTTAAAGTGCAACCGTTAGACTCACCCTTCTGGAAGGGTCTCATGAAAGTCAAAGAGGACTTTTTTGCCCGGGGATCGTTTACGGTTGGTAATGGTGAAAGTGTACGGTTTTGGGAAGACACGTGGTTAGGGGACACGCCCCTTTCAAGTCAATACCCATCTCTCTATAGAATTGTTCACCGTAAGCAAGTTTCGGTAGCTTCTATTTTACGAAATGCGCCCCTCCTAATATAAGTTTTAGGAGAGCGCTAACCGGGGATAGGTGGGACAAATGGTTGCATCTTGTGAACCGGTTAATGGGCATTCAGCTAACAACTGATCTTGATACATTTAAATGGGGTTTAACTGTATCAGGAAAGTTTACGGTCAAATCAATGTATTTAGATTATTTAAGTAATCATACTAGATTCCTCCGTAAACATATTTGGAAAATGAAGGTGCCACTTAAAATAAAGATTTTTATGTGGTTTCTCATGCGTAAGGAAGTTTTAACCAAAGATAATCTTGCTAAGCGGAAGTGGGAGGGGTCTAAGAAATGCTGTTTCTGTGATCAAGATGAGACCATCCAGCATTTGTTCATCTCATGCCCTCTAGCAAAGATGGTATGGCGTATTGTTTTTATGGCCTTCAATTTATATCCCCCTACTAGCATAAATAATCTTTTTGGCAACTGGTTGCGGGGCGTTGATAAAAAAGAGAAAGTGCAAATCCGAGTGGGTGTATGTGCTTTACTCTGGGCCATTTGGAACATACGCAATGACTATATCTTTAACAATGCAAAATCATTCTCCTTTATGCAGGTAATACCTTTGGCTACCCACTGGATCCGTACGTGGTCCTACCTACAGTCAATGGAAAAGCGAGGCGCTCTGGATTTTGGGTGCAACCGGCTGGAGTTGATTGCACGGGATATGTACAACCGGTGCAGCTCGCGTTTTGATCTTAGGATTTCATGTTGATGATGAGTCACATCATGTTGTCCGTATTTTTTAGATGGTTGATACATGTATCAACCCTGTGCGACCCATGATGTAATCTTCTGTAAGACTCAACTTTGAATAAAATCAATAAAGGCCGCATGCATCAATCGATGCAGAGGCTGGGACTCCCCCTTTTCTAAAAAATATATATATATATATATATATATATATATATATAACTGCGAGACCAGCACATACACACGTATATATGTTGAGATGAGTCGGAGTGGCATAATCTGGTTGAGTGTGAGTGCCACTACCCATCCACAAGAAATGAAAAGCAAACAGTTTTTGCAAACGAAACTAGAAACTGTATTCATGTTTGCCACATGTAATTAATCATCATTCACCAGTTGATTTTCAAGATTTGACAATTCTGAAACAAGACATGTCTCGCTACACGTCTCATCTCAGCACCCTTTCTCTACGTTCTCATGTGCTGAACGTCATCCAGACGTTCACACCGGTTTGACGCCAAGTATTTTTTCAGGGGAACATATGTCACGTACTAGGAATCAAAGTGGTGATCATGACTTCATATGGTGGCCAGTCTTACACACGCTCACACCGGCCGGTTGGACGCCAAGTATATTATTTTCTTGGTAGCTAGGTGTTCCACTTTACCCTTTAGCCTCGTCAATCCACTCGCTCTTTATATTCTTTTTATTCTCTTGTCCTTTTGCCTAACTCGAAATGGAATTGCGTGCATTTTAATCAAGTTAGTGCGTGGGAATTAATTAAGAAACAAAATTTCCGTATGTTAATAACAATCACTTTGATGTAGTAGTAAAAATAACTATATTATCTTCCGTGTCAGGATTTTTTTTACTCGACTTGATAACCGAGGTCCAGTATCACTTAAATTTATTGCGTCTCACACATGGAAGTACTTCGTGTTTACAGGCTGCATAGCATGTTAACCTTCACACTCTTCATGTGTACGTCGTATGTAGCAAGCATAAGCATGTATAGGTATAAATAGATGGTTGAGGTTGAGGACGTACGCATGCCTAGATGCTCATGCCGACACACAACACAAGCGCACGCAGCAGCAGCCGAGTGGTAAGCCAAAGCAAGCTAGAGACAACAACACGCAGCACACATGGCGGCGGACGACATGGACGGCCGGAATGCAGCAGCAGCGTTCCGGTGGCGGTGGATCGACGCGGCACGCTACGTGGTGGCACTGGTGGTGACCGCGCTCATTGTGACGGTCATCGCGCATTCCATACGCGTTCTTCTCCGTCCCGATGACCTTGTCATCCTGGTTGACAAGGGCTTCGTGACCGTGGATCGGCCCACTCCGGCATCATCGAAGCTGAGGTTTTCTCTAGACCTCGAGGTCGTCAACCCCAGCGGTCGCGTCGTCATCTACTACGAAGACATCCTGGCTTACCTGTATGGCAGGGCCAACAACATGTCGAAGCCGGGATATTTCGTGACCATCCCTGTCAAAGACATATCCCTGAAGCAGGACTCGACGCAATTCGAGTATCTGAATTCGTACCCTAATTTAATTTCGCCGGATTATAAGCCCTACTTCAACCTGTTCAACAACACTGGGAACAAGGGCATTCCTGACGGGATAGTGGCGGTGAATGGCACTCTCACCGTCGGGCTGTATTCCTGGAGAAACCAGACTAGTAAAGCAGCCACCTACTACTGCTGGCCCGTCGCCATCGGCGGCGATTTCTCCGAGGACACGGCAAGTGGCACACAGTGCACAGACAACCCCCCAACCCCAGAGGCAACTCTTACCAACGACTCCTAGAGCTCGCTGATTGCGGGTACCACCACATTGGGCGTTAATTCTGTAACTTCCGACATCCCATTTTGTTTATATACTGGTTTTTGTTGATGTGATTCTTGTACTCGTTTCCTTTTGTTGATGGACGTTTGGAAGCTAGCGGGCTCGTGATGTCGGTGATTAAGTATTTTTAGGGACTGTCGACGAATAAGTTGATTAATGTGCCTCCAGCTCCAACCTTATTTGTACATTCTTTCGGGCAATTTAGTTTGTCAGTCTTTGATCATAGTACTACATATGTTGCTTCAACTTTAGAAGTTCATAATTTCCATTCACTACCACAGATTACGAATATTTCACAAACTTAGTTTGATAGCTTTCTCATTGCTAAGCTTCAAATCTATCCACGGCTGTGTAACGGTTCGACGGTGCTATTTCGTGTGCTGATTAACGAGTCAAGAACTCAGGATACAAGATTCCTCAACATCACGCCAAGATTTAAATGATTCATCGGACACACAGGCTCCCGGGGAGGGAAAAAGGAAGGACCAGTTTGGGTTTACAGTTCACATAAGTAGTCTAATCACTCCTGAGCCTTGGTCTGGCCCATGGTTTCCCTTCCTTATTGGAGACCCGAATTCTTTGGCGTAAGTTAATTCATACTTCCCTTGCAGAGCAGGCTTGTCCCTGAGGCGCCGGAGCAGCAGATAGGCACCATGATCCCATGAGGTGCTTGATGCTGGACATGTCTCGTGGTGAAGTTGAACTCGAGGCATCATTTGCTTGCCACCTTGAATGAAGGCCTCGCCACGAATGCCTTTCAGCTGAACCTCAATCTGGAGTTGCATTAACGCAAGAGGAAGGTCATCACTCGCCACATAAAAAGGCTTGATCTCTTTCTTGATGTTGCATTAGCGCAAGATGCACCACCGGACTGATGCACGCCGTTGCTGAAAGTTGAAGTTTGTCTGCCACGTTGCATTTTTTTTTATGTATCAGATATAGAGTGTTTTTCTTTTAGCTGACTTCAGATGGTTGATCCATGTCTCAGACTGATGCGATCCATGAATTATGTACTTATAATGACTTCTGAATAACAAATTATTGAAATAAAGGCCAGATGTCAGTATCATTCCCTTTTGGAAAAACAAGTATGTGTCGTTCTAGGCTCCAGGGGTGTTTGCACATATGGTTTTACACAAAGTTAAGCCTAGTCCCCAACTACGCCTCTTATTTGCTTGCGATTTCATGCGGCGCTAGGCCTGCTCCAGATGTTGCTTGATTAGTAGAACCATCGCCGCGTGGTCCGTGAACCATGATTCTACCCTTAAATGACCCGACGTGGGTGCTTTCTGCACATCAACTGACGAGGTTAACGACCGTACAAATAATTTGAAAAATTAGTGTCCTAGTGCCAACTGACACGAGTTATTGTATAAATATTCCGCCCGTGGAACCACCATGCCCAATTCTCATGTTTGGCGTAAACCAAGCTACATTTAGTGTCAGCCAACTTAAACAAGTGTTGCCAGAAGTTCCTGATGAAGATCTTGCCGCGGTCAGAGATTACGACTTGGGGCATGGCATCCAGTGTGTAAATGTTTCACTAGTGGAAAAAGGACTTCTTGTACCGGGTGGTAAGGACCTCTGGTCCCGGATGCCCACCCGGGATGCCACAATCGGGACTAGAGGCCTCCCCCTCTAGTCCCGGGTGGCTTACGGCCCGGTACAAGAAAGGTCCACGCGGGGCCGTGGCAGAGCGCGTGGCTGAGTACTTCTTGTACCGGGCCGTAATACGGCCCGGTACAAGAGAGGTCCACGCGGGGCCGTGCCAGAGCGCGTGGCTGAGGACTTCTTGTACCGGGCCGTAATACGGCCCGGTACAAGAGAGTCCCCACGTGGCGGCCTCTGCCTTTTTTTTTTGTTTTTCCAGCTTATTGCTACGATTAATCTTGCAAAAAATATGGTTAATTAATATTACAAATCAGAAAAATAAATATAGCATATCAAAATATTCATAAAAGAAATATTTATGAGAATTCGACCGAGACTAGAGCCCGTCTATTCGATTACAACCGGGACTAGATCCCGTCTATTCGATTACAACCGGGAATAGAGCCCGTCTATTCGATTACAACCGGGACTAGAGCCCGTGTATTCGATTACAAAGAGTCGACCGGGACTAGAACCCGTCTGTTCGATTACATGGAGATCATTTCCTGGACCCGTCGATAGCATTGTATCTTCCCTTTTGGTTTATGACATGGTCCATCAAAAATCCCGCAATTTCCTTTGAAGTGGTCGAAAGCGGTCCTTTAGTTCCAGGTTCCTCCGCATGCTATCCATCTATAAAAGAAGGAGAACAATGTGAATATCAATCATCATAACAGAAATTATGAATGACACTCAACACAATTGATGGTAATAAAATAAAACTGTGAATATATTTTGTTCACTTACGTCTAGAAATTTCTGTGGGTTCCGCTCACTGACCTCCCGGCGAATCCACTGGCACACGAAGTATCCACACAAATTGGTCCCGGTGGCTGCCTCTCGCAGTTCTTTACAAGAATAGATTTCAATCAAATAATAATCAAGCATGGTATGATGGTATTGAAATTTGAATTAAAAAGATGCGCGAACCTAGCTCGTACTACTTACCTTGTCAGGATAAAAACTAAGCACCTCTTTAAATTGACCTGTTGTCCTCGCTCTGAATTCTTTCCAAATGCTGCCCGGCAAACAAATGAATAAATGAGTTATTAATTAGTTACTTGATATCTCAGGAATTGAACAAATTAAAGAGACCGATATAGTACGATAGAAAATACCTTTGGAGGACATCTATAATTAGTTGGTACCTCTCTTGGGGCCACCCCAATGAGTCGAAGATGTCAACTCTTGCATCATCAACTTGAATGATTAGCAGAATGTAATGGTCGCTGCGCACGTTTATATATGTCAGTAACTAATCAGTTACACTTAACATCGAGTAAGCAAAAATTAATGTGTACAAGACAGTAACACTCTTAATTACCTGAAGTGGTAAGGAAAGAATATCTTCCTTTTATAATTTTGCCTGTGTATGAACCTAAACAAGTTGGCCTTCGTTTCCTCGGGGTAATCCCGTAGCAATTTTTCATTAATTCGGACCGGGTCAACGAACCCAAAGTCAAATATTATCATTCTGTCACATTCATCACTCTTCATTCTGCATAATAGCGTAGTGAGCATAATTAGAACAAGCAATGACCGAGCTGAGCTATAGACTTTATTTTAGAAATAAATGAATTGAATCACTTACAGACAATAGGTACTGACGATACTCAAGTCCAGGGAGTCAAGCTGGTATAACTGATAGAGTTCTTCAAGATAAACATGTAACTCGTCTTTACCTATGTAATGTTCTTCTGTAACTTGCACAAGGAGCACTTTTCGACCTTCCCTTGTGACATCCATGTACCAGTCATGCAGTCTTCGCATTTGTGTTGGTAGAAACTCGATCTGATCAGGTGGCACTAGAGACTTCCCGTATTCCAGGTCCATTTATCTACATGCATATAGGGGGGAGCTCTTGTGCATCCAGTTGAGAAAGTGACATACCAACTTCGGCAGCAAATTGCGCGCGGTAGGCTAAATCATCAGTGTCCGCCGCGCGCGCGGAGCCCTTATCAGTGGTCACCTTGAGCGGGGAGATCGACTGTTTTGACTGTGCTCCGAGCTGGGCAACGTCTCTTTTTCTTTTCCCGTTCACTAGTACTTGTCGTCTTGCTGGAGCGAATTCTACTCAGACAGCGTGCATATTTATCTTTCCTATTTATCTCGACTTGCGATGGATGATTAAGAAAATCCGTAGCCCACTTTTTTTGATCTGCCGTATATACTTGCTTCGGCGGGGGCTTTTTCGGTTCCATCTGTCTTTTAACGTCGGCTGCCACGGCCGCGGCGTTTTCCTCTACAGTCCTGTCCCAAGGTCTCGGGGGAGGAACCTTCGGTACTTTTGGGAGGGGCTCTTGTCGGGGTACCGGCGATCGGTCGCGACGGAAACCCATTAGTGACGAAACGACGGTCTTCGTCGACTGGTTGCTCCTAGTGGGCGGAGGCGGCGGAGGAGACGGCTGAGGTGTCTGCTGAGGCAGCGGCGGAGGAGACGGCTGAGGAGTCTGCTGAGGCGGCGGCGAAGATCGAGATGGACTCGTGTTGTGGTGGTCGTCCAAGTCGTCATCATGTGGACTTGGAGGCGATGGTGGCCTTGGCGCCGTCCAACCTGGAATCACGATGTATTTCTTGGGCCATAGAATGAGTCCACCCTGGACATCTCCCAGTGTCCTCTCATCATCACCTCCAGGGATTTGAAGTTCGAGTGATTCAAATCCGGGGCTAATTTGATCCACGCCGACACGAGCATAGCCATCTGGAATCTCATTGCCCAAATACAGTGATGTAGATTCACAAGTTAAAGCATAGCCCTCCGCCGCCTTCCGGATAAGTTTCTCATAGCCTCATGTAGCTCACAACTTGTCTTCTCAGTGATATAATCCACGGGGTAGGTTTCCTTCGATGGCTCATCAGCACCAACCCCCGTGGAAGCCACGCTGCTTCTCAGTTGAGATGGACCACCTGTTGGAGCACCTTCCTGCAGCTGATGAGTTGCCCCATGCTCGCGCATTTCATCTACTTGCTGATGAAGGTGGCTCACCATACTTTCTAGTTTGCTCAACCGGTCTGATTCCTCCTGCTCCTTCCTCTTCTTTGCTCTTGCTCGGCTTCTATAAGATTCACGGTCCTCAGGAAACCCTTCATTCCATGGCACAACTCCACGGCCTCGTGTTCGTCCTCCTTTTTCTTTATTACCGAGGGCCTAGATAAAAATATATCTATGTCAAGTTGGTCGGCATGATTGTCATAAACACAAAACGAAACAAATATATAGTTATAACAAACCTTTGTCAGCTCGTCGTACTCTCGGTCGGGAATAAACTTTCCCTCTCGAGCATCGGCGAGTGCATCAAGAATTTGCTGCCGGGGTATAGGAGTTTCTTTCTTTTCATCAACTATTAGATCCCCTGTTTCCATGTCATACTCCGCCCCATGCCCAAGCATCCAATTTCTGACCCTAAGGGGCCAGTTATGTGTAATTGGAGTGATCCCTTTATTGCGCAGCTCAGCCTCAATCTTATCCCACTTAGGCTCGGCACTTATGTAGCCACCTGCCCCCATCTTATGGTGATATATCTTTTTCGCTGCATTTTCCTTATTCTTTTTCGATATTTCCTTAGCTACTTCTGATTCCTTGTATTCCAGAAATGCCTTCCAGTGAGGCCGCTGCCTCTCTAGTGTGCCAGTGAAATCTGGAGCTTTCTTTTTCGATTGCCAATCACGGAATAATCTGTTCTTGTAATTGTTGAATTGTTCAGCCATCTTCTTCAGAGCGAAATGCTTGACTTTTTTCGTCATGGCTTGTGTCCTTTCGGTACGATCCAACACCGGTAGGGTGAACTTTGCTATGACCTTGTCCCAAAGCACATCTTTAGTTCTCTTGCTGACCCAACTAGGTTTTATGGCGCCCTCTAAGTTTTTTGGCTCATTCCATTCCTGAATGCTGATCGGAACATTGTTCCTAACAACAACTCCGCATTGATGCACAAACTTAGATGCGTTCGCCTTGGGCTCCAACGGTTTGCCATCTGCAGAGACGACCTCAATTATGAGATGCGCATCTGCGGCCAACCCTTTGGCATGGCCTCGTTTAGTTTGTGCAGATTGGGCCGATGCGGAGGTCTAAAAATTAAAAAATATGTGTTAATACATACATATAGTAATCAATTATTCCATCTGATCAACAGAGGCTTAATATACCTCGCCAGACTGCGGAGGTGCACAAATTAGCGAGTCGTCATTGCACTCGATGCTCGTTTGCGCTTCGTCTCTTTGTTCCTCCTCCATTCCCGGACCGGACTCGTTCAAACATTCTGAGCCATCTTCTGTTCCACCGGCTTCTGCTCCCCCCACGGGTTCACGTATAATGTCGAACACCTCATTTTCAAGGTGTCTGCTGTTGAAGCTATCCATTGGGCTTAACTAATACAAAAGAAATATAAAACAATGTTAGCATTAATTAGCAGAATACAAAAGTTATACAAAAGAAATTTGCAAAAAGTATCACTAATATATAGAAATTTAAATCTACACTTAGCAAAGTTACACTAAATTTCTAACCCTAAATTTCTAACACTAAAAAACAATAAATACATAGCAAATTTAAATCTACACTTAGAAATTTGCAAAAAGTATCATTAATACATAGCAAATTTAAATCTACACTTAGAAATTTGCAAAAAGTATCACAAATACATAGCAAATTTAAATCTACACTTAGCAAATTTAAATTTACACTTAGCAAATTTAAATTTCTAACCCTAAATAGCAAATTTCTAACACAAAAATTTCTAACACAAATTTAAATCTATACATAGCAAATTTCTAACACAAAAATTTAAATTTCTAACCCTAAATTACTAACACTAAAAAATCTAACCCTAAATTACTAACACAAAATTTAAATTTAAATTTCTAACCCTAAATTACTAACACTAAAAAATCTAACCCTAATACATGGCAAATTTAAATCTACACTTAGCAAATTTAAATTTACACTTAGCAAATTTAAATTTCTAACCCTAAATAGCAAATTTCTAGCACAAAAATTTCTAACACAAAAATTTCTAACACAAATTTAAATCTATACATAGCAAATTTCTAACACAAAAATTTAAATTTCTAACCCTAAATTACTAACACTAAAAAAATCTAACCCTAAATTACTATCACAAAAAAAAGAAAAAAACCTCACCGTACCTAATTTCTAACCGTAGCTAGGGCGGCGAGCTCGCCGGCGCGCGGCCGTCGAGGCGGTGGAGGAGGAGGAGGAGGGCTCGGCGGCGTGTGGAGGAGGAGGAGGAGGGCGCGGCGGCGTGTGGAGGCCGGAGGCGCCGCGGCGGCGGAGGAGGAGAGGCGGAGGGCGACGCAGCGGAGGAGAGGCGGAGAGGCGGAGGGCGAGGCGGCGCGAGCGGCGGCGGCGCGTGGAGGTGAGGGACGCGGCGGCCGGCGAATTTGGCAGCCTCACGGCGTCGATTTCGTCGGCGGCGGCGCCGTCCTTCGTCTTCTCGCGGGTCGTGGCTCGGCCCGGCGTCTGTGCTTGTATTTATAGGTGGAGGCCTCTAGTACCGAGCCGTGTTACCACCCGGTACTAGAGGTTTTCGCCCACGCCGCCCAGCTGCGCGCCCAAATAGACCTCTAGTACCGGGTGGAGAGGTCCTTTTTTTTGCTTTCACGCACGAACATTTTAAATTTTTGCGCGCAAATTTTTGAAATGCATTTGGATATGAATTTGTGTAATTTCTACATACTTTTGAATCTGACAACAAGTTCAACATGAAAAGTGTTTGAATTTGAATATGTAATTCAAACAATTTTCTGTTTTCTAAAATAATTATTCTATCTATTCAAACTATTATACATTTTGCCTTTTTCAATTAAAAATGCATTAACTAATATAGTTTGAATTAAAAATGCATTTACTAATATAGTTTGAATTAAAAATGCATTAACTAATATAGTTTGAATTAAAAATGCATTTACTAATATAGTTTGAATTAAAAATGCATTAACTAATATAGTTTGAATTAAAAATGCATTTACTAATATAGTTTGAATTAAAAATGCATTTACTAATATAGTTTGAATTAAAAATGCATTAACTAATATAGGCAACGCTGGGGGAGGACACGTGACTGACCCGCCTCACCAACCGGGACTAAAGAATCACACGGATCGTGTGTTTCTTTCAAACGCTTGTGAGTCGTTGGATCAGGGGTGTGTTTCTTTTGAGGGCTTGTGAGTCGTTGGATCAGGGGTGTGTTTCTTCTCGTGAGCCACATGACCCTATATATAGTGCCCTACCTAGGTTGCATGCACCTTAGGTGTTTGATCAAATTCCCCACTCATTTTTTCAGATCTCGGCGACGATGTCCGGCCTGTTGGATGCGAGGGGCGATGTTCGGGACTGGGCTCTGCCGGGCTGGCACTGGGAGGTGGTATCTTCCGGGACGCGTCGCTTGGTGAGGAATCCGGGTGACGTCGTCGACCCGGATCTTGTTTGATGGAAGTCGCGTGGGCCACACTCGGTGCAGAGTGAGCCGGCCCCCGAGGAGGTGGTACGTAGCCGTATCAGGGAGGAGAACGAGCACGTCAATCGCTATGTGTTTATGTTGGATACGCCAGCAGTGTATGACAGTACATGGATGGTTCTTCATAGGGATCCTTCTCACGTGAGTATTGACCCTGTGATGGTTCCTGCTCTTTGGGTGCGCAGCGCCGACCGCTCAGCACCCCGTGGCTTAGGACCCGGCAAAAGTTAGTGATATTATTCGTGATGTATTATGGTTAAATAAAAATGGACCCGAGCTATGTAACTGGATTAAATAAAGATGTATGCGTGATACATAAAAGGATACATTATTACACATCACTAACAGTTACATTACTACATAAACAGACTTGCTGGCTCGGAGGCCGTAGGATTAGGGGGAGCGGCGGGAGGAGCCAGCCCCGTTCGCGGCCGCCCGGTTCTCGCGCGCACGTTTGCGGCGGAGGGCAAGATCCATGGAGGATGAGTCTTTCAACGCCCAATCCAGCTCGGAAGCCTCCTTCGCCTTGAGCTGGCAGGCAGTTCTGGCTCGCTGTACACGGTCGTCGTGGATGGACT
This sequence comes from Poa pratensis, assembly GCA_947311845.1. Lineage (NCBI taxonomy): Eukaryota > Viridiplantae > Streptophyta > Magnoliopsida > Poales > Poaceae > Poa > Poa pratensis. Next base: position 32,980,053 of record CAMZMU010000067.1, read on the forward strand.
GGAAGGAGGCTTCAATGGCCTCCTGCATCTGAGGCCCGCCGCGCTCTTCCCCATGGTCGCTCCAGTCGAAGTAGTCTTCGTCGTCATCCTCCTCGTCGGGAGGGGCGGCGGCGACTGGTGGAGGTACGGCCGCGGATCCCCATGCCACCCCTGCGGCGTACGCATCCTCGTCGGGGTCAGGGACGTCGGACCACGCGCGCTCGTACGTCCTCCGCACCTCCTCCGACACCGGAGCAGGAGGCCGGTAGCAGGGCATTCCTCTCCACGCCGGGCTCGTGGGCATACGGCGGGATAGGCTCCCGCGGTGGCGCCCAAGCGCGCTCTGCCGAGCACGCTCGACCTCGTCCAGAAGGCACTGCGGCGGGCGTGGCGGATGCATCTCGTGGAGACGATGCGTTCGTGGCTAGGAATGGTGGATTAGGGTTTACCCCGTCGGCGACAATATATAAAGACCTCCAGGGAAGCGCTGGGGGAGGACACGTGCCCAGGGCAGCGCTGGGGGAGGACACGTGTCGTGACCGCACAGCCGGCCTTTAGTCCCGGTTGGTGTTACCAACCGGGACTAAAAAAGCACACGGATCGTGTGTTTCTTTCAAACGCTTGTGAGCCGTTGGATCAGGGGTGTGTTTCTTTAGAGGGCTTGTAAGCCGTTGGATTTTTAGAACCGTGTGTTTCTTCGTGAGCCACATGACCCTATATATAGCCCCCCTCTCGGGCACTCACGGCACTCATTGTAGTTCATTTTGGTATACGAAGCATTCGGACTCACTGCATACGTCCAACGGTGCATTTTGATATGCGGGCACTCACGAGCCACCGTTGGGCTGTATGCATGGGAAACCGTGTGTTTTGTTCTATCTACAAAATCCTTCAGTTCGTCGACCGAATACAAATCATTCGGATTCCCTGCATACGTCCGACGGTGCATTTGATATGTGGGCACTCACGAGCCACCGTCGGACTGTATGCAGGGGAAACCGTGTGTTTTGTTCCAAATATCAGTGTTTACAGTTCTCTTCTGAGTTTTCAGAACACAATTACATAAAAGTTGAATACATTATTACACATCACCAACAACATCCCTATCTAGTCTTCACTTTTTCTTCGTGTGTGTCCCTTTTTCTGATTGCGCCGTAACCATGGACAATCTTCATCATTTAACTTGATGCTTGGGTCAATGTTCACTTTGAAGGGCGGAATTTCATGAAACTTGTTGTAATCTTCTGACATGTCTGTCTTGTCCTCCACTCCCACGATGTTTCTTTTCCCTGAAAGAACTATGTGGCGCTTTGGCTCATCGGCTGATGTATTCGCTTGCTTATCTTTTCTTTTTTTCGGTTTGGTAGACATGTCCTTCACATAGAAAACCTGAGCCACATCATTGGCTAGAACGAATGGTTCGGTGTCGTACGCAAGATTCTTGAGATCCACTGTAGTCATTCCGTACAATGGGTCTACCTTTACCCCGCCGCCTTTCAGGTTGAACCATTTGCACCAGAACAAAGGGATCTTAAAAGAAGGTCCATAGTCAAGTTCCCATATATGCTCTATGTAACCATAATATGTGACCTTTTGCCCACTGTTGTTTGTTGAATCATCAAAGCGGACACCACTGTTTTGGTTGGTGCTCTTTTGATCTTGTGCGATCGTGTAAAATGTATTCGCATTTATCTCGTACCCTTGGAAAGTCCAAATAGTCGAAGATGGTCCCCTAGACAACAAGTACAGCTCATCTGAGACAGTGTTGTCATTGTTGAGATGTGTTTGCAACCAACCGCCAAAATTCTCCATGTGTTCCTTTGTAATGAAGGAGTCATCCATCCCCGGGTTCTTGGAGCGTACAATATTCTTGTGCTTCTGGATATACGGAGCCACCAAACTGGAATTATGTAGAACGTGTAGTGTGCTTGTGTGAAAGAATGCCCGTCCCTACATATTATTGATTTCCTTCCTAGAGTGCCTTTTCCACTCAGTCTCCCCTCATGTCGCGATTCAGGAAGACCAATCGGCTTAATGCCAGGAATAAAGTCAACACAAAACTCAATGACCTCCTCTGTTCCATAGCCTTTGGAGATGCTTCCTTCTGGCCTAGCACGGTTATGAACATACTTCTTCAAGACTCCCATGAACCTCTCAAAGGGGAACATATTGTGTAGAAATACAGGACCCAGAATGGTAATCTCGTCGACCAGGTGTACTAGGAGATGTGTCATAATATTGAAAAGGATGGTGGGAACACCAACTCAAAACTAACGAGACATTGAACCACATCCTTCTGTAGCCTTGGTAGAATGGCTAGATCGATTACCTTCTGCGAAATTGCATTGAGGAACGCACATAGCTTAACAATGGGTAGTCGAACATTTTCCGGTAGAAGCCCCGCAATGCAACCGGAAGCAATTGAGTCATAAGCACGTGGCAGTCATGAGACTTTAGGTTCTGGAACTTTTTCTCTGCCATATTTATTATTCCCTTTATATTCGACGAGAAGCCAGACGGGACCTTCATACTGCTCAGGACTTCGAAAAATATCTCCTTCTCTTCTTTGTTAAGAGCGTAGCTAGCAGGACTTAGACGTCCTTTATCCGACTTCATTGGATGCAGGTTGTCTGGGTCTTTCATACGTTGCTGGTCTTGCCGTGCTTCCGGCGTATCTTTTGTCTTCCCATACACGCCCAAGAAGCCTAGCAGGTTCACGCAAACATTCTTCGTCACGTGCATCACGTCGATTGCAGAGCGGACCTGTAGGAGTTTCCAGTAGGGTAGCTCCCAAAATATAGACTACTTCTTCCACATGGGTACGTGTCCGTCAACGTCATTCGGAACAGACTGTCCGCCAGGACCCTTTCCAAAGATTACTTCTAAATCCTTGACCATATCATATATAACATCACCAGTAGGGAGGGGTGGCTTCGTCCGGTGATCTGCCTCACCTTTGAAATGCTTGCCTCTCTTTCTTACAGGATGCTGCCTTAGAAGAAATCGACGATGCCCCGGGTACACATTCTTGTTACCTAAATATATACTTTCAGTTTATCTAAACAGTGCGTGCATGCATTGTATCCCTTGTTTGACTGTCCTGAAATGTTACTAAGAGCAGGCCAATCATTGATGGTTACAAATAACAACGCTCGTAGGTCAAATGGCTCCTGTTTGTACTCATCCCACACACGTACCCCTTCATCACGCCACAACTGTAAAAGTTCTTCAACTAATGGCCTCAGGTACACATCAATGTCGTTGCCGGGTTGCTTCGGGCCTTGGATGAGCACTGGCATCATAATGAACTTCCGCTTCATGCACAACCAAGGAGGAAGGTTATAGATACATAGAGTCACAGGCCAGGTGCTATGACTGCTGCTCTGCTCCCCAAAAGGATTAAAGTCATCCATACTTAGACCAAACCTTAAGTTCCTTGCGTCACGTGCAAATTCCTTAAACTCTCTATCGATTTTTCTCCACTGCGACCCATCAGCCGGGTGTCTCGACATCTCGTCGTTCTTGCGGTCTTCTTTGTGCCATCGCAACAACTTGGCATGCTCTTTGTTTCTGAACAAACGTTTCAACCGTGGTATTATAGGAGCGTACCACATCACCTTGGCAGGAACCCTCTTCCTGGGGGGCTGGCCCTCAACATCATCAGGGTCATCTCGTCTGATCTTATATCGCAATGCACCGCATACCGGGCATTCATTCATATTCTCGTACTGCTCACCGCGGTAGAGGATGCAGTCATTAATGCATGCATGTATCTTCTGCACATCTAATCCTAGAGGGCAGATAACCTTCTTTGCTTCGTACGTACTGTCAGGCAATTCGTTATCCTTTGGAAGCTTTTGCTTCATTATTTTCAGTAAATTCCCAAATCCCTTGTCAGATAAACCATTCTCTGCCTTCCATTGCAGTAATTCCAGTGTGGTACCGAGCTTTGTGTTGCCATCTTCGCAAGTTGGGTACAACTTTTTTTTGTGATCCTCTAACATGTGCTCCAACTTCAACTTCTCGAGTGCACTTTCTACTTCGGTCTGTGCATCAACGATGACCCGCCGTAAATCATCATCTATGATGGGCTCATCTGGTACCTCTTCATCTTCAGCTTCCCCCCTTATTACCACCGTATTCAGGGCACATGTAGTTGTCATCGTTCTGTTCTTCTTCGTTGTCTTCCATCATAACCCCTCTTTCTCCGTGCTTGGTCCAACAATTATAGCCGGACATGAAACCAAACTGAATCAGGTGGATGTGAAGGGTTTTTAGCAAGAGTAATCCTTCTCATTCCGACAGTTACGACATGGACAACACATAAAACCATTCCGCGTGTTTGCCTCAGCCACGTTGAGAAAAGAACGCAGGCCTTGCATGTACTCGTTAGAGCGTCGGTCAGCGTACATCCATGGATGGCTCATCTGCATTATATAAGTATGTCAAACGCAATCACGATGCTAAAACCCATTACGGTAAACGAACATAATAGATAACTGACCATATTCATTAATACAAGTTCATCACATTAAAACCAAATTAGAGTAGTGACCAAATGTAATACATAGTTCTCAGAAAACATACATTTAAACCAACATACAACTATCCAAAGAATTTAAATCCAACAACAAATGCGATCAAAATCGCAACTAAGGTAATTATTGAACCAACAACATAATGATACCAAGCCTCTTGACTAATGGCATAATTTCTAATATTTTTAATCTTCAAGCGCATTGCATCCATCTTGATCTCGTGAGCATCGACGACGTCGGCAAGCTTGAACTCGTGTTTAGCGACGATGTCGGCAAGCTTGAACTCCAATTTCATCTTCTCTTCTAGGCATTGGAGACGAAGATCTTCACTTCTTTTCAATTTTGCTTTCAAATCATTGTTTTCTTTTATAAAAAACTCGACAATAGGGTCGGTTGGAATTTCCGGTTCAACTACCTCCTAGATAAAAATATATCTATGTCAAGTTGGTCGGCATGATTGTCATAAACACGAAACGAAACAAATATATAGTTATAACAAACAATCATACCACATCCGAATAATAGAGCGGACGAGAGCCGGTGTGGTCATGTGTCAAAACCATGGCACTATATATATAACAAACAATTATACAACTAATAAAATTATACAAATAATAATTATGCATCTAAATCATACAACTAAGATTTTTTGAAATAAAAGTTTTAAAAAAGAGGCTTACCGAGGTGGTGCCGGTGACGGGACAACGCGGGCGATCAACGGCGGTGAGCACGGCACTAGAACACACAAATCATAATTTAATTTTAGCTCAAATTGCATATAAAACAAATGAACTCCCTAACTTAGTCATTTCATCAAACACCTAGCTAGCACCTCAAAAATAAAATGAGCTAAGCTAGTATGGAAATGAGCTAAAATGAGGAACGCCGGATGAAAGGATCAAGTTGCTAACCCTTGAAAAGATGGGTGCCGTTAATCTTGACAAATCGTAGAGGAAAATGGAGATAAATTCGAGCTCGGGAGAGTAAAACAATGGAGAAAATGGTGATGAACTCGAGCTGCAAAATGGAGATGCTCTCGAGGGGTGGAAGATGATATAGGGAACATTAGTACCGGGTCGTAGCACGACCCGGTACTAAAGCGCCACCTTCTAGTACCGGGCCGTTATACGAGCCGGTGCTAGAGGTGCTCGCGCGGGCCCCGCGCTGCTGCTGCCCTTCCACGGACCTCTAGTACCGGCTCGTATCACGGCCTGTACTAGAGGTCCCCTCCGACCCGGTACAAGACCTGCGCGGCCTCGTAGATTTTGAACCGGTACTAGAGCCACACTCTAGTACCGGTTCGTAAGCCACCCGGGACTAGAGCCAAAATTGGCTCTGGACGAAAGGCTATGTTTCCACTAGTGTTTTCCATGAATACTTGCGCATTCGTTGCTGCTGTGAATGGATCTGTGAGTTGTATGAAGTGACCGAACTTGGTGAACATGTCTATTAAAACAAAAATGATGTTGTATCTGCTAGAAGAAAGAAACCCCACTCTGGAATCAAGACTTCTCGCCGCACCGACGTACTTCAGGATGTGTTGTAACATACCCGGCCATGAGAAGATCACTATTAGACAAAACTTGTTTCCGTTTGTCTGATTGAGGTCGAAAAAAATCATTACGACCACAATCCGGTTGTCATTAGCACCCTCACGCAAGGGCACCATCGTACTAGTCGTCATTCTTCCTATAAACAACAACAAAGTATTGGTGGCATTATGTAAGAACAAATAGATTTATCATGTTTTGCTAATGTACTAGGATGACACAAATATAGTCTCGGACTCTCCATAAACATGATGCCAACCGAATTATCGAGATATTTCCTTGAAGACAGCAACACCCTCGCCAATTAATTGCAGCTGATCGGCAGGCTATGTCACATTAACCACGATGCACCGCCGGCACTACAAAACGCAAAGAGAAAGATATATGACTAACCTGCATAGGTTGATTGAGCAAAGAATGCATCGAACAGGATCCTTTTGGCCGACATACGAAATGCCACAAAGCAAACACTATTGTTGCTTAGACAGAAGGTTCCAGTGACCAAGTGGACCGACTAATATGGGATTGGCTCTGTTGTATGATACTAAACAGAATCTGTTTTTGCATCCGAGGTTATACACCTTTTTTTTACCGAAAAGTGTGTTCCTACGACAAACAATGCCGTGTCACTACGGGAGAGCTGGACTTTGCCGTGTGCCCAGCTCTTTGCCGTGTGCTGGATGTCGGGCACACGGCAAAGAAATCTTTGCCGTGTGTCACACACGGCAAAGACAAACACACGGCATTGTAGCAAAGAAAACACACGGCAAAGAGCTGCACACGGCAAAGGCAGACGAAAGCACACGGCAAAGAGAGACACACGGCAAAGAAAATGAACCCAAACGGACGCGCGGACGGCGCAGTCACGGAAGCTCTTTGCCGTGTGTTTGCACACGGCAAAGATGAATCCTTTGCCGTGTGTTTGCACACGGCAATGAATATTTATTCTTTGCCGTGTGTTTGCACACGGTAAAGAATATTTATCATTTTCTCCATTTTCTAACACTAATAGCCATTCCCGTGGTATATTCCATATTATCTAAGACTATTTGCACGCATCTAATTTCCACACAAAGTAATACATATTTGACGGATAATCCAAAAGTATTACAATTTTTCTCGCTTTTTTGCTAATTTCGCTTATTTAAATTCCTTTATGCTGATTTTTCTGAGTAATTCAAATTTGAACTACAAGTGTGTGATAGTTTGCTCTAATTTTTTTACAAAAAACATTTTAAGGTACACAAGTAGTGGTTATATCACAAAACCGTCGATAATTTTGGAAAATTCGACCACTTTCGACGAATAGCCATGGTGGCCATTTTGACAATTTTTTTCAAAAAAATCAAAGAAAGTGAAAAAATGCTCAAAAAAAGAAATCCTTTGGCATGGAGCCCTTTTATGTGTAGTAGTTGGTAGGGAAAATGATAAACTTGAGTTTTGACAAAGTTTTGAAAAAAATCTTCACAAAAAGATCAATCATCTATAAACATGTATAAGTTTCGAGTCAAATGACCAATATATGACCATTTCCGTGGCATAGTTTTTGATAAAATCCCCATATTTGGCACATAGGTGTGTTTTGGTATGGGCAACAATGTTGCCGAACTGAGTATTTTCAAATTGTTTGTAGAAATATCATTTTTTTTTTTGAGTGTCGAAAATGACTTTTTTTGTGAAGTAAGTACAAAAAATATGGTGCAAAATGGCACCCATCTAGATTTCACACAAAGTATACCATATTTAATGGATAATACCGAAATATTAAGAATTTTCTCGGTTTCTACCTAATTTCGCCTATTTAAATGACTTTATGCCGATTTTTCGACAGTAATTCAAATTTGAACTACAAGTGTGTGATATTTTGCTCTGAATTTTTTTCAAAATCATTTTAACATGCACAAGTAGTGATTATATCACAGAACCGTTGATGGTTTTGAAAAATTCATCCCCTTTCGACGAATAGCCATGGTGGCCATTTTGACCATTTTTTCAAAAAAATCAAATAAAGTGAAAAATTACTCAAAAAATAAAATCCTTTGGCATGGAGCCCTTTTATGTGTAGTAGTTGATAGAAAAAATAATAAACTTGAGTTTTGACAAAATTTTCAAAAAAATGCTTCACAAAATGGTCTATCGTCTATAAACATGTATAGGTTTCAAGCAAACCGACCAAAATATGACCATTTCCGTGGCATAGTTTTTGATAAAGTCCCCATATTTGGCACATAGGTGTGTTTTGGTATGGGCAACAATGTTGCCGAACTGAGTATTTAAAAATTGTTTGTAGAAATATAATTTTTTATTTTTTAAGTGTGGAAAATGACTTTTTTTGTGAAGTAAGTACAAAAAATATGGTGCAAAATGGCACCCATCTAGATTTCACACAAAGTATACCATATTTAATGGATAATCCCAAAATATTAAGAATTTTCTCGGTTTCTACCTTATTTCGCCTATTTAAATGACTTTATGCCGATTTTTCGAAAGTAATTCAAATTTGAACTACAAATGTGTGATATTTTGCTCTGATTTTTTTTCAAAAATCATTTTAAGGTACACAAGTAGTGATTATATCACAGAACCGTCGATGGTTTTGAAAAATTCGTCCCCTTTCGACAAATAGCCATGGTGGCCATTTTGACTATTTTTTCAAAAAAATCAAATAAAGTGAAAAATTACTCAAAAAATGAAATCATTTGGCATGGAGCCCTTTTATGTGTAGTAGTTGATAGCAAAAATAATAAACTTGAGTTTTGACAAAAATTTCAAAAAAATGCTTCACAAAATGGTTTATCGTTTATAAACATGTATAGGTTTCAAGCCAACCGACCAAAATATGACCATTTCCATGGTATAGTTTTTGATAAAGTCCCAATATTTGGCACATAGGTGTGTTTTGGTATAGGCAACAATGTTGTCGAACTGAGTTTTTTTAAATTGTTTGTAGAAATATCATTTTTTATTTTCTAAGTGTCGAAAATGACTTTTTTGTGAAGTAAGTACAAAAAATATGGTGCAAAATAGCACCCATCTAGATTTCACACAAAGTATACCATATTTAATGGATAATCCCGAAATATTAAGAATTTTCTCGGTTTCTACCTAATTTTGCCTATTTAAATGACTTTATGCCGATTTTCCGAAAGTAATTCGAATTTGAACTACAAGTGTATGATAGTTTGCTCTGAATTTTTTTTAAAAATCATTTTAAGCTGCACAAGAAGTGATTATATCACAGAACCGTCGATGGTTTTGAAAAGTTCGACCCCTTTCGATGAATAGCCATGGTGGCCATTTTGAACATTTTTCAAACAAATAAAATATATTGAAAAATTACTCAAAAAATGAAAACCTCAATGAGAATAAAGTGCCCATATTTGGCATAGTTTAAGGTACATAATAATTATTTTGTGCAATAGTCACTCTTACATAATCAAAGAAAATAAGAAAAGAAAAAAGGAAAAATATCTTTCCCGTGTGCAAACACACGGCAAAGAAATCCTGCTTTCTGATTGGACAGGAGGATTTTCACGTGGATGACTGTCTGAACCGTTGGATCTAGGAGGATTTTAATGCGGATCGATCTGAATGGTTGAAAGAAGCACACAATCCGTTTCAATCTGAATACCTCAATCTGATTGGTTGGAGGAATTTGTGGACGCATGTACGTGTACGTGCTACTCTGTTGTTTTTTGGATGGACCTGCTACTCTCTTTATCTCTCCTTATCTCTGGATTGGATGGATGAAACACAACGATGCAGGGACCCGAGCTCCTTCGACCTCCATGGCCATGGCGCCTCCAGGCTCCCGAGCTCCTCCTCCTCTCTCCGCTGTCCTCCCTGGCGTGGCCGCCTCCGTCCGACCCCGTCCTCCCGCCATCGGGCCCGCGCCGCCGCCGCCGCGACGGACTCGTCCCCGTCCTCCCGCCGTCGGGCCCGCGCTGCCGCCGCCGCCACCAGGAAGAGCAAGGACCCGACGGACCCGGCCTCCACCTCCAACCCCCCCGTCCCCCACCACCACGACGTCTCCGACGACGACTACGCCGCCCTCCCGACGCCCTACCCGTCCTGCTTCACCTCCGCCAGCACGGCGCTCCAGGGCCTGCTCCACCGGCTCGGTGCCGGCCTGGACGACCTTCGGGCCGCTCCTCGTCGGCCTGCTCTGTCGCCACGAGGACGACGCTGCCGGCGACGGCGCCAGCCTCGACGTCAGCCTGCGTCGAGGAGGCCATGGCGGTCTGACACGGCGTCGAGGAGGCCATGGCGGTGGTCCGGCGGCTGCCCCTGCACGGCCGCGTCGAGGAGGCCATGGCGTCGAAGAAGCAACGGCCGGCTCTGGCCGAGGAGTAGTCGCAGACACCGTCGCCGGGTGCAACGCCGCCAGCCCGTCCCCAGCCCGTCCCCGGCGAGGGACGCGGCGGGGATTTTTTTTGGGACAACCCTTTTCTTTGCCGTGTGCTTGCACACGGTAGAGGAAAGTGACGTTGCCGTGTGTGCGCACACGGCAAAGAGCGACCGGTGGGCCCCGCGTGTCAGGAACGCGCCGTCGCCGTCTGTCGTCGGCGTCAAGTTGCAATGGGACCCACCTGTGGGCGTTGCCGTGTGCTCGACATCCGACACACGGCAAAGAGCTCTTTGCCGTGCAAATCTTCCCCGTGTACTCGTTGCCGTGTGTGGCACACGGCAAAGCCTTCGCCGTGTGTTTTTGGCTCTTCGCCGTGTGCTTTAGGCACACGGCAACGATGCTCTCTCCCGTAGTGTGTATTTCCCTCAAGAACTAATATGGAGTGTACATGTATTATGTAATATCTAAAAGTACTGGTACCATAATTGGAAATTTACAGAATAGTTCAGCAACAAAAGGAAATGTGGTACCACATCTGGAATTTAAAGAATACTCCAGCTGCAAGTAAACTGTGGTACCATATCTGGAAAATTAAAGAATACTCCAGCTGCAAAAACAAATGTGGTACCACATCTGGAAATCCGAAGAATACTCCAGCTGCAAAGAGAAAAAGTGATACCACCTTTGGAAATTTAAAGAATACTACTTTCTTCAGGACCCATTTTTATCTTTGGCCTACATATGGTGCAGAACCGGTCCTTCCCTCCTTTCTTTTTCTTCATATAGTACGTGATCGAGATAGCGTGTATCTTTCATTGATTTGAAACACGAGAATCCCTTAACCAAAACTTCGTGAAGCAACAAGCAAGAGAAGTATTTGATTCATCTTTGGAGGGACCAAGTAAACTTTTTTAGATCGGGACCAAGTAACCTTAGGGTTTTGTCAAGACAGAACACGTGCAATGGTTCAAAAATGGTAAATGTCTGACAACTAGTGTCTTTCTTTCTTTATTAGAAAGATATTATTTATTTTTTTCGTTACATGTGGTTAAAACAATTCCGTTAGGAGGATTAGTTTCGAGTTTTGTATCTAAGAATCACAAAATGAACTCAGTGAACAATTAGTGTAGATATCGTGTATGTGCACCTTTGCCCATGGAAATTCGATTTTATTGACTATATTTCGTCTTCAAGACTACAATTACTTCCTTCTGAAAAAAGTACTGAAGCCAGTTTAAAAATAGACAATGTATTGCTGTATAAGAAGTGGCTTCACAAAGATCAAGATCTGACAATACGTTAAATGATTCTACAAAAAAGACACTACCTTAAATGCATATATGGATAAATTAGTATTGTCAAACAATATAAAAGACGGTGTAAACAGACTTTATAAAGACCAAATCGAAACAACATTGAATAGTAGCTGCAATAGTGTCTCTATGTTTAGAGAACCGAACTTAACTGACTTGCATATGTTTAGACATGCTCAAAAGTGTACCTTTATGCCTCTTTCCTGCGAGGAGACGGCGGCGGCGGCGGCGCGAACTCTAGGGGGACCGTCGCGTGCGCCCGTTGGACTCCTGCGCGCGGCGGCTCGTCTGCTGCTCCGCCCGCATCACATGGGCGCCCGGGCGGTGGCCCGGGGCATGGCGGCGGCGGCTCCTCCTGCCGGAGGTGGTCGGCCGGTTTGGGACTGGTGTGGGGGATCTTGGGATCCCACACCGAGTTCCGCCGGTGGTCGTTGACGAGTTCGAGGTGACGTGACAGCCGGTGAAAACTGAGCCTCGACCTCGGTCTTGGCGGACGATGACGGCGGCGCTTGACGTCGTCACCTTGTTGAAGGCATCGTCCTCGCTGCTCTCGTCACTTCACTCGTGCTGCTCCGGGGGAACCCCAAATCTGGGTCTCCCGGATTGGACGTTGGCGGCGTCCGGCGTCGTTACCCCTCTTGAGGGCAACGTTTTTGGAGCAGATATCGACTGGATTGGTCTGGAGGTGGTTCGGAGGAGCGGCGTGACATCATCTACGTCGACTGCGGCGGGCCTTGGCGGCATGGCGCCGCGGGGTATCGGCGACGGATGCATCTCGATGGGCGAGCGCAGGGTGGAGGCGATGTTGGGCGTCATGGAGGCGTCGACAGCAGGCATGTCGAGTATCATGCGGATCTTAACCCTGAAGAGTTCGATGGTGGTGGCTCGATGGTGGTGACGGCCTCTTGCTTCAGGAGTCTGCTAGACCGGATGCCCGCTCTCGTTTCGCCTAGAGGGCGTCTCGGGGTATGCGACTTGTTCCCGGTTCCTAGTTGGTGGGTGGATTTCGCGTTTTCATGGCACAAGGCCCTGTTTACATGATTGCACTCATTGTCGAGTTCGTAGGTGTTGTGTGGTGGCTTCGGATTTTTTGATGTATGTTTCTTTGTCAGACCTATGTTGAATAACATAATAAAGAAGCCGAATCGATGCAGAGGCTGGGACCCCCCTTTTCTAAAAAAAAAATGCCTCTTTCCTTCACCGTAGGATCATGAGAAGACGGTGTAAACAGACTTTATAAAGCGACTAAGTTTCCCTAGAGATGAAACAAAGTGTCTCTAGTCCATAATATTTGGCGACTCACCAGTAACAACGATTCGCCTGGTTATCTGAAATACGAAAAACATTTCTCTATCTGTACTACATCACCTCCAAGACCCATATTGAGTAAACAGATCTCTAATGACCTCTCCATATGTGCTATATCACCTCCAACAGCTCCTGAGTTTACAGTCTCGAAAGCAAAGCCTATTGTCAAAGAGCATGTGCGAACAAAAGTTCGGCAGCATAAGATACTTTCCTCTAATTAAAGGCTACATCATTACTACGATGCCCTACAGATATATTAGAAAAGGACGGATATGTTCACTGGAGTATTATGCTTTTAATATATAAATAGATAGATGTACAAAGTAATTTATTCATCTAGAGAATGGTAAAGTATTTCACGTTACGTACTAGATGTTGGCTTGTGGGGAGGATTTGAAGTTCTTAAGTTTCCATTTCTTGGTGTATGTGTACGCTCATGTTCATGCTGACAATACTTTTGAGCAATATATAGAAATATGTAGAAATGGATGCCCTCTACAAACTACAATATCTAGAATGGAATGTGGAGAGCTCCATAGCTTGATGTTTCTAATGGTAAGAATTTTTCTCCTTTGCAAATCAGTTGGTGATGTACCTATTTTTTTCCTTTCCAACGGTAATGCTCGCATAGTGTCTGGACTGATCATCAACCACCATAGCTGTTTTACAACTCATTCATGTACTTGTATTGTACCTTTTTTTTTTTTTTTGCTTTTTTGGTAATACTCCCTCCGTTCCAAATTAATTGACTTCCATTTGTCCACACATGGATGTATCTAGACATGTTACACGTATAGATACATCCACATGTGGACAAATGGAATTCAATTAATTTGGAACGGAGGGAGTAGTTGTGTGCATCGTGGCATTGCAGAGGCTTTTCCCCACATAGGATTTCATGCCGGGAAAAAAGATGCCCTTGGTACGAGCCTACGAGGCCGCCTATATATATAGAAGGACTTGACAGGCTGATGAGAGCATCGGTCCAGCAGCACAAGACTTAGCAGCCTAGAAATATGGTTTCTGGTATCGTTGTCCAGTTATTGCCGCTGCTGCTTTTCTTCTCTAGCTATACCACTCCAACTGCTGACGCAGGAATAGACGAGCTGAATTACATTGTGCTGGCTACTAGCTCGCTCAAGGCAAAGGCCGTCTGTGAAGGCCCCAGGGGTATATAATTAATACATGCATATACTTTGAGTTGTTAAGTTAAAACTATTCTAATATGTTTTGATTCACCAGTGAATACATCCGCCAGCTTTACCAACTGGGTGCCGGTGACTCGTCCACATGGCCCGTGCTCTGGGGCGGCGGGGAGCAGTGAGCCCTCTACCGTCGACACTCTCCGATGGGACCAACGCCGCGCCTGGTACATCCAGCGGTTGCTCTCCGTGTCCGTCAATGCTTCCCAGAAGCTCCCGCCGCCGTCACCAACTGATCAAAGCAGTATGGACATGGCCGGCACTGACCCCAAAACAACCGTGAATGCCGGCACTACTTCAACGCAGGTAAAGAACCAGCAGTTCTTCACCTACATTTCTATGGCCTACCGTAATTTGATTGTGAATAACCGTTTAATTCGATGCCGACTAGAAGAGCTCGCAGATGAGCATTGATCCAGCGGCGACCGGCGGCGGCGGGGGCGGCCAGTCAATGGTGCTTGACACAGCTAGCGTCTTCCCGTGGCTGCAGTGCGCTCCGTGTCCCGTCCCTCCGTGCCACCCTCAGAAGGAACCCCTCTACGATCCTGCCATATCGACTACATCGGCCACCTTCTCCTGCAACTCCCCGGCCTGCAGGCAGCTCGGGCCTTTCGCAAATGGCTGCGTCAACAACCAGTGCCAGTACCGCGTCCGGTACCCCGACGGGTCTACCACCATGGGAACCTACATCTCCGATGTGATGACGCTGACACCCACAAGGGTGCTCCCAAAGTTTCAGTTCGGATGCAGCCACTTCGCGCAGGGCGGCTCCATCAACCCCCAGACTGCCGGTACCATGGGGCTCGGAGGTGGGCCGCAGTCGCTCGTGTCGCAGGGGAAAGACTCTTACGGTAACGCCTTCTCTTACTGCATCCCGCCAACGGCCAGCACCACCGGCTTCTTCCTGCTCGGGGTGCCCCCGAGGCCCCCCTCCAGGTCAGTGAAATCAGTTTTAGTGAGTTTTCATCGAAATTCACTGAATTTTAGTGATCTGGGAAGACACCAAATAATTTTATTTCAGTCAAAATATTTCAGATATTTCAGTAATACACGACGTAAAATTATTCAATATAGTTTTAAAAGTTGTGAAATTTTGGATGAGTTTTATGATACGATGTCACAAGTTTGGACGAAATGAATTCCGAAACTGATATTCCTCCCCGTGCTCCAGGTACGTGGTGACCCCCATGGTCAAGGACAAGTTCAACCCAGCGCTATACGCGGTGCGCCTTCAAGCCATCACCGTCGCGGGGCAGCAACTCTCTGTCCCGCCCACAGTCTTCGCCGCCGGCTCCATCATGGACTCCCGCGCTCCCATCACACGGCTCCCGCCTACGGCGTACCAGGCGCTGCGCTCCGCCTTCAGGAGCAAGATGACAATGTACCGCATGGCGTCTCCCAAGGAGCACCTCGACACCTGCTATGACTTCACAGGGGTCAGCACAATCACACTGCCAAGGATCGTGCTAGTGTTCGACCGGAACGCCGCCGTGGAGCTGGATCCCTCAGGTGTCCTCTTCGACAGCTGCCTCGCCTTCACATCCAGCTTTGACGACCACTCCACAGGGATCATTGGCAACGTTCAGCAGCGTACCATCGAGGTCTTCTATGATGTCGGTGGCGGGGCCATGGCATTCCGCCGTGGCGCGTGCTAATAATCTACGTGTGCCGATCTCAAAACCTATGGACCACCAGTTTTCATATATTTTTGTCATCACCTAAATAAACTTGCCATGCCAATATGTTGCTCCTACTATATCTTAAGCCTAAGTGTGAAATGAAGCTTAAGAGTAGAAGGCTATGTGGACTAGCCCAAGAAGAAACTCTACTTTTTATATAGTGTAATTTGTGTTTTGAGTGCGGGCATCATAGCTGTGTTGCTCAGATATTGTGTGAACCATATTGGAAGTAATATATAATTCGATATTCTCTTCTTGGGTGTTAATATTTTGATTCATGCATGATTCCCTTGACCTCTGACAACTCTTTCATATTCCTCTGTCGCAACAAGATTTCTGATAATGGTAATCTATGTAGCAGACCTTTAATATTTTACAAGAGAATGTATTGGGTATTTGGAGACAAATTGGGGCAACCGTTTCTTCTCTTCACAAGACGCTTATAAAATTCGAACTGGATAGCAATCCAAACTCTTCCTCGTCCTTAATGTTTGCTGCTCACTCCGGTTCGGTTTGTAGGTCATGCGCATATATCTAGATCGACAATTTTAACAATATAAGATGAATTGTATAATGCAAAAAATATACCATTTAAAAATATAACTTATGAATTTTTAATATATATCTTATATTACGTTGGTAAATTTACGATCCAGGATACGCACAGGACCTATAAACCGAACCAAAGTATCACGGCATGCAGTGGGCATCGAACAGATGTTGTATACCCTACCATTTCTCTCCTTCCAGATTTTCGAACACACAGATATGTCTGCAGTTCTTAGATCTTTGGATGGCATTCCTGGTGTTTACCGAGCCTGTCTCATTACGTTTTCAGAAGTGTCGGTCATAGTAAGGGCTGGCATTCCTATGCCATGTTGTAGCGACCGCCTAGATCCTCTTTGAGTAGCGATATTTGAAGAGCATGTGGTTGGCAGTAATCGGGACCGATTGTAAGCCCCCTAAAATACTCCTATTAGTTTTTGCTTTTTATTTGGATTTTATTTGCATCTCATGCCATCATCTGCATTTTTGTGTGAATAAAATTTTTGCCCTCAAAACTAATTTTCTAAAACCTATTTTATTTTTCTAGTATTCCTCTCCCTATTTCCAATTAAAGTTCTATATATTTTATTTGCTAACTCTATTTTCCAAAGCCTATTTTGGTTGAGTGGAAAAATAAAGGCAGAAAAAGAAAAGGAGAAATAAAAAGCAAACCCTAATCTATCTCTCAGCCCAGCCCATCTCGTCTTTTCCTTCCTTCCACCGCAGCAGCCCAACATCAGCCCACCTGGGAGCCTTGGTACCTGATCGATGGAGAGCTCCTCTTCTCATCCTCTTCTCGCTGTACGGCAGCGCATCGAGCGGAGCCACGTCGCATACCTGACCGATGGGACGGCCAAGCGCAGCGCCGCTCCTCTATAAGAGAGACCTGCAACCCTAGTGCCTGCCCTAGTCCCAACCACTCTCTCTAGCGCGCCACCACCCCCTCTTCTCGCGCGCTTGTCCGCCTCCGTGCTCGTGTCGCGCGCTCGCGTCGCCCTGCGTTGCCGCGCGTCTGCTCCAAGCTCCAGCGTGTCCGCCTTCACCAGCCAATCCTCGCCACGGAGTTCAAGCCAAGAAACATCCGGCCGTCGCCGCGCATGCATGTGTTCACCGGCGCGCATCGGCAAGGCCGCCTCCGACGCTCGCAGCGTCGACCATGCGCTCCTCGTCTAGTTCTTCTCCTCCGGCATCTCCTTCGGAATTCAACCGCGCTCGGCCGCTCGGGTGCCCCTCCTTCGCCGTCGTGGGCATCAGGAGGACCACGCTTGTCCGAAGCTGCAGCTGCCAAGATCTCCGTCCTCCGTCGCTGCTGACGTTCATCGCCAAGGACGCCAACGTCTACGGTCGTCACCGCGCATGTCCGTGCCTCCGCCAAGATCTTCACGACCGCCGGGTGCCATCGAATCACAGCGCCACGTCTCCGTCTCTCTCCAGCACGCGTGCACGCCAAGCACGGCCAGATCATCAACGTCTCGGATGTTTCCGTCGACACGCCGCCCAGTGCCGCTTTTTCTCCCAGCCGGCGTTCCTCCTGATGCCGAGGTCACCGTCCGCGCCCAGGTCCATCCCCGCGACTCATCGGCGTAAGCGTCTGCAACATCTCTGCAGTGTGTACGCGTCAGCAGCCTGCACATCGCCGTCCCCCGTGTCGTTCTTCCCGGCTCCGACGCCATCCTCTACTCTGCCCGGTGAGCCGCAGTTCGTGCACGCTCTCCCGTATCTGTTGCAGTTCAGGTACATGGTACACTGCCCGGCAAGTTCCAAATGAGCTAGCTCGTTTTGTGCTGTCTCAATTGATCCGACAATCTATCTGCTTGTTTGACCTTGCAGTCCTCGTCATTGAGTTGGATCACAAACAATGTAATCCCGTTCTAACACAAACACACCAGCGGTGCACTGGTAAGCCCCTTGATCTTCCAACCGATCAATCCTGAGTTCAACTAGTAGGCCTTGGCGCGGCGCACGCCGCGCCCGTAGGATTAAGCGTTTAAATTGCTTCTATAATTTGGTCTTGTGTGAGCATCATTCGAATGGATCATAAATGGTCTTAAGCTTGTTCTGAACGTAATGATAACGGTGAAACCAATCCAGCCCATGTGTTTCTATTGGTAAACCATTTAGGCTATGTGTTTTTGTCGGTTATATTATCTCTTTGGCTTTACTAGCTCTATCTCTTTGGCCACTCTCTTCCTGAACGCGATGAGGATAAGCAGTGCTTGTTTGTTGTGATTCGTAGTTGTCTTGATGAAATTTACTCGATGAAGACGTTATGTCGCAAGATTTAGCAGATCCCCTTTGAATTTACAGTGGCTTGTAAGATTCCCTTCATTTTTATTTGTATTAGGTTTTGCTGTTCTTACACATTGGATCTGATCTATTTGATTTGGCTACGAACGAAATGGGATGGAAGGATTGCTGGCTAAAAGAGATGAGCAACTGCATGAGGGACATTTGGGCGAGGGGAGGCGAGTAGGGGCGTGAGTGGTGCGAGCTATGCGGAGGTCGATGGGAACAACATGGGAGTGACGGCGTGAGAGTTGTTGGCGGCAGGAGAGTTGCTGGCTGTGGGATTCAGGTGGCGGCGATATCGTTGTTTCCGGTGGGATGGGAGTGATTGCATCATGTGAATGGCCGATGAAGAATAGCTGGTGGTTGAAGATGATTGGTGGCAGAAGTATTTGCACTTGTGTTCTGAGTATTGCAGCCCAGCGGTACGTAAATGGCAATTATATTGCTGGTGGAATCTTTGTTATCATGATTAATTGGTTGTTAATTAAAATTTCTTGATTATGTTCTAATTAGGGTGTATTTTTTTAGCTATGCATATGCATATATCGGTCTTGTTTACTTTAGTCTGCGATTTTGGGGTCATTAAGATGTAGGAGTATTAATCTGATAGATATAACGGTAAGTGAGAACACTGGTAGAAAACTGGCCTATGGTCCCGGTTCGGTTGGGCCATCCGTCCCGGTTCCCGAACCGGGACCAGCCAATCGGGACGAATGCTGGTCCCGGTTCAGACACGAACCGGGACCAATGGGGCTCCACGTGGCCAGTTCTGGTTGGGCGTGGGGGGAGACTCATTGGTCCTGGTTCGTGTTACGAACCGGGACCAATGAGTGTTTTTTTTTTGTATTTAGGGTTTAGGGTCTCCCTCTCGCCGGTGCCCCCTCTCACCGGTGCCCCTCTCCCTCTCGCCGGTGCCCCCTCTCCCTCTCGCCGGTGCCCCCTCTCCCTCTCGCCGTGCCTCCGTCGTCTCCCCCTTCTTCGCATCGCCGACGTGCTCTCCATCGTTTCCGTACGCATATTATACGCTCTACTATATACACAGTACACGTTGATGCATATATAATTAATATTCGATCTCTTGCGAGAATACAACTATTTAATTACATGGAGATAGATCACATATGTAGTTCATCGTCCGCAGCATAATGTTCTCCCCTTTCATCGATGACCTCCCTAAGCAGAAATCCCGCCAATTCCTCTTGAATTGCTCGTATGCGCTGTTCTGGGGCGAGCTTCTCCCGCATTTTGCTCAAAGAAGTTGTTCTCCGCTCAGAGGTCAACTCGCGAATGAACTCGCAAACGTAGAATCCACATAAATTACTCCCCGGTGGCTGCTGCGGACTTTTCACCGATATATAAGTTAGCTCATCTTTGAATGGACCTTCTACATTCTGTTTGAATAGTGTCCAACACCTGCTTTGGCCAAAAAAATGAACAAAGGAGTTATTAATTACTTGATATCAGGAAACGAACGAAAGAGGCCGATATAATGCGATAATGATTGAAATTACTTATTGAGCATTTCTTTCATTTCGGTCCACGTCGCTTGGTCCCAACTTAATGAGTCGTATGCTTCAACTATGGACTTGTCAACTTGAATGCTTAGCAGAATCCAGTGGAACCTGCGGACGTTTACATAAAGCAGACATGCATAGCTCATCAATTACACTTAACATCGAGAAAGCCAAATAAAAATATGTACAAGACAGAAACACTCACTTGAAGTTGTAAGGAAATAGTATTTCCGTACAGAAGTTTTGCTTGATTAAAAAGGTGGTCAGGTCATGCTCCACGTCTTTGGGGTGATTGCGTAACGTATGTTCATTAACGATATATGGGTCAACGAACCCAACCTCATAATGTCTAGATGCTTTGCATTCCATCATCTTCATTCTACATAATAGCGTACAAAAGGATATATATATAGTCAGGATAATATAATACAGGCAATGAACGAGCTGAGCTAGAGACTTAATTACGAAAATAAATCACTTACAGACAATAGCAACTGAGGATAGATTTGTCGAGGGCGCGCTGATTGAATAACTGAAACAGTTCAGTCATTTGAACCTGTATACCGTAAGGTTTGAAGAAATGCTCCACTCGAACGTCCACCGCAATCCACTCCTTCGCGCCCTTCTTTGATGTGTGCACCATGTACCAGTCGTGCAGATTTCGCATATGTGTTGATAGACGCGTGAGCTCCTCATTACTGACCATAGACTCCCCTGTGACATATTTCCGTGCTATCTCTAACATTGGCTGATCTTCATAGCCTAAAAGTTGACCAAGAGTCATACCCATGGCGATAGCATTTTCCATGGCCTGCGATACAGTGATACCCTGTTCTCTAGCAGCAGGTATGGCTCTGGGGTCCAATAATTGCAGGTCCTTATCCATATCGGCTCTGAAGTCCTTGTCGATATCGGAACACACTATGAGCGGGGGGACCGATTGATTTTTCTGCTGTCCGAGCTGGGCAATTTGTTTCCCGCTTTTTGCTCTTCTTTCCTTGTCCTGCTCAGACTGGGCACGTGCTAGCTTACTAAGTTCACGACCATAGTCAGATTGCAGATTCATCGATATTTGGGATGGCTGCGCAAGGAAGGACTTTCTCCACTTTTTGGATTTTTCATCGTATACCGGCTTCTGCTCGGGCTTTTTTGGTGCAAAAAAAGCCTTATTGTAGGCAGCCACCTCCGCGGCGTTTTCCGCTACAGTCCTGTCATAAGGTCTAATGGGAAGATTCTTATGAGGTACTGTTGGGAGGGGCGACCTTTTACGTTTCGGTGATCGCTTACCCCTCATAGTACGAGCGGTGGGCGGAAACGGCTGACGCGGCGGCGGAGACGGCTGCGCTGGAGACTGGTGAGGCGGTGAAGAGGACTGTTGCGCTGGAGAATGCTGAGGCGGTGAAGAGGACTGTTGCGCTGGAGACTGGTGAGGAGTCGATGGCCTTGGCTGCCAGTTCGGAAGCACGATGAATTCCTTTGGCCATAGAATGGTCGCTTTCTTGGCTTCTCCAAGTTCAAGCACCTCCCCATCTTCACCTGCAGGGTGTTGCAGCTTCAGCTCCTCATAATCTTTCATCACTTCATCCACCGCGACAACAGCGTAGCCATTTGGAACCGGAGAGAAATGGTAAGTTGGATTAGGTCCAATTGGTACGACATAGCCGACCGCCACCTTCACGGTTAAGTTAAAAACTTTCACATGCATCTCACAAGGTGTGCTCTCCGTGATATCATCCACTGGGTAGCGACGAAGTGGAGCCACCGTCACTGCATCATCAGTACCATCCTGGAGCTCCGTGGAAGCCACGCTGCTTTTCCGATTCGATGGGCCGCCGGTACCATCGCATGCAGCTTCTACCATGTGCCGCTGAGATTGGCCGCTAGTACCTTGCTGGCTAAGTGCGGCAATTTGATCCTTCTGCCGCTTTAATTCTTCTTCTATATTACGCAGCCGGTCTGCAGCAGCGCGTGCTTCCATTGCCTCCCTTTCCTTTCTCCTCTGATGGCTTCTATCAGGAAATTTCTTCCTGTGCTCGGGAATCGCAATTGTCTTGGGCTTGGAGCCTGGTACGCCTCGTAACCGTCCGTCGTGTTCCTTATTCCCAAGGGCGCGTGTGAGCTCGTCATCCTCTCTATCGGGAATGAACCGTCCCTCTGCAACATCCTTTACTGCATTTCTAATGCCTTCGATGGGTAGTAGGGGATTATCTTTGTGTCTTCTGTTATATATGCACTTCCCTTCTGCGTCCAACGTGCCCCCATGCCCGTAAAACCAATTTCTTGCCCGTTCGATCCACTTGAGTGGCTCTGGAGTGATCCCTTTAGCCAGCAGGTCCGCCTCAAGTTTCTCCCACTTAGGCATGCTAAAAGCGTAGCCACCAGCCCCCATAGTATGGTGGTAGATCTTTTTAGCAGCATTTGCCTTATTTTTTGCAGACTTTTCCTGAGCATCCTCCGATTTCTTGTACGCCACAAATTCTTCCCAGTAGTCCCTTATCTTCTCATACCCTTTATCGAAGTCCGGAGTCTTATTTTTCTGGACAAACTCGATGTTCAATCTTTTCTTCCAGTTCTTGAATAGCTCGGCCATCTTCTTAAAAGCCCAGTCCCTGACTTTTTGCTCCATGTTTTTCCGGGCAATCTTTTCTGCCTCATTTGGATCCTCCTCATCTGGATCCACCTCTGGCGCCAGGGTGAAATTAAGCATGAGCTTTCTCCAAAGTCTTTCTTTGCCCTCCTCGCCGACATATCTTACTCCTCCTCCTTTGGCTGATGCCATTCTCGAACGGTGATCGGGATGTAGTCCCTAACAAGAACTCCGCATTGCTTTACCATTTTATTTTTAACACCAGGGGGAGCAGTCGGTGTGCCGTCTTCAGCGACTTTTTCGATCCTGTACCTTTCTTGGTCGCCCAACGTTTTGGTTGGGCCTCGTTTTGTCCTTACAGAATTTTTGCTCGATCCGGAGGGCTAAAAGAAGAAAGAGCGTTAATATATGTATATAGACAACAGAGGCTTAATTAATACAATCTTCGGCTTCATTAATATATGTATATGCACCTCGCCGGAGTTTGCAACATTTAATGTTCCACCGGAGCCTTCGGCTTCTCCCTCGTCGGCTTCTCCCTCGCCGGCTTCTCCCCCACCCCAGCCGTCGGGTTCTACCTCACCGGAGCCGTCTCTTCGGTTGAGAGACTCATCTCCCTCACCGGAGTTGTTCAGAAACTGCGAGGTGACATCGCCAACATCTTCCGGCCCGCGGATTATATCCTCGAGGATGTTTTCCTGATTTTCGTCTCGTTCCATAGTTTCTGCAAATTAAGAACAATGCACAAAACTTTAGTTGGGTAACTTGTTCCATATGTCAAGATACATCTACCCACAAAAATGTGAATCGGATATGTGAATGCAAATGTAAAACATGTTGTGACATGGAATGAATTTGGGAAATCCATGAAGTGTTAGTACCTCGATGCTCATTTGTACATATGTGAATGCAAATCCATGAATTTGGGAAAATTTCCTATACATTTCTTATACAAATTCCTATACAAATTCCTAACACTAAAATTTCCTATACATTTCTTATACAAATTCTATACAAATTCCTATACAAATTCCTAACACTAAAATTTCCTATACAAAAAAAATCCTATTTACTATACTAAAATCCTATACATTTTCCTATACAAAATTCCTAACACTAAAAATCCTATACAAATTCCTAACACTAAAATTTCCTATACAAAAAAAAATCCTATTTACTATACTAAAATCCTATACATTTTCCTATACAAATTTCCTAACACTAAAAAAATCCTATTTACTATACTAAAGTCCTATACAAATTCCTAACACTAAAATTTCCTATACAAAAAAAATCCTATTTACTATACTAAAATCCTATACATTTTCCTATACAAAATTCCTAACACTAAAAATCCTATACAAATTCCTAACACTAAAATTTCCTATACAAAAAAAAAATCCTATTTACTATACTAAAATCCTATACATTTTCCTATACAAATTTCCTAACACTAAAAAAATCCTATTTACTATACTAAAGTCCTATACAAATTCCTAACACTAAAATTTCCTATACAAAAAAATCCTATACAAATTTCCTAACACTAAAAAAATCCTATTTACTATACTAAAATCCTATACAATCTAAATGAACTACAATCTAAATTTGGATTCAAACATATTTGTAATTTCCTATACAAAAAAATCCTAACACTAACCTAAAATGCTATTTCCTATAAAAAAAACTAACACTAACTCTCACCGAGAAGCGCCGGCGTGGGGACGGCGGTGGCGCTGCGAGGCGGCGGCGTGGAGGCACGGGAGGTGTGCGGGGAGAGGAGGGCGGCGTCAGGCCGGCGTCGGGGCGGCGTACGTGCGGGGAGGAGGCCGGCGTCGGGGCGTGGCGTGTGCGGTGAGCAGGGGCGAGGCGAGCAAGAGGGGGCGGCGGCGGCTCCGCGGCCGGTCAATCCGCGGCGGAGGAGGTGGAGGGCGGGGCCGCGCCGGAGCACGGTGGCGGCAGAGGTAGAGGGCGGGGCCGCGCAATCGCCGGAGCAGGGCTTCGCCAGAGTCTCTCGTCGGGGAACTGTGCGCCAGAGGTGGAAGAAGAGGAAAGGAACTGGCGTTATAAAGAAAAGGCCTTTGGTCCCGGTTGTTCTTACCAACCGGGACGAAAGGGTCTTTGGTCCCGGTTGGTAAGAACAACCGGGACCAAAGGTCAAATTTTGGGCCGCTTGAACTTCGCGCAATTTTGGGCCGCTTTTCGTCCCGGTTGGTAATAACAACCGGGACCAAAGGCCTTTTAAATGGGCTTTTCGAATTTTTTTTGTTTTCTTTTATATAATTTCCAGGAAATGATTTAAACTTGTAAAATCAATAACTTTTAATCTGTTTATCAGAAAATTATGATTAATGTATCAAAATGCTAAGAAAAATGAACCCCATCTATTTATATGTCTATTATTATAAATCCAAATAATACAATAATATGTTTATTATTATCAGAAAAAATAAGGAATCTGAATATATCATCCATACATCTGTTTGCATCATGTATCAACTGTGCCATTTTCAATTCAAAAATGCATTAACTCATATCTTTTGCATACTTTATTATTGTCATTTTCAATTTGAATCTCACTAAACTTTCAAACTATTAACCATTTTGCCATTTTGAATTAAAAAATGCATTAACTTTTATCTTTTCCATAACTAACTCAAAACCAGAATACTTATTCAGATGCTAAAGATCATTAGTTGGAAATGCAGAGATAAATAATACATTTTACACGATCGTCGTCGTAGATAGACAAACATTTTACACGATCGTCGTCGTACATAGACGAACCATTTGTCCTAACCAACGATGTGGCTCAGGTTAGTCATACTCCTGCCTAGGCCTATAATACTCGTCCTCGTAGTCGTCGTAGTCGCCGCCGTCGTCGTCGCTGTCGTCGGGCGGCGCTCGCCTGGACTGGAAGCGAGGGTAGCGCAGGCGGGGGTTATCGCCGGCCGTGATGTAGTTCATGACGCTCTGGAGAGTCCGGCCGCTCCACCACAGCCGACGGCCGGCCTCGTTGAAGTTCGAAGGAGGCGGGCCGTCCTCCTCGTACCTGGCGAGCGCCCTCTCACGCCGATTGATGAAGAAGGCGTCCCAAGTCGGGCGGTAGTCGGGATGCCAGCGGG
Organism: Poa pratensis; assembly: GCA_947311845.1. Taxonomy (NCBI): domain Eukaryota; kingdom Viridiplantae; phylum Streptophyta; class Magnoliopsida; order Poales; family Poaceae; genus Poa; species Poa pratensis. Next base: position 33,006,031 of record CAMZMU010000067.1, read on the forward strand.
GATCCATCCGCTGCGCCGGAGTGAGCTCGAGGTAGTAGTGGTTCGTGATGGCCGCCCGGCGCGCCAAACCTTGAGGGACAGGAGGGACCGGCACGCCTCCGGTGCTCAGCCTCCAGCCGGCGGGGACGTCGTAGCCGGCGGGCAGGGGTAGTTCGAGGCGCAAAGCGCCTCCGCCTCCGAGTAGGTTAGAGTGGGTACGGTGGAAGCCATGGGAGAGTGATGAGGTTGCAGATATGAGTTTAGATGTGCTATGCCAATGGAGGCCATGCATGACTACATATATATAGTGAGAATCCCACCAATAAGGAAGAAGCACACGGATCGTGTGTTTCTTTCGAGCGCTTGTGAGCCGTTGGATCAGGGGTGTGTTTCTTTTGAAGGCTTGTGAGCTGTTGGATATCACTTTGTGAGCCACCACCCGGGACTAAAGGGAATCCCACCAATAAGGAAGAAGCACACGGATCGTGTGTTTCTTTCAAGCGCTTGTGAGACGTTGGATCAGGGGTGTGTTTCTTTTGAGAGATTGTGAGCTGTTGGATCAGTAGTATCACGACCACTAAATTCGTGAGCCACATCAAGGTTTAATACATTCCATATAATGCATTACATAAAAGGTTTAATACATTATTACACATGATCCAACGTCTCACAAGCGCTTGAAAGAAACACACCCCTGATCCAACATCACCAACATTATTCTACATAAACGGACTTGCTGGCTCGAAGGCCGTAGGATTAGGGGGAACGGCGGGAGGAGCCAGCCCCGTGGGCGGCCGCCCGGTTCTCGCGCGCACGTTTGCGGCGGAGGGCAAGATCCATGGAGGATGAGTCTTTCAGCGCCCAATCCAGCTCGGAAGCCTCCTTCGCCTTGAGCTGGTAGGAAGTCTTGGCTCGCTGGACAGGGTAGTCGCGGACAGACTGGAAGGAGGCTTCCATGGCCTCCTGTATCTGCAACCCACAACCCTCTTCCCCGTCGTCGCTCCAGTCGAAGTCGTCGTCCTCCTCCTCCTCCGCGGGAGGAGCGGCGGCGCCTGGTGGAGGTGCAGCGGCGCCAGGTGGAGGTGCGGCGGCACCTGGTGGAGCAGGAGGCCGGTAGCTGGGCATTCCTCTCCACGCCGGGCTCGTGGGCATACGGCGGGATAGGCTCCCGCGGTTGCGCCCAAGCGCGCTCTGCCGAGCACGCTCGACCTCGTCCAGAAGGCGCTGCGGCGGACGTGGCGGATCCATCTCGTGGAGACGATGCGTTCGTGGCTAGGAATGGTGGATTAGGGTTTACCCCGTCGGCGACAATATATAAAGACCTCCAGGGCAGCGCTGGGGGAGGACACGTGCCCAGGGCAGCGCTGGGGGAGGACACGTGTCGTGACCGCAAAACCCGCCTTTAGTCCCGGTTGGTGTTACCAACCGGGACTAAAGAAGCACACGGATCGTGTGTTTCTTTCAAGCGCTTGTGAGACGTTGGATCAGGGGTGTGTTTCTTTTGAGGGATTGTGAGCTGTTGGATCAGCAGTATCATCACGACCACTTCGTGAGCCACATGACCCGGTTGGTGTTACCAACCGGGACTAAAGAAGCACACGTACCCTATATATAGCCCCCCTCCTCAGACAGGTTACTCACTCACACAAAACATTCCAGCGTCACTCGGAGAGGCATCTTTGGGCAACCAGCGGCAAGACGTCTCTGATGACCTGCGACCGTTCCAAACGGTTGCAGATCATCAGAGATGTCTTGCCGGACGGTTGTAGATCATCAGAGACGTCTTGCCGCTGCTTGGATCGAAGTGGCGCTCAAACACAAAACATTCCAGCGTCACTCGGAGAGGCATCTTTGGGCAACCAGTGGCAAGACGTCTCTGATGACCTGCGACCGTTCCAAACGGTTGCAGATCATCAGAGATGTCTTGCCGGACGGTTGTAGATCATCAGAGACGTCTTACCGCTGCTTGGATCGAAGTGGCGCTCAAACTCACGAGCCACCGTCGGGCTGTATGCAGGGGGAACCGTGTTTGGACGGTCGAAGCTGAGGTTTGAGAGGTTCCCACGGGAGGTGTGGGAGCCGACAACCACCTACCACGCGTGTTTCACCGGTCGTCATGCAATTAATTAACAGAAAACAAAAAAGAAAACTCACATGTGATATAACCCATTTCTTCTAGTGGAAACTCCCATTTCGTGTATTATGGTTTTCACCACATAAAGGTTTAATACATTACTACACATCACATAAAGGTTTAATACATTACATTGATTTACATAAATGCCATGAACCCTTCTTCGCGTATGTCCCTGGCCTATGATCGCTTCGGCCGTAACCATGGAGCATCTTCATTATTTAACGGGATGCTTGGGTCAGTTTTCACTGTGAAGGGCGGAATTTCATCAAACTTATCATAATCTGCTGACATGTCTGTCTTGTCCTCGACTCCCACGATGTTTCTTTTCCCTGAAAGAACTATGTGACGCTTTGGCTCATCGTCTGATGTATTCGTTTGCTTATTTTTTTCTTTTTTTCGGTCTGGAGGACATGTCCTTCACATAGAAAACCTGAGCCACATCATTGGCTAGGACGAATGGTTCGTTCCTGTAACAACCAAGATTCTTGAGATCCACTGTCGTCATTCCGTACAGCTGGTCTACCTTTATCCCGTCTCCCTTCATGTTGACCCAACTGCACCGAAACAAAGGGACCTTAAAAGTAGGTCCATAGTCAAGTTCCCATATCTCCTCTATGTAACCATAGTATGTTTCCTTTTGCCCATTCTCGTCTGTTGCATCAAAGCGGACACCACTGTTTTGGTTGGTGCTCTTTTTATCTTGGGCGATCGTGTAAAATGTATTCCCATTTATCTCGTACCCTTGGAAATTCAATACAGTCGAAGATGGTGACGCGGCCAACAAGTAGAGCTGATCTCCGACAGTGCTGTCATTCATGAGCTGTAATCGCAACCAACTGCCGAAAGTCTCCATGTGTTTTTCTTTAATCCAGGAGTCATCCTCCCCCGGGTTCTTGGAGCGTACATAATTCATGTGTTCCTCGATATACGGAGCCACGAAGGTGGAACTTTGTAGAACTGTGTAGTGTGCTTGAGTTAAAGAATGCCCGTCCCTACATATCAGTGCTTTCTTTCCTAGCGTGCCTTTTCCACTCAGTCTCCCCTCATGCCGCGATTCAGGAACACCAATCGGCTTAAGGTCAGGAATAAAGTCAACACAGAACTCA